>JAOTOM010005113.1:0-580000 GCA_034440615.1 Ashinkailepas kermadecensis
GGGGGAAAGAGAGAGAGATAGTGTGTGTGTGTGTGTGTGTGTGTGTGTGTGGCATATACGAAAGTGTAGGTCCGTTCTTTCGAGCTTCTCGTAGAAATGTAGCCGATAAACATGTAAAGCATTGCACACTGTACCAAAACGGTAATTTGGCATCTTCTCCGCAGATGACCTCACTTGACCCGAGGACAACAAGTCCACATTGTATGATTATTGGCATTTAGTGCCTGCATCGATCAACACCGAAGGATTATATTACTCCAATGCCCTTGTTTACAGAAGAAAAGTGCACTCTTCGAATCAGTTAAATATTTCCACTTGACATGACGTGTGACCTAACAGGCGTCATGCCAGGTAAAACTGATATGCAAAATTCCGTAGCATGTGCGAATATTCACGTCAGTTTTTCAAGATACCTAAGAAAAACGTCTTAAATTAATAGGGGGAGTATGCAGTTTTATTGAGCTCACCAATGGGGTGCGACGCCACTCCTTGCTCGCGTTCGTAGCGCCTCAGCGCCCTATCCGTTCCGCCGCCCATGTGGGAATCTGATTCGGAATGCAAGCTGAACTTGCGCGGCCTGCACAAGCGGTAGACTGATTGCGCAGCGATATGCTTACTGCTCGGATTTGCATGCGTACCGCCGGCGTCACTGCTGAAAATTCCCACGAGTAGCTGAGACTCAAGCTGGCATCTTAAAGCTGAGGGCACACACTGCGGTGTCAGTCATAGCCAGGCGATGACCGATGAATGAGCTAAGCTGCACCCGGGAAAGTCTCGAAAACTTCCCAATGAAGCGAGGAACCTGTCCGAAATTATCTTTCAATTTGCACCCACCGGTCTCATAATTGGCATATGCTCCACGTTGTAATGCAGGTCCATACAACTGTACAATTTTGGCACGTTTTGTGCAATTTTATTATCATTTTATCATGTTCATGCATTCCAAATTTGGTTCTGCGTGAAAAGCAGTCACTCTATTTTTACAATTAGCATAGCAATGCGCATGCAATTGTGACTTTTCGAAACATTCCTCTGCCTCTGGGGGTCTTGTGTCCGTCCAATACTCGATCGAGACCCTCCCCCAATAACTATAAATTATAACATTGAACCATACGGGCGAGCCCTACAACACATTATGAAAGCAACATTATCATTGCTGAACATCCCGCCATAACTTCCTTAAAGCTCCGCCCCTGCATGCATCCAGTGCCCCGCTGACTATCACACAACGCCCAAAGCGACGAAATGTCCGAGCGGTCACCAGCAGGGAAGGCAGGTGGGTCGATATCAAAGCAAGCCGCCGCGCACCGTTTTAGGGGTCGCGATGTATTACGAATACGTGAACTCAGTGCATCGAGCCATCTGCCAGGGGCATTCATCAGGCACGCCAGCCCATCCTGCCGGCTGCCAACCCGTCCAACCCGTCCTCCGTCCACCGCTCCTGCCTGCTGTCAACCCATCCAACCCGTCCTCCGCCCACCGCTCCTGCCTGCTGTCAACCCATCCAACCCGTCCTCCGCCCACCGCTCCTGCCTGCTGTCAACCCACCCAACCCGTCCTCCGTCCACCGCTCCTGCCTGCTGTCAACCCACCCAACCCGTTCTCCGTCCACCACTCCTGCCTGCTGTCAACCCATCCAACCCGTCCTCCTTGTATATCTCCTGTCGGCTGCATGGTGCATAGTGATGCTTGCGTCAATCTGTACTACTTCACTGCACTATGTCGGCAACTACTGAGGCTTGCCACACACGAAAATTGACAAGACAACGTTTTCACTTCTGAGCGACGTAGTAGTGGCCGATGGTGGTGTTTAACCCCCCGGCGTTAGCCGGACTCCTCAGCCGCACATCCTTGACCGCGGAGTGGAAAATATCCCCCTGCTTATCTCGAGAATGGCTGGGTCTATTTTGAACATTGAAACGGCAATCGATAGCGCCGTGGTCTGCGATATCAGAGCACTTCTGAAATTATGTTTTAGCTCCGCATTAAGGTCACAGGCTAAAGTCAAATCTTTAAAAATGTTAAGCATTGGAACATGTGACTCTTTTGACAACGCAATGCATTTAAACGTTCATCTCACGGTGTGAAATAATTGCGCAATGATTAAGCAGGAAGCATAAGGAGGTATCCGATGGTAAGTGTACAGCACAAGGTCGCAGGTCAAGTTCATGTACAGTCCAGATGAAAGCTTAAATATCTGCCATTGTTTCTACTATTTATATTACTTTCTACTACTTTCAATGTCACCCAATGGAATGAGGTCTTACCAATCAATTTCAGCCCCCCCCCCCCCATTGTGTCTAGGTACTGAACTCCCAATGATTATGAAAAATCAACGCCCATGAACGTCATTGGTCTTAATAATAATAATGTTATCGCCCCTCGCGATGGTTGCCAATTCAGAAAATCTTGTCCGATCAGATCGATTCTGATAATTTTTGTTCAATGTCATCCTGACACCTCTTGAACCCAGTATTGATCCGGATTAAAGCAAATACACTGAAAAAAAATCGAGCGTGAATGGGCTACGTACTTAGTAGTTATAGGGGGAGGGGCGAGCATCCACCCCCTGTAGGGGGGTCTCTGCCTTCGGCGGGGTGTGGGATGCATGGAGTTTGGGTGGGTGGTTTGTGGACTTTCTCTCATAGTGAAAAAGGAAAAATAATGGAAAATCTCTACTTTTAGGCGCCAGTGTGTTGGTGCTGTGTTTTGTCCTCCGCTACTTCCACCAATCAGCCCCCAATCCCAATCGGCTTCGTGTTGTGTCCGGCTTGGTGTTGTGTGCACTACCCTCCCCTACACGCATTTATATGTAGTGCGAGGTCAAAGTTTTGGAAACATCATGTAGGCAAGTGAGTGCCACTCTCTAAAATAAAATGTATCAGAAAGTTTTGAATATTTATTTTTGGTCAATTTAAATGGCTTGTCCCAAGCTTGGATTATTTGATGCAAATAGTAACACAATTTTGTGCAATAGTACTGCACGTCATGCATGCATATGTTGAACTCCAAGCAGCTTCCGCTGGTCCTTAATGCTAACAACCACCCATTCATTCTCGTCATTCGCTGACATTCGTTCGTCCCATCTACTGTCTCATTATTAATGAAAAACTTCATTGTTCATCCAATTTTGCTTCCCCCCCACCCCACCCAGGGTGCACAAACACACATAACGGATGACCATTGCTCTATTCTTTGGAACTATGTGGGCGAAATCTTTTAGTCACTCGCCACCAATCATAGCTGGCCTCGCATTAATAGTGCCGTTCCTCTCCTGCATAGGGTCTTAATACTACGATGGGGCAGCTCTCGGGGCTCGTATATGTATGGTCTGTGTGACCGGGTGTCTGTGACCGACCTACCTACCTCTATATGAGTCGATGCCTCGCCGGAGCTTATTCACTGGAAACGTGCAACCAGGCCTACGTATCCAACGTGCATGGGTCCCTACCACGCTGGGACGGCCCCTGGTTGTCTTATGCCATAGCCGACCCTACCCTTTCAGCCACGGGGCTTACGGCATGCCAAACCGGTCCTTGCATCGTCCGAAATCCTGCACAGCCAGTGCCCACGTACAGATAACGAAGGAGGGCAAGTTACCGGGCCGTGTTTTTTTGTCTCTATCCTTTTGTCCGGTGCCAGACTTACAAGCCGCAATAACAGCTTCTCTCAGCGGCCCTACATACCCACCGGGATCGGAGCTCATCTGCGCCATATGTTGAGCAAATACCACAGAAGCGTCCACTTGATCGCTCCATCTCTCAGTTCAAAATGCAACCAACGCCCACTACGTGTATATACAGGAATATTGATGTCCTGCACAATTTGGACTGCTTCGGCCTTTCACTGTCATTGCTCGGGACCGTTTCGTACATAGGAGAACGGCTCTCGGATTGGCTGCCTCGCTTATCAATTTACTTTGTGCAGTTGCAATTTCCACGTAAATGGCGAACCATAATGGGTGAATTATCACTTGTCATGCAGGGACTGAGTCGATTATACCGTGTGTACAGGAGTGCACACGGTACGCTCCACGCCTATCTGTAGGACACAGGAAACACTGATCGAGCGACGGACGCGACGCATGTCTCGATTACGCTAAGCTCCGCCGGAGGGTGCGTCAACAGTTCAGCCTTGTCCGCCGAACCACTAAAAGGGCGACGTGCTGCAACTGGGCGTGCCACCTGGCCGCGGTCGTCAGGCGGCCGACGCTATTTGACCTGAATCTAACCTTTGTATCTTCGTCACACGAGCACAGCTACACAACCGAACAACTAGCTCGAGCGAATCCCTTCAGTTCCCCTACAGTTTTGATTGCAATCTAGTCTGCACCACGGCGGGTAGCTTGGCTGTAATGTTAATGTTTGGTCCTGTCAGTATCAGGGCGGAGTGAAGGGACGAGGGGGGGGGGGGGAGGACCGTGATCGCACATGCGGTTTGCAGCACACATGCTCTCAGATCGAGAGATTGCCACCTTGCAACGACCCCATCGATCCGAGGGAACTACACGACGGATGTTGCAGGCATGTTTTTTTTCACACGCGTGCTGTCGGATGGAATGATTGCCATCTTGCAACGGCCATATCAACCTAAGAGACTTACATAAAGGATTTGAATGACCCATTTGTATATTTCTGACCGCTGACACATGCTGCACTTCTCCACGTCCCTCCTGTCTGTCCACTGCCAAGCAACTTCCACCTGCCGCTGCAAATACCATCAAACATTGTCTATTCTTAATCTAATCTGCTTACACTCATGTACACCGCGTGCTACTACGACTTGTAAATATAGTCCAGGCATCAGCCATTCACTTCACACATTCCTATTATACACATCTGTACTCGACACACTGACCTCCCCCCCCCCCCCGAGTTTAGCCTACAAGGTGCCCCATCCCCCACAAGTCGGGTCGCTCCGTTCAGCCAAGTGAGCTGGAAATGATATTGAGGAGGCAGTAACGGTCGGTCGAGGCACGGTTTTGTGAGGAGGAAGGCATGCCAGGCATGACAGCGGCAGACGGCACTCACATGGTGGATGAGTGTCGCCCTCCAGCCACCCGTCACTCTTCAGCTGACTCCTCCGTCCGGCCTGACTCCACTTCACGACTCGGTCTGTGAACGTCTGGCCCGGTCTGTCCGATCTGTCGATCTCGATCTCTCTTGTCGGTGTCGATCTGTGCCTGTCGATGTGTTCTCCTTCGTAATGTGCATCAATTGCGTTCTCCTCTTGTCACACCGCTCCTTCCAGTTTGCTGACCACTCCCTGGACTCCGCGTAGAAAAGTCTAATTTTGATTGGTCAGTAGCGCATCATGTTGATTTCGAGTTGCGTCTAATGATGCCTTGGCCGATGCCGTCTGGGGACCTTGTGGCGTTCTGCTACCGCCCGTTGTCTTTTGGAGCCGGTGGCGATCGGGATTTCCCACAGTCTGTGGTTCGCTTGAGTCGGGGTCGACCGGCCTAATTTGCTTTGTCACCTTCGTTGTTGGGTCTAGGCTGGCGACTGGGTAGTTACAACGCGCCGAAAACAGCGATTCGCTACGGTTTGCGTCATCCGCCGTCTCCTATGTCTATTTTCGTCCCTGGTTATGTGCTCGGTCTCGAGTTTCTGTGTCAGTCACTGACACTAACGGCGGGTGCGCCTTAGCCGACTCCGTCTGTTGCTTTACATTCCTCTCAACGTCTGGCCGGCCGAGCCGGGTGTCAGCGGCTTCGGTCGAAGAGCGGGCGATATGCTGTCGACTGGCAGAATCGAAAAGTTAAGGGCAAAGGAATGTAAGCCTCCTTACAACCCCAAGATATAGGAAATTACACACGGAAGTCAGGGGCGTAACTTCGTATACCTTGTGGTATGGAGAACTCTATACCTAAGGGAATATTGGTATGCAGTTCCATCAGGGCCTATTTTAAGAGAATTTCACTGGGGTGGAACATATGTGGTCCACCACAAGTCTGAGGTTGGGGGACGCACTTGCGGCCCCAGCTGAACCCAACCTACCCCCATTTTCAATTTTCTCCACGGATTTAGGCCACTTTATTTTCGATCTACCAAAATTTGATATTTATTTTTATTTTGATATTTTATAATACAAATTTTTTAAAAACGGCTCTGGGGCTGACCGGAAGGGAGACGACTCGGGAGGACTGTCCGGGAGGGGGAGGCGAGGGCCCACTGAAAAGTATATGAATCGACACAATGCCGATCGGATGCCAAACAGCAAGCCGATCGGAGCGGTGGCAAGCACACATCTCTGCAGCTCTACTTCGCACGGCCCCAGAGCGATAGAAGCCCTTTGCGAACTCCTGCTTCATGTACACTTCAGGCGTCGGGTTTCCCCAGCGGCGTTCTTTCTTCTGCAGGAAGTGAGCGACGGCAGGTCTCGGGTCATAGCGGCCAACTCCTGTTCCATTCATTGACACAAGCATACGGCCGAGAACTGTGTCCATCATAGTGTTGCGACGATGACTTGACTTTATCTGGTTATAGTGTGATACGGCTCGTTCAGTTCCCATGCTGTGAGGGGTGAGACACATGAATGCAGCCAGGAGTTTCTGGCAGACACCGGAGCTGGTAGCCACCATAGCTTGCAGCTTTGCCCCGTTCGACACACAGCCATCACGAGCGCCACACATGCGTCACCAGTTGTCAGCCACAGCTACTGCGAATTCGGCCACAGCTTCTTCTCCGAACAGCATCGACACCAGGCCTCGACCTTCCTTTATAAACTCCGTCACGGACTCGGCTGTGAGGAGCGTCATCAGCACTTTTACTTGTTCCTCTTGGTCAATGTTGAGTCGCTCACACAGGAAGTTTTTGGTTGCTGCCACGATCTCTGTGCGAACTGCTGCTATCGATCGGTTCGAGGTTGTCACGTACTTGTTTGTTACGTTCCGATGACCTTTGTCTTCCCCGTCGGTCTGGCTGGTCCCGGCTTCTCCCGCGGTAGACGCCAAGAGAGCCTCCTCTTTGCCACCTGGCACGGGAGCGGCCTCCATCAGCTCCAGATAGTTTTTCGTTCCATCACGTGCTTCCAAGACGTCGGGGATTGTCAGGCTGTCCTGCTGAAGGCGCTTCTGCAGATGGCGGACTGACGTCATCGCGTCCGCCATGACCGCAGTCAGGTAGTGGGATCTCCCTCCGTCCTCTCACTTCGCCAGGTACCCTCGTGCCTCCGACTTGGCTTTCTTCTCTTGCGAAGCAGCGATTTCTCCCCAAACTTCTCGACACGCTGGAAGGTTTGCCAGCACGGCGTTGACCAGACTGAGAAGATGCTCAGCGAACCGCACCTCGAAGTATGCTGGAAATGCATACTTTGCTCCCGCTTTCTTTAGCATCTTCGTCCTGGACTTCGATGAGCGAAAGTATGTGGCCACGCTCAGCAAGTCAGACTTCCACAGCCGAAGCTCCGGGACAGAGTTTTCAGTGTTCTCAACAGCCAGATCGGAGCGGTGGCAGACACACCACATCACCAGCAGCTTGTGCTTGACATGGTCTTCCAGGCGTTTCCAGAGGCCACTGGACCGGCCAGTGTTGGCGGCTTCCCCATCTGTCGTTATGCCGACCAGCTTTTCGGTGTCCGCCTTGGCATGGTTCAGGGCGAGCGTGGTGGCTTCCAGCAAGCCCTCTGCACCCCCGCTCTCAGACTCGACTGCGCCTAGAAAGAGAGAGGTGAGCCTGCCGCTCTCTGAGACTGTGCGGGCCGTGACGAACTTGGTGTCCAGCTGCATCCGATCCACGCTTCCATCCACCTGGATACTGAAACAGATGCCTGCGTTGATGGTGTCTGCTAGCTTTTCGGCCTCCACAGCTGCAACTGACTCTAGCATATCCCGGTACACGGCTGGATAGAGGTAGTGTAGCTCTGTTCCAGAGGGAGTTGTGGGTGTGAACTCCCACTCCCACCCATGGTCTGACATGGCGGACAGGAGCCGACTACTGTGCATTGTGGCCAGCGAACGACACGGCCATGACCACGCCGACGGAGTCTCGATCATGGAATCGCTGTACACGTCTACAGCCAGCTTAATGAGGGTCTCTATGGTGGTTGACTTGTGCCGCTTGATGATGCTGAGCCACGGGTGTTTGTCGGTTTGTCTGTTCCACATCTCTTCCAGCTTCTGAGCCTCAGCAGCTGCGTGGTGAGGACGACCAAGAAGGTGGCCCACAACACGGCGGAGTTTCTCCACACCTTCTGCAAGCATGCCTGAGGCCGCACCGACGACTCCGTTGGCAGACGCTTTGTTTGCCGCATCCTGCTGGCTCTGACAAACCTCACAAACGATGTAGGCCCTGTTTTTACCGCCGTTTGTTCCCCTTCTGCTCTCCCTTCGCAGTGACTTGCAGTTGGATATCAGCCATTGCAGGTCGAGTTTGTACCCTTTGTACCAGTTCGATCCTGCAGGAGATAGATCAATGACAGTTTTTGCGGAACTAGCCAAACTCTTAATTTATGGAGGATAATTTACGTTATAAATAGGTATGTTGGGAATTTTTGTGCTATAAGTAGGTAGGTACCTAAGATACGAAAACCATTGACCTTATATGTCGCACCTACAATCAGCAGGTCAGCACAAGTCCGCAATTAATTATTTTCGTATTTTGAATACTTTGAAGAAAAAAATATGTAGGTGCCCATGTCAGGCTATCGGGCGGCAAACAGCATCCCCTCACATTAAACATTTATCTTAGTGTTACTTATTGTTATGATATGGAACCGACTACCGATAACATTGTTGTATGTATGGGCGTAGCCACAGCCCCCCGGCCCCTCCCAGGTTTTCGGATTTTAAGCATTACGCCTATGGGCGTTGCATAGACAGAATTGACTTCAAAAGTCCTTCACCTCCCCTCACCTGTTTCCGCCTCGTGGCGACACCCTTGCTTATGATGATTATGCTTTTGGTTTAAGAGCGCCGCAACGGTACAGTTATATGGTATATAGGTGTGTACTTACCAGTACAGTGACTGAGAGCGGGCGTGGAGCCGTCACCAGCAGGACGGGCAGATGCTGACGGCTGCTGGGAGCCGTCACCAGCAGGACAGACAGAGGCTGACGGCTGCTGGGAGCCGTCACCAGCAGGACGGACAGAGGCTGACGGGTGCTGGGAGCCGTCACCAGCAGGACGGGCAGAGGCTGACGGCTGCTGGGAGCCGGCACCAACAGGACGGACAGAGGCTGACGGCTGCTGGGAGCCGTCACCAGCAGGACGGGCAGAGGCTGACGGCTGCTGGGAGCCGGCACCAGCAGGACGGACAGAGGCTGACGGCTGCTGGGAGCCGTCACCAGCAGGACGGGCAGAGGCTGACGACTGCTGGGAGCCGGAGGATGCAGGCCTACAAACGAGTCAATTAGCGACCAACGAAATGTGAGAGATCCATGACATTTGCTTTGTATTTCAGTGCAGTGAAGGAAATGATTTTAATTTTGTGTCAGTATCGTCATTTCATGAACGAAATACTTAGGTACTTGCCCAATGTTACCGGTAGCTTTCAGGCGCCACAGGGTGAAATTGTCCCGAATGTTGAGAATTCTCTTGGATCCCCTCCCCCGCAGAACTGGACTGTGAACTTATTTGCGAGACCCAGGGCATCGTCGACTGGTACTTACTTGAAAAATTGAAGGATTGATGGAGTAGAACAAGACCGGGCTGCCGACTCCCACTGTTTTTGGACCTGCGCCCCTGACGTCTTACGTTTCTTTTTAACGGGCCCCGATCCTTCCATTGTTAGTACTTGTATATGCAGTGTTTATGTAACTTGTAAGTGAAATAATTTCAATGGAAACTTCCACACACTACTTTCGCTGCTGTATTTGATTCCACAGCAAACGTAGCAACTAGCAGCCACCGACACCTCTCTGGCGGCACCGGCAACACAAATGAATGAGCATAGGGCGCGCAGATAATTCACTCGCAGCATCACAGCGGCACACCGCACGGATGAATTTGAGAGGCATGCGCTTGTTTTTATTACGCACCTCCTCGCGAAGGATTTTGTAATAAAATACCATGCTCGGCGAGGCTCGGCGTGGTACCGTGCAAAACTTACGGGTATCTACAGCGTTGCGAGTGTAAGTGCATACACAATGGTGTAGGTACTGTGCTTTAATACATCAAAGTGATAAAAAATATCACAGTGAGCGTTGGATGGCTCATTGATTGTACGGATCAAGTACAAAAAAAATGTAGGTTTCTGATGGTTCCAACGACTTCTGAGGCAGCCAGGTTCTCAGAAAGATCCTTCAGCATGGGCCCTCACTGGGGTGGAAAGTCTCGACGACTGGGGTGGAAATCTGGGCGACTAGGGTGGAAGCTTCCACCCCAGTTAACATGTTAAAATAGCCCTGAGTTGCATGCCGATGCTCCAGCACCACTTTGTTGAGATATTTGCAAAGCTCAAAGCATGTTTTGCAAATTTTGGAAATGCTTGACATAATATTAGTTCTCAAAAACTAGGTAGGTGTTTTTTAACGTTTAGGTAAACATTGCATCGCTTTAGGTAACGCAGGAAGCACCAGCTCCCACAGAAATTCCTTAGAACCTTATTAATTAATAACTTGCTTGGTCCCCAATTTGGTTCCCGTGCCCCTTCCCCCCCCACACACACTTCAGCGGTGTACAAACATACGCATCGGCTGACCATTGCTCTATTTTGAAGTTATGTGTGCCCAATCTTCAAACCATTCACTGCCAATCGTAGCTGGCCTCGCCCTTATTGGTAGCGTTTCCCGCTTGTAAAAGGCCTTAATGTTACGATGGGGCTCATTTACTGGCTCCGACGGCTTATATATTTGCTCTGGTACCCATGAACGACCTATCCAACCTTACAACGTTCGATGCCTTACCGGGCCTTATCATCTGAGAACATGCGATAGCCTTACGTATCCAACGGGTGGGCACGGATTCCTACCACGTTAGGTACGTCTCCTGGTCGTCTATATATCCTAGCCGACCCACTCTTTCAGCCCCGTGGCTTACGACACGTCAGACCTGTCCTTACATCAGCTAAACCACCACACAATCCTTGCCCGACGTACAGAGAACAGAGGTGAACTAATTACCGGGCAGTGGTTTTCCTCCACCCAGTTTGCCCAGCGCCAGAATCAACGACGAACCACAATGTCTCCCGTAGCGGCCTTACTTGCATACCGAGCTCGAAGCCCATCTGCACCCCTGGATCACAGAGGCCAGCGAGTTTTACGGTCAAAGAACCGATTTTTGCTTATTATTCCTGATCGTTAGCCCCAGCTATGCTCCATATTTACTCGCAAGAAGTCTTTTCAACTGCCCCTCTTGTCCGTCAAATGCGGAGTAGCTGCACCGTGTCCCCGTGTCTCTACTGGTGCCTTTAAACATTTATATCCTTATTATAATATATTTACATGTATGTACACCACATGAAATTTCGATCCATAAACACTCCTAATTCACGCACCACTGGCCATTTCACATATCTCTATTCAAGCACATTCATACCCGACACACTATCCTCCCCCCCCCTCGAATTTAGCCTATTTGGTCTCCCCCACACCCATAAGACGGATCGCTCCTTTCAGGCGAGGAAGAAGAGATCGAAGGCGTAGTAGCTGTAATATAAATGAGATCGGTCCGACACGGTTTGGAAGGAGGAGAACATGTCAGGCCGACAACACTCGCATGACAGATGGTGGTCGCCCTCCGGCAGTCCGTCATTTCAACTGGCTTCTCCGTCCGGCACTTTACTGCACAACTATTACGTCTGCCTCCATGACTCGATATTTATCTCCCTCCCCCCCCTCTCTCTCTCTCTCTCTCTCTCTCTCTCTCTCCCTCTCCTTCTCCCTCTCTCTCTCTCTCTCTCTCTCTCTCTCTCTCTCTCTCTCTCTCTCTCTCTCTCTCTCTCTCTCTCTCTCTCTCTCTCTCTCTCTCTCTCTCTCTCTCTCTCTCTCTCTCTCTCTCTCTCTCTCTCTCTCTCTCTCTCTCTCTCTCTCTCTCTCTCTCTCTCTCTCTCTCTCTCTCTCTCTCTCTCTCTCTCTCTCTCTCTCTCTCTCGCTTTCTTTGGGACCGAGATCGGGGCCCAGTCGGTCTGCCATGAATCAGCCCGGCTGGTGTCTGGTCTAAATGCACTGGAGCCCGGTTACAAGACCGGTTCCGTATTGAATGCTGTTTGCATATCAGGTAGCCTCATTGTGTTTATTCTGACGAATTAAGGTCACCTGGACAAGTCACATCATTCTTGACGTTCTTGTTCACTCTCAAAATACGAATTAAAGACAAACATTTTTCAACAATGCTTTTTTTCAAAATATTATCATTGCATGCAATGCATTACCATGCATTCACAGCCAACAACATCATGGTTACCAACACCAACTCAGGTTAATGTTCCTTGGTACCCATTACATCCACAGTGTAAGGAAACAGGACAATTGAGAGCTAAGACTATCTTCAAACATCACCATAGTCTACCATAAAGGCCATGTATCCATGCAATACATTATAACTGGGGGGGAGGGGGTAATGGAAGGTAACTGATCGAGACATTTGCCCGAATATAAAGTACTGTCCTAGTTTAACCGATATTGATGCTGGAAATTATGCAATTTTTATTACTGGTGGACGGAAGAGTTGGACAATTCCTAATCCAGTTAACACGCTTTTCGAGCCCCTGATAATAGCAACATCAATGGTCCATCATGCTATCGTTTCATTTGACGCCATTTTCGCCTTCAACTATCACTCCGTCATGCTAGGGCTTGTTCGTGGTGACTGTGAGCTACCTGGGATAACTAATAAGTCAAGTAGCTATTTATGATCACAATGTACAATAACGAACTTCAAAAAGCACCAGACATCGAACTTACTGCCACATAGCACAATACGCACTCACCACAAGAATAATACTGCATGATTAAAAAATGATGAATGGAAAATGCGGCATAGAATCAACTAATGGGATGAGATAGTCAGCTGGAAAACCTGCATTGTGCACGGTGAGTCCTTCCTATCGGCGTGATATAGGAATGGTGTTTGCTGTGCGTGTGAATTCAAATTATTCAGATTTGATTTGAGGACCCTTGACTGTAACTAATGCCACGCTGCCAAAATGCGTAATGCTGTCGTATTATTTGCAAATGACCGTCCATGATACGACGCTGTTCCCCAATCAACTAAATTCCCGGCGCATGGCTAATGTGGTCATAGTCAATGGCGCAACCAGATTATTTTTGGAAGTGGTGGGGGGGCGAAGGGGTGACCCGTCCCTTATGATGCCTACTTCCTTTCGACGGGGTGTCCCATGCTTAGGGATAATTGTGTTAAGAGAGTGGGGGTCTGCTTCGCATTTTCGTTGCAATTCCTGGGTACGCGTGCAGTGCTTGTGGGTGCACAAAGTTGGTTTATGGGGGCATGTGCACGCACAAAAAGTCACACTCCTAGTGACTGCTACCCTTGTACGTCTCATTTTTTAGGACCAAGTCACTCTCACCGTACCATTATTTTTACTCAGCATTTAGCCACTCCTCTTTCAGTATCATTTAGATACCATTGGAAAGAGTAGATGCCATTACCATTCTCATTGTCACCAATACTTGTCCATCAAACCAAAAACATTAACTGTTTCCCGTACATAAAAGTCCATCGGGACTTAAGCCATTTTATATTAAAATCCCAACACGTTTTAATTTCAGTTGCGGCTTCTTGGAAAGGCTCGAAGGGTGCAGCATTCAGCGTTGGCCTATTATTCATGACATGAATCCTAAAAATCATAGTCACCCAAGAGGAGGGTCTGGATGTCCAGAGGGACGCCTTCGTTATCAAGAAGAGGAAGCCTAATAGTTCAGAGGAGCACTTGGCTGGTCCAGAATGATACCTGTCTAGTCCAGAGGGTGTCTGTCTTATCCCCATGGGCGCCTGTCGCATGGGTGCCTCATCAAAATCAGCGCGCTCGTCAAGTTGAGAAGTGCGTCTGGATAGTCCAGAAGAGCGTCTGCCTAGCTCTCAACTTAGATGCAATCCAGCCGGCACGGATCACTGAGTGGATGGGTGTGTTGATCAACTTATCCAGTCAGTACGGATCATTGAGTGGATGGGCGTGTTGATCGCCTTATCCAGCCGGTAAGGATCACTGAGTGGATGGGCGTGTTGATCACCTTATCCAGCCGGCACGGATCACTAAGTGGATGGGCGTCTTGATCACCTTGTCCAACTCTTACGGATCACTGAGTGAATGTGCGTGTTGATCACCTTATCCAGCCGGTACGGATCATTAAGTGGATGGGCGTGTTGATCACCTTATCCAGCCGGTGCGGATCACTGAATGGATGGGCGCGTTGATCACCCTATCCAGCCAGTACGGATCACTGAGTGAATAGGCGTGTTGATCGCCTTATCCAGCTGATACGGATCATTGACTGGATGGGCATGTTGATCACCTTATCCAGCCGGTACGGATCATTGAGTGGATGGGCGTATTGATCACCTTATCCAGCCGGTGCGGATCACTGAGTGGATGGGCGTGTTGATCACCTCATCCAGCCGGTACGGATCACTGAGTGGATGGGCGTGTTGATCGCCTTATCCAGCCGGTACGGATCACTGAGTGGATGGGCGTGTTGATCACCTCATCCAACTGGTACGGATCACTGAGTGGATGGGCGTGTTGGTCGCCTTATCCAGCCGGTACGGATCATTGAGTGGATGGCCTTGTTGATCCGACTGTCTCTATGTCGCGCCGACAAGGCGAGATTCTGTGGGTCTGACGGCTATCACATTATTTTGCTCGTACAGTGTATTGTGCAGCTTTGCTTTGTCGGGCGTGCCTGATGTATTGCATCGTGATATTTGTAAGAACCTGCTTCTCCTCGTTTCCGGAAAGGAAAGGCACAGTAGTACAAGAACTAATGCTATTGTTTGGAATACGACAATTCGAATGTGTCAGTCTGGGGCACAAGATATGCTTTGGATGTAGCTGGAGTTTTGATGTTGTCATATAAATGAGATAGATGGAACATGAATATTGGTCTTAATATATTGCTCGTAAAACATTAAGTGCAATCAAATACAGCGTATCCTTGTCGGATGGAAATTTACACTGTTTTTGGCTAGGACGCTCTTTAATTGATTTTGTTTTTGGTATCAGTGCATTTGGGTTCTTACATACTATTTTTTTATCGATTCAATACACTCATGGTGCATGTGCATGTGCATGTACATGCAAGTGCGCATTGGACTCCCACAACGAATGGACATTGGGACGAATGGAGGTAATGAGCTGCAGTCCCACTTTTATAAGCTTGTATGTCTTGCGCAGAAAATGGATATTCCTTCCCAGTGATCAACAGCTTTTTGGACCTTCAACACATGCCTTCATCGTCTCCTACCGCGACAGATTCTGGGCGGAAATTCACTGGCAGTTGCCTTACCACCTTCCATTCATCGACTAGTTGAAGGGTTCCGTACTATTGCTATAACAAATGGGACCATTTCGCTGATTGAAATTCCAGTCCTCATCTCCCAAGCGTAGGCCCTCAGCCGATGATATTTGTTGCCCGTTGGATGATCAATGTTATCCCGAACTAGGAGGAGAACGGCAGCTCGCTGTACAAAAACAAGGACGACAGGCCCGGATTCCACGGCTTGCTTTTTCCGCATGAGCCAGGGCCGACGGACCAATCATAATCAGGCGGAACGCTCGTCGACAGAGTTTACGGAGACCATAAAACTGAGTTAACGGCCAGCGATCACAATTTCACAGCGCATGTACATCGGACCTTATTGAAGAAGTTCGGTGACTCGATGGCTCCAGACTTTTAGACCCCGGCAAATATGTGAAAAGCTGCTGGAACAGGGAAGTGCACGATCTCCCGATGATGTGGGCTCGCGTTGTACCGTCTTTTTTCACCGTTCTGAAATCGTCGTGGTGTTTCCGAATGATGAACAAATTATGCTAGCCTCAGTACATAATACATCGGCCTGGTGCACGAAGTATCCACCATGTCCATCATCTTATCGATTCACCATCATCTGTCTCGATAGTAAGGGGTACAGCACTTCTAACCACCTGTCTCGCAGTGCTGGTGGGTGGTCAATTTGACCACATCTCCCCACCGACTTTTGCTCTAAGCTAGATAAAGATGCGGTAAGCGGCATGCTGTGGCGCCATCATTGAAACTTAAAGTTATTTGAAATATTTTCCTCTACTTCCTTTACTTGACCTTCCAGGTCACTGCTGACACCTATTGGTGCTCTGAATCTGGCGATTTATCTTGAACTCGTTCGCCTATTTTTATTGTTATAAACACGGCTCAGCACCGAGCTCACGGGACAAACGTCCGGACCACACTCAAAAGGTCCTCTGAAGCCATCCATTTCCGTCCACTGTCGTCTCAAACCGGTACCGCCCATTCATTCCTGAGACAATGAAGAACGAGTTCGGGGAAGCGGAGCGGAATCTGACGCCCAGTGCCACACATGGAATCGTGGCATAGCTTATGCAGCTGATAATGAATGACCCTGATATATAATTTCGTGCCGGGGAAGCAAGGGTAGTTTCCAAGATTAAATAAATGGCGTCTTATCATGTTGCGAAGATGTCATGGAATTACAATGTCAAAGAACATGGAACATATAGGTGCTACGGCCTGTGCAAATTGGATGTAATTAAGTGGCAATCTGATACCTTTCAAAAATATCGTATATTCCTCTCACACATCGAACAATGAGCCACCAAATTGCGGGAATTCCAGTAACATAAAAAAATCCCATCGAAGCACATGCCCGTGTGAGGTCCGGATCAGGGGCGGCGAATTAGACAGCAGATGTCAGTCGACGTCCAGTGATTCTCATCTCTGCTATTCACTGCTGGCTTGATACAAACGAGTTACGATATAAACGATCTATTCGTTATTTAAGTAATGACATCAGTAGTACGTGGGCTGTCTGGAGAAATTTTCCCACGAATTAACGTTGGAGTTGAATACTAACAATCTGGTTTGCTGTCCAATACTACATATATTCAAGATTTAATGAAAAGGTATCGTCATACTATAGAAAATCGCAAAGAATCCATTAAAGTACAAACCCTCCAGAACTTCGGCAGCAAAAAAGGTATCATGTCTGTCTGTCTGTCTGTCTGTCTTTTCTACCTCCTAGTGGACCCTAGAATAATTTTCCAGTATTCTTTATCGGCTTCACCATAAACATGCGATCTGAGATGCATTATTCTGGTGCTGAAATATTTCCCTGGCAACCGAAATTTGAGAACCGTAAAATGGTCGACAATTGCTTCGATTTTCGAGGTTACGTATTCCTTTGCAACTATCCTATATATTTGTGCAGTTTCTATTTCTGTTCTTTTATCCTTCTCCGAATATGTACTGGGCCTGCCTTACCAGAACAGAACCCATAGCGAAACTTGCTGCGTTGACCCTGAGCTTGCCACCAGATCTGGAGACCCGAGTTCAAGGGATGGTTCTAACCAAGCGTGTGGGGTGCCATCATTTCGCTGGTATGGCCCGAAAATAGCCGAGATCCTATATCTGTGCGGCTGGCGGCCAACTTCCCGAGCCAAACAAACATGAGGTCTGTGAGACACTAACACCCGTGTCCCGTCACAGACAGTTCACAAGACTAGTTCTTCCATCGTGGCCTCCCAAGACTTACCTTCCCTGATGCAACCAGAGTATCCGCCACAGGAGGAACAGGGTAGGAACGTACCCATGTCCGTGAAGCTAGCAACAACCACAGCAGACGGCTCCAGCAGACAGCTCCAGCACACACAAAAGTGCTGTTGGCCGTTTTATCTTCGACATGGCGATGCGGTATAGAGGACTACGTACGGTGCCCTGTGCAGTTGTATTGGATCTGCACCCTCTCACACCCACACAGTTTTTCAGTGCCTCTCCATCCATGGCTGGGTACACTGAACATGCCGGTTCAAAAATATTTAGATCACTGCCAGCCGCAAAGTCTGGTAGCCCAGACTGCCCGCAGCCCTTCCTGACCTTGATCTGGTATACCTACATGACTGGTGATCCCGAAAGGGGTGGAGTTTCCTTTGCTTTTGGTGTCGCCTGGGCCCAACCATCTTTGTCTTGGCCCATCAACTTCTTGCTCTCTTAGCATGGGACCGTCTCAAAGCGTAGCGTAGGGACGTCTCAAAAAGTGGGTGGGCCAGGATCAACAGCAGGGGCGCACCCAGGAATTTCGCAAAGTAAGATGGTTGAACACTTTTGGATAGATAACCCGATAATCTTAATAACGAACACACAACTTTCACCGCTAAGGGTGATGGGGGCAGGCCCCTGGGCGCGCCTATGGCTAACAGCAACATGTGATACTGAAAAAGAACTATCACCACAGTATAAGTACTTTCAAATTCACACTTTTTGCTGCACTTGGAACTCTTTTCACGACTGATGGATTATTTTGTAATAACAGGTTTATCTTCCTGGTGCGAGTGAAACCAGATTAGTATTACTGTTCAAACGAAATTTCTTCAACTTCCGCTATGTGCGTGTGTGTGGGGGGGGGGTGCAAGCTCATTATTACAGCCTCACTAACGGTTATGTGGTGTGCCCTAGTTCCCATGATATAGTACTATACGTCTTTAAGATGTCACCTGTTGTAAATGTTTACCGATGTTGATGAGGAGAAAGAATAAGCAAGAACGAAGCTTGCTTGCTGGTCCATGGCAAAAGAAGTCTCATGATTGATGCTGGAGAAGATGAGAAAAAGGAAAGACGGGTGATCGCTGGTTGAAGATTCCTTGATCCGGTGTATGGCAGACCAAGATTGGCAGGCTGACAGACTGGGGAAAAGAAAAACGCAATAAATAAAACACATGGCATTCTGTTCGTCCTCAGGGCCTAACTCCAACACATAGATGATCAGTCACCTCAAACATCTATCTAGTACACATCGTGCACTTTAGAATATTCGCCACTTGAAACGAAATGCTACAACTACATCACGTGGCACCCGGCTGAAACGGAATGAAAGCGCTTATGAATTTTTTGGGGGCGACTTCTATTTTTGCAAGCCTCCTGCGCGATATTTGTGGGCCCCGGTACGATTCTTTGGGCTCCCGGTGCATTTTTTCGGTGATCCAACGCGCTTCTTTTCCGCGGCCCGACGCCTTTTTGGGGTCTTTGGCGCAATTGTTGTGGCCGCAGAGTAACATTCGGGGAAGAAATTGATTTTTGGGAAGCCAGCTGCGACCTGTGGGGCTCCGGCGCGACTTTTTGGGCCCCTAGTGTGATTTCCAAGGGCAGCGGCGCCACGTTTTTGGGTATAAGTGATATTTTTGGACCCTGTCGTCATTTGTTTGGATACCTATCGCGAGTTTTAGTGGCCTCGACACGTCTTCGGGGGCCCAACACGTCTTGGTTCCTTTTGGAGCGATTGCTGGGACCCCAGAATGATTTTCAATGTCCGGACTGTATTTTCGTTGCGCCGGCTTCATTTATTGAGTGTTCCCGATGTGACTTTTGGGGCACCGGTGCGATCAGCCGAGCCCCTAGCGTGATTTTGAGGGACCCGGGCGCGACTTTTTGGTGCCTTCTGGCTCAGCGTGATTTTCAGGGGCCCCGCCGAACCTCTTGGGGTCCCGTTGTGATTTTCAAGAACACCGGCACGACATTTTCGGCCCAAGCGTGATTTTCAGGGTCCAGGCGCGAACCTTGGAGGACCCCAGTATGATTTTCAGGGGCCCAGCTCGTCTTTTGGGGCTCCTCATTGTGATTTTCAAGGACCAGGATACGATTTTTTTTGTGCTCCCAGTGTGATTTTCAGGGACCCCGGTCCGACTTTTTCGGGAACCCAGCTCGATTAACCGGGGCCCCGTCCTGGTCTTTTGGAACCCAGCGTGATTTTGAGGGCCCGGCCAGTCTTTTTGGGGCCCAGCGTCATTTTCGGGGGGCCCGGCGATACTTTTTGGCTCCCAGCGTTATTTCCAGGGGCCCGGCCCGACCTTTAAGGCCCTAACGTGATTTTATTGGGCCCTGGTGCGACTTATCGCGGCCTCGGCACTATTTTTTGGGGCCCCATCGGTATTTTCGGGGGTTCCGTCCCACATTTTGGAGCCCTCAGCGTCATTTTAGGGTCCCGGAAGGCCCCCAATGTGATTTTCATGAGCATTAGTGGGATTTTGGGGGCCCCTGGCGTCATTTTCAAGGGACCCTGCGCGACTTTTTGGGGGTCCCGATGTGTTTTTTATGGGCCCCGGTACGATTGTTGGGGACACCGGCAAAATGTTTAGGGAGCCTGGCGCTATTTGTCCGAACCCTGGAGCGATTATTGGGGACCGACAACCTCTCAGGGGGGACTGCTCCAATGCCCCCATTTGGTACGCCACTGCGTATGTCCCAATGATTGTATAGCTTAACAATGACGTTTATGGAGTACATCGCACAAAATCGATTTTCATATGCCATTTTAACTGCTTGCACCATAAGTAGTGTTCAGAAACATACACCCTGTAATTGGTCTAAATTCATCCATTATCTTCGGGGTTCTTAAATCTCAGCCTGGACATACCCATCACTGGACGATGAAAAGCCTCGATGGTAGTCTCCGTTGCAATTCGGTGTTTTAGTACTTTTAATCAAAATGTCTTCATTGAATATATTCTGGGATCAGTCTGCTGAGCAGAGATGGAGATGGTTACATATACCATGAGTCTACTATCGGACTGAACCATTTCTGTTGAACGACATGATAATTTGAATGCAATGTTTAACGTGCTGTCAATGCCACTATGCAGTTACCCAGCTGAAGATTCACTCGGGTCAGTTGCCATGATCGTCATGTGCCTTCTCAGGCCACATGCCAAACATCACTCGCCACTGGTCACATCACTCTTCATATCACTCCTCATGTTATCTTGTCAGGTCGCATCACGTGCGCCCAATGCTAATAGCAAGTATTTTGCTATGTGGAATAAGAATATCCAGACATCTCACTGAAATAGTTGGATATCTGTGTGCTGTGCCCAACTGTGAAAATCCATTGAAACGTGGAAACTTTTACGTTCCATCCCATACTACAGTCACACAATGGGTGTATCTGGCAGTAATTTGTATGCTTCAATGATCAAAATACATATACATGTTGAAGTGTGTGGCATCTAGGACCAAGGCCATGCACAATACATCGGAACTTGCACTTGCGAATTGTATGTCTTACATCGAGTATGTATATGTTACGTTACTGCCTTCAGCCTTTATAATTTTATACTGTAGACAATATTAATGAAATCGATGTTAAATATGTCAACAGTCAAAGAACCACAGTGAAAATCTAGTATGAATGTATTTTTGTATTCGCTGGCACATTATCTGCTTTATAGTATTTTCATAACATAATATTTGGTGTGAATATCCATACATCTGTTGCATTGCATCCATTCCTTAATTAGTTGCATTGTTGTAAGGTGTCATGTCCAAGTGTGCATGACTTTAAAAATGAAGTGCACGATGTGATGTGTGAAGATTTTACTTAGTTATAGATTGCAGGGTGTTTTTCCCATATTCAAATCTATGCATGCTGTTTTTTAGGAAGTTTAAATGTCTTAAAAGTGGGTGGGCCAGCTACCATTGTTGGCTCCCCTCCCCCACACACTTTGAAAAGTGGGTGCGCCATGGCCCCCCTGGTCCCCCTGTTCCTACGCCTACGCATGGGACCATAGGTGTAGGTTTCTGAAAATTATTTGGATGACACAATGCATGAAGGCAATGGGCGGGCCCAAATGGATGGGGAGGGTACACCACATAGGGTCCCATGCTAAATCTAGAAATGAATGGGGAAGCCAACATTGGGGAGAAAGTGTCCTCCCAAAAGCATACAAAGCTACACCCCTGCATGGGATCCTATATGGGCCGGAGCAGATTCAGAACTTGCCATATGGGAGGAGGAGCATTTCCTCGTGGGGAGGACGCTTTCGGTGGAAAATGCGTTGATCGGGGGGAGGGGGGGGGGGGTGCATTAGAGCATACTGAAGGGACGTCTATAGCTGAAAATCGGTTACGCTGATGAGGGGGGGGGTACACTGGCCTTCCTGTAGGGGTGCCTTTAACGGCCGAGGGGCGCCACCTTTCCATGGGAGGAGTGGCATTCCCCAGTGCCTCCCCTGTATGCTCCCTATGGAACCCACCAACCAAATTGGCAGCACCCCTTGCTTTCATGCATTGGCATTGACCCAAACAAATTATTTTGGACCTTCTCCATCCATGGATCCCGGTGGGTCGAGAGGTCAGAACCCCTCGTTTCGTACCTTGCTAAAGTTAATTTGTCATATTCTCTTTTCAATATGAACATCTTCGGACCAGCACCATTCCTTGGTTTGGTGAGAGATCTCCTTGCTTGCGCGTATGACAAAGTTCATGTTTGTTGGTTGAATGTGTGGGATCTTTTGTTGTGCTGCATGTTCCCCACAACTCCTTTGTGTGGAAAAGTTCAAGTTTGTGTACTCTATCCACCTCTAGGAAAAATGCGACATTCACAGTCAGATACGCGCAGGAATTGTAAGCGGCCGGCGTGGCGTGAAGATTCCGATTGATCCGAATATCGTTCGAATTTCACCTTCCTGTTTTGGTCGAAGTCGAGGTGGGTATAGGTCTGGGTGTATATTTTCAGACCTAGATGTCGGGGGAATGTTTTAGTTCATTAAGTTCGAAGGGGATAGTTTATTTTGTTGTGACTGCTGTTTGCTTTCCTTCAACCTGAACCATGAGTCACGGTATTTACCCACGGTGCATGCTGATGCTGTAATTTTAACTGCTCTTCGGTTAATTGCCCATTGGGTACCTATTGGACGAAATGCTGCCTAGCTAGGCTTCAGGAACATATGTACGAAATATTTCCTTGCAACTTAGAAGTATGCCTTTAATCGTGAATGCCATAATTGATTCGTTCTGCTGCCTTAAGTTCATTGTGAACACTCAATCATCATCACCATGACCATCTTGGTTTCTCGGTGTCTTGGAACATTTACCATCATGTCTGTGTTTCGTTTTTACATTTTGATATGGAAGTGACAGGTGTTAAGGACTTTCCAGCAATTGTGCACTTAGTAGGTTGGCATATAGGTACCTACCTACCTACCTAGGTAGGCTGTGTGAAAATTTGTAATTTTAGTTGTTGGGAGAAGGTTGCAACTTAAATTTCAACTTTAAATAACTTCTAAATCCTGGGAATATATTCAGCTAAGTCTGAGTTGTTAATTATTTTGAGATATGCAACCAGCTGAATTTGGTTCCACTTCCATTGGCAATCACAAATTGTACAAGGGTTTGTTTTGGTGATTTATGCTTTAAGGTTGAGGTAACTTGAAATCCAAGTATTGGGTGCTAACTGATCATGTCCTTTGGTTTAGGTGCCTTAAAACTCAAATAACTAAACCAAGAATTCTTTGACTTTTTCCCAAGCATTGTTTATGATATAAGACAATGTTCAACATAGAAGATAAAAATGTGACAACCTAGCCTTGCCTAACTGGTATTTTTGTTTATAAAAGGTGTTTTTGCATTTTTGGAAAACAAAATTCAGAATATGATGTTTATGAACATGACTAAGAAGATGCGACCACTCATTTTCGGCGCTGCTGCTTACTTTTCAATTTGAACGATGACGTCACATTGGTACGGTATGATGATGTCATACGTATGGCATGGTTCACATACCTTAATGAGATGGTTGAAGTAGCTTAATCTAATATAATCTAAACTAGCTTAAACTAACTGGTAAATTTTGGATAAAAGGTGTTTTAATTTACACCTTTTATGAGATAAAAATTTACCGGTTAGTTAAGTTAGTTTAGGTTAGGTTAGATTAGATTATATTATATTAGATTAAGCTACTTCGACCATCTCATTCAGGTATGTGAACCATGCCATATGTATGACGTCATCAAACCGTACCGATGTGGTCATCATTCAAATTGAAAAAGTAAGCATCAGCACCTAAAATGAGTGGTCTCATCTTCTTAGACATGTTCATAAACATCATATTCTCAATTTTTTTTTTTAATCCAAAAAACATTTCATCACAAATTTACTGTTGTTTAAGTTGGTTTAGGTTAGGCTAGGTTAGATTATATTAGATTAAGCTGCTTCGACCATCTCATTAAGGTATGTGAACCATGCTGTACGTATGATGTCATCAAACCGTACCGATGTGGCGTCATCGTTCAAATTGAAAAGTAAGCATCAGTGCCGAAAATGAGTGGTCGCATCTTCTTAGTCATGTTCATAAACATCATATTCCAAATTTTTTTTCTAAAAAAATTCATAAAACACCTTTTATCAAAAATTTACCACCTGACCTACAGAGTGGGAAACTTACTTTCCAGGTTGGGAGTCAGGGTGCATACAGACTTCTTCCGGAGTACATTTTCATGGACATTATTTTTTTAATATGCATAAGTAATATGCATTCTCATTTTTGGTCAAATCAAATGTCAAAACATAGGAACAAAGAAGTGAACAATGGATAGCATCGCCTGGCAGTGACTCATAATAATCAGCACTGTTTTGTCTCATAACTCACAGGAGCAATGTGCTTTCCTTTCACTGTTGGTCTCAGTACAAGGCTAGCCATATGAAAAACAAACAAAAATGCTTCACACTTCACCCTCAGCTCAGAGCGCACGCCCACCTACGCAGCCAATTTCCTACATAATATGAACGCAACTCCGCTACCGCACATGCCACAGTTTAATGTGATCAAAGCAAAGGATCAGTCAAGGTCTTGTGTTTGCAGTATGACACTGTTAACCAGGTGTTCAAAGTTGCTAATGGTTATGACATGCAAAAAATACCTTGCATTGATTGGTTGATGGACAGATTTCAGAACAGAAAATGCTAACACAGCCAATTCTGACCAGTGGTCTTCGGGACTCCGGAGGATGTCTCTTAAAACTGTCAAATTGCCCCACTATATGGGTGGCAAGAACACAGGTTTTCCGAGATGCGGCCCCATAGCCGGAGAACATTGTACTCAGTGTGCATACACACCATCTTGCAAGTGCTGTTGGCACGTTCTCTCACCTGGTTGGCTCCCCATATACTCAAGCATCACTCACCCAGAGATGAGTTCCGTTCCCGATGAGGGGAGCCCGTATCTGCAGGTACACCAGTCCCCTAGATTAAGGAAAATATTGTTATCAGATAGTCAGGGCAAGACACAGGAACTGGAAAGTGTACCTTAAGCAGAATTTGTATGCTTAGAGTAGCCACTACATTCTGCTAATATTTTGCTGTCAGTCAAGATTTCTGAAAAAGAAAATATAGAGATTAAATACAGAGATTGAATACAGAGGTTGAGTATAGAGATTGAATACAGAGATTTAATGTATATATATAGAGATCTCTATATTCTGAATATAGAGAAGTTAAGCTACTGTCATGTTTGATCAGTATATTATCATGGTTAATCTATTCATAATATTCATGCAACAATGTGCAGAGATTTGAGTGCAACGCAGCTTTAAATGCACCCAGGTCAGTTAAGGTTACTACATCATCAGGCAATGAGTTCCAAGTGGCACATCTGAGGCTAAAAAATATCTTCCTACAATCCACTGATGCACGCCTGTGAGCCAATTTCAGTGAGTGTCCATGTGTGTTTACCAATGATGCCAGCACAAACATGTCAGGGATCTTAATGGCAGAATGACCATGACAAATCTTCCAACATTTGATAATGTCTGCTCGAATCAATCTACCTTTCACCGAGTACAGACCTAGTTTCCGTAATCTGGCACCATAATCCAGACCTTCCATCCCCTCTAGGTTTTGTGTCCACCTTCTCTGTACTGATTCTAGTCGCCTCAAATCACCTATGTAACCTGTATTCCACACACACGATGCAAACTCCAAAAGAGGCCTGACATGAGTAATGTATAGGGTTTTCATAAATTCGGGACGAGTGGTCTAGGGGTAATATGCTCGTCTCGCAATCGAAAGATTGTGGGTTCGAATCTCACCTGTCGCTACTCTTCGCCCGCGACCAATCGGCGTGAGAGATTGGCGACGCTATATGACTCAACGGTCGACGTGTCGTAAAACCAATAACCAGGAGAACGACATACAGTAGAACTTAGTAGGTTGCTGGCCAGACTTCCAGCTTTCTGTACTATACCAGCAATGTGTTGATGGAAACGCAAGTTTTTATCTACTGTGATACCTAGGTCAGTATGCATCTCAACAAAGCTTACCTGAAATCCATCTAGGTAATAATGTGCATAAGGGCCAAGATTTTTCAAGTCACATGACCCACGGTGTGCTTTGAGAACTGCACATTTTTTGGAGTTCATTGCTAGTCCCCATGACTTGGCAGTACTAACCAGTGTATCAATGTCTTTTTGACCTTGTGAAATGCCAGCCAGCAGGTCTGTGACAGATTTGTACTTCAGTTTCATGTATATTTTTAGGTCATCTGCAAAAACCTTGAACTGGGAGTGTATACCAAGAGGCACATAATTCACATAAATCAAGAATAACACAGGACCTAGTACAGAGCCCTGAGGTACTCCACTTAGAACATTCTTTGGTTTGCTGGAGGAGCCAGAGACAAGCACTATCATTTCCCTCCCACAGATACAATTTTTGATCCAGGTGAGGGTTATCTCTGAAATTCCCAGAGCTCTCAGTTTTGTTAGTAGCAGCACATGATTAACAACATCAAATGCCTTTGAAAAATCAAAGAAAATTACATCCACCATATAGCCCTCATCTAGCCATGTAGAGACAGTCTCATATGTTAGCAGTAGTTGATCCTCTACAGAACGTCCATGACGGAAGCCAAATTGTCCTTCGTCTAGCAAATGATGGACCTCCAAATATTCTGTAAGCTTTTCAACAATTACACATTCCAGAATTTTACATGGTATGGAAGTAAGACTCACCGGGCGATAATTTAGTGGATCATGCCTTGAACCCTTTTTAAAAATGGGAATAACTTGTGAAGTTTTCCAACTATCAGGAAGACTTCCAGTAGAAAGAGATGAGTTAAAAATTATGAAAAATGGTTTCATAAGCTCCTCACAGCAAGATACAATTAACTGAGGGTGGACCCCATCAGAGCCCATGCTGGAGGATCCATCAATCTGACTAAAAATTCTGAGCACCTCAGCTTCAGTAATTTCGATACTCTGCAGCACTGTTTCAGAAGGTTGGTGCGGGGCTGGGTTTTCTAGCCTACCCTCACAGTATACCGAGGAAAATGCCCCTGCAAATATATCAGCCATTTCCTGGCAGTCACTTGTTAGCCCATCAGTTGGTTTCCCTCTCAATGGCCCCAGGGATGTTCTGCCGATTTTTTTGTGTCGAATGTAAGAATGAAATTCCTTGGAAGATGGTTTGCGAATTAATGACAATTCATACTTGACCTGGGAATGAATACTAAAATTTATATACTGTCTGTTTAAATCTTGGAATGATCTCAGTGAAACATCTGCCTGTGAAGACTGTCTCCCAAATTGGTTTCTGGCCTGTTTGTACTTTATCCAAGCATCCTTTCTCCTGCTTAAAAGACTGAGGAGGTCTGGTTGGCCATGGAGGATGCACCTTTGGCACAACTCACGGTATATATAAATTTGTAAGGGCTGCTATTATTTCTAGGAACCTTTTGTACATACCACTAGTGTCTAAATACTGAAACTCAAGGTTCCAGTCATATTCGGACAGACGTTCTTTAATAGCTAAGTAGTTCCCTCTGTTGTCGGCATTGTCTGAGTCCTCTGTTCCAGTTGTTGTCGGCAATTCCGGTGGCTGAGATTGATGGTGTGTGTGAAGCTGTGGTCTGGCTGCTGACTGATACAAAATGTGGTTAGTTTGTGTAGTGACTGTAAGTGGAATAACCAGAGTTTTTTTTTTGTTGTTCTTTGTTTGTTTTTATTGATATCTTTGTTCCCACATTTGTGTCGGAGTACATGTGAAGCCCATCCTATCCAGTATGAACCTGGAGTGCAAAAATGTTTTCAGAGATACAATCTCTTAAGAAGTGCCTTAATTCCCACCCTGCTAACCTAGCCTAATATGTGCTTTAAGTTCATTTTTGAATTCATATAATTTACTTTTACAATGCTATGTTTATAGACATGGTTAAAATAATGTGCCTACTCATTTTCTTTACAACTGCTTATCTTTTATTTGGAAGTAAAGATAAAACCAAAAAAGGGTTTTCAGTTGGGTAGTATAGCATAAATGTTACCCCAAAAATGTGACAACCTATTCTACCATACATGCCCATTTTGTTTTTTCTTAATTGGGAATACTTCGTACAATTTTTATCTGCTGCATCACTGAAGTTGATGCACCCATAAACTCCAACAATTTTCAATCTTCAATCTCCAATAACTCCAATCTTCAAAATTTTCCAATCAAAATCTGACCTACCCTAACCTTTTTGAAGAGAAGAATCTTTTTTTTCAAGAGAAAAAAATGCTTCCAAATAAAATAGAAGTACATAGCACCACCAATTAATTACATAAATAGGTGGTGAGTGGTGGTTGATTTACATTGTGTGGTGGTGTGTAACTACCATCTCCCATTTTGTTAGAGATCGGCAAAGCAATAAAGAGCTCTCCAGTTGGAATGCTCTACATCACATATTCAAGTGGATGCCATCTGGGTGGTTGGTGCAGTTGGTTAAGGCATTCATTTTTTTGTACCAGTTGGGGGGTTTGAATCCCAGCATAGCTTAATTTTTAACCTAATCACAGTTGCTGATGGTCAAGGCTGTTGGCTCATATTGCACTTTTGATTATTTTACACATTTATCATATGAGGGGGCCATAGTAGCTCAGTTGGTAGAGTGTCAGACTCTTAACTGCAAGATTGTGGGTTCGAATCTCACAACCAACTGCATTTACTGAGTCCACCAGCGACCAATTGGCGTGAGACGTTGGCGATGCTATATAACCTAGTGGTTGAATGTGTAGTAAAAGAACCCAAGGTTCTTCTTCACTATCATATAAGTTGCAGGATGTTATTTTTTAGTTTTATTTTTTATTTGATACATTTAATCCAAGTTATTGCTGAGGTGGCTTTATGAACCATGGTTCTATTGCTAAGCAGAGCTTGTTGAGTGAACCCTGGCCCCACCACCTGATCCATGAATTCCAGTTCAATGGCAGAATTTTGACCGAAAGTTTAACGTGCCATCAATGCACAGAAATGGCTGCCCTGTAGCTTGTCCTCGGCCTTACCAGGCCAGCTGCCAGCTGATCCTCCCAGCCGGGGGCTAAATGCGAGCGCATGAATCGACTTGAACCCTGTGTTGCTAGGACAGGGGAGACCAGTGCAGGCCAGTGCTCTAACCAACTGAGCTACCAGGTGGCAAAACAACAAATATGTTTTAATATTTGTCTATGAAAGTAAGGAGGGGAACGACTCAATTAAAGCCTAGCCATGGAAAGAATGTACATCTTGATCTCCAGAGCATGCCAAGATTAATTGTGGCCAAGCTATCAGGAGTGGATCCAGGAACAAAAGCACCTGTAGGGTGCCTCTGGTTGGACAATTTGAGGGGGTGGGCATGCACTCAGCCTACCTGGAGGGGCACCTTTTCCTCTTAGAGGAGTGCTTCTGGCTGAAAACTTATAGGGGGTGGATGTGCACTTCAGCCCTCCAAAGGGGCACCTTTCCTTCCAAGGGGCCACTGGCTGACAAATTTTATGGTGGTACACACAAGCCTTCCCAGAGGTGTGCCACCTTCCATGGGGGGAGGGCACATGTCTGCAGCACCTCCTTGTTTTCACCCCTGTTAGCTAACAAACATGTATGAATAAATTGTGAATATTGTCATACACAACCAACCAATGAACAAATTTCTTGATGGTGCAGCATCAGCAAAGGATGTGTGGGAGATGTAATGTCTACGCTGAGCATGTATTGACTATATGCTGAAGTTTGCATGGTTGTTATGACCAGCCAATAAAGTATGCCTAGCCTAACATCAGCAAACACCTTTGCTTGCTTCATGGAGGTAAAATGTGTGTAAAACATGTCTGATGAATACCTTAAAGCATAATAATACCACCTCACCACCCATATCAGAAAACATTTTTGTTTAAAAGGTGAAAATTTTAATATATTTTTTCTCAATATTTTCAAAATAAAAATCTTACCCTAACTGAACCAGAAAATTAACATGTATGCTGAGAAAAAAATCATATTTTTCCTTTAAAAAGACCTAACATAACCAGGTCTAACCCCTTTGCTTGCCTCATGGAAGTAAAATGTGTGTAAAACTTGCATTACCGGTACCCTCAGGCACCATAATGCTGATTTTTAATGATTACATCCTGATGCATGGCCATGGGTAAATTTGGGCATACTGTATGTATGTCAGGTACATACCCAGTGATTTTTTTTTTGCATTTAGGTTGGAATATACCACTTTCTAGACACTGAATTGACATTTCTCCCAACGGAATATCGACGTCCTGCTTCATTATGAGTTGTTTTGAAGTCTTTATATCCAATTTCCAACAGTATCTTGGCAATAAGTATCATGCAGATATTCACCATTGCAGAATGTGATGTACAAATATCTGTTATCACAATTCCAGGTTCTAGGATTACCTATGATGTTGTCTGTTGTACAATATCAGCTCATAAGGATAGGTATTTTTTTTATTGATATAGCTAAAATAGTTACCCCTAAATTAGGTATCTCAAAACAAGAACACAAGAAAAAGGTTCATGCATGAGTGTGCAGTTGGACCAGAATTGTGTTTGAAGAACTTATAATTTCTGTTAAATGACATCATTTCCATGGAAAATTTTGACATCCTACTGTACTTGTTTCAACATCTCACGCCTAGTGATGGGCGCCAAATGACCCTGTAGTCGGCGCGCCCTTAAACCCAAATAATCAATCAATCAATCAATCACGCCTAGTGAAAAACCATTATTTTAACACTGTACATACCAGGTGTCCAGATTGCTGAAGTATGGCACATTCAATGAGATTTTGTTGGTGTTGGGCAAGTGGCTGCTGGTATGGTTGGTGTAGCAGATTGGGACACAGTGCAAACAGAAGCGGATTGGGACACAGTGCAAACAGTAGCAGATGGTGCTAGCATAGCACATGATATATGCAGGAACCGAAAAACTACATTTAGTGAAGCCACAGAAAAAGCTGAAAGGGAAAATATTGTCAACGCACATTCCTGAACACAATGAAGGTGATGGTATGATCAATTCCTGTGGGAAATGCATACTCTTCAACTGGCAACAAGCTATTGTGCCACTAGCCTAGCCTAGCCTAACCTAATCCAGCCCAACCTAATGTAGCTCTTTTTCTTGTTTTTTTTGTATAGCCTAGCTGGGCCTAACATCCTTTCTTCAGAAAAGGATGTAAAATCAATGATTTTTTCTAATGGGAACATTTTAGTCATATTTTCATGGGAATGAATGGTCCCATCTTCTTAGTCACATTCAGGAATGTGTTTCTACAATTTTTTTTAATCGAAATGCCATGAGGCCTAAAGTATAAAAAAAACATTTCAAGATGGTGCACTTAAGTTCAACCAACCAGAGGAGCAATTTCCTCTCAAATACAATACAGTATTGGTGAGTTGCACTTGGGCATTCTAGGGTGCTTTTGAGTGTCCCTTGTTCCAGCACCCTATGAGTCTGCCCCAGAAATGGTGTGGCTTTTGCCTGCCTGGTGTGGTAGCACATATTTCCTCAGGCTGCTGTGCCTTCTTGAACCCTATGCCACACTGTAGACTTCTTGGTCATGCACAATACAGCCTGCTAGACATGAAAAAGAGGACCATAGGAACATGAAAACTGAAAATAAACTTCAGCTAGGGTGATGGTGATTGTATTTTAAATTTGTGCATTTTTTCCATTTGGGGGATAATTATTTACATAGTGGGGAACTGCTTCCTAAGGTAGAAATTCACTTTTAAAATGTTCTCATTAAGTGTCATAGCTCATCCCAGTCCAGTCTGTTATAAGGTAGCTCAATTTTGGCTAGATATATTTGGTGCAGCCTATATTCACACCAGTCCAGGCTGGTGAAAGTGAAAAGGTGCACCGGTGCATCAACCAGTGTGCCAATGCACCAATCAGTGTGCCAGTGCACACACTGATGCTACGATGAGTATTCTGATGGGAGTGTACAATCAAAGAAAAAGGTGAAGACAGTATAATTGAACAAGATGGAAGTCAGCCAATATGCCTGCCAACATCCAAGTTTGTCATACATTAACATTTAATGTTGTGCTGCCAAATTTGCTGTTTATGAAAGAACATTTTGCTACAGCCCACCTTATTTAATGTGTATGTAAACTAACTGTTTTAGCTAATGTCATTTCTGTTGTACGAACAAAAATTCCCAAAGCTGCCCATGCAGTTATTCGAAAGGTGGTGGGAATTTCTTTGAGAAATGTGATATGATTGGCAATGAAGATTGGGATTGTAGATTTCACACGTGCCACTACCATTTATGTGGCTTTTGGGCGAATCAAATTCCATGGGCTTTTGGGCTATTTGGGTGAAAGTTGGTGTCATCCTTTCCATTGGTGCATGTTTTGCAGCTTGCCTTCTGGCTATGCATTTTCTTGGCTGCAAGGGTGTCTGGTGTGGCATTTTCTTAATGGTTGATGCACTCAGTGCATATTTTTATTGGTGGCTTGGGCATGTTTCCTTAATGGCTAACATGCCTGGTGCATCTAGTTGAGTCCTCTGACATGCTTTACAGGCTTGACCCCGGTCATTAGGAACTAGATAGGGCTATTTAAATACTTTCATGGTGGCCATGACATATTTTTTTGCAGGGAGAAAATTGCAACAAAACCAAACTTAATCAATGCCAACCACATGTATAAATATGCTGTTTCACAGTCCCTACATGCATTTTTATATGCCATGAATTGTATGTCTAGCACAAATGTTTTTGCAGTGGACATTTGGGTTGTCCAAATTCCACGTGCTGATATATGGGATGACAGTGCATCAGTATGCGTTTATGTGTGCATATGTCAAGGTGATTGTATCAATAAATGGGATGCTCTGCCTGTAGATGCTGAATGCATAGCAAACAAACAAGCCAACACCTTAAAAATAAGAATGCTTAGTGCACTCTGCATCTCTGTAGGGCTATCCTATTTTCTCATCCAGTATGCTTTCATCATGTTTTTTTTTAAACTTATGCTACGATTATTTCCAAGGACACTCCACTTTCTTATGGGGTCTCATTTGGAGGGTTTTCGTTTGGGTTGATCCTTCAGAAGCCCCATTAACCATTCAGTAAGGCGACTCACTTCCTGTTGGATCTTCCCCCTGACTTTCGAACTCAGCGCGATGTGCGACACCACCGGTCTCCGCATGTGCGTCAAGTGCGTCCATCGGCCACAATTAATCCTCCGGCGGCCCGGGGAGCTGCTGGCGGGACACCGGTGCAGGATGCTATTCTACCAGGCGGAAGTGGGGGGGGGAGGTCGAACGAGGAACTACGTACCGCTCCCCCGCCGCCGACACTGCCTTCCAGCAGCTTCACACTCATCACCATCGCGCTATCGCTACCACTGGGCACAGCTGTGTGTAGTTGTATGGCTCTAGCACGCAGCTAATGCTCAATTACTGCCAATTCCTACTCCCAACTGTTGTATCTCACTGAATCCTGTGCCCAGTGCACTTCCTATTGTTCTTAGCTTGATATTATGCATGCATGTTACCACATTACACCCCAGGAAATGTTCTTTGGGGTTGCTTTTCTTGCACGTCAAAAAAGCAACCTGATGAGGTGCATGTTGTGTTGTACTTGTGCCTGACTATAGTAGCATTCTGTGGCACCAGGCAATGGCTACCAGTTCAGATATGCAGATTGTGTGTGTGTGTGTGTGTGTCTGGGTGTCTGGTGGGTCTGGTGACTGGCATATGACGCAGCGATCCTCGCCCCCAGAGAGCATCAGCAGTGACCGAGTAGTGGCCCGGCGAAAATGGGCGACTCAGACGACGAGTTCGACCGGCGGCGGCGTGACAAGTTCCGCGGGGAGCGTACCGGTGACGCCGTGCGGCCGCGTCGGGACGATATGTACGACAGGTGAGGCCAGTTGGACCGGCGGCGGCGTGACAAGTTCCGCGGGGAGCGTACCGGTGACGCCGTGCGGCCGCGTCGGGACGATATGTACGACAGGTGAGGCCAGTGTAAAATAATGGTTTTTCGTTAGGTGCGAGATGTCGAAACGAGCGCAGTAGTATGTCTAAATTCGCCATGAAAACGATGTCCCTCAACATAACTTATAAGTTCTTCAAACAAAATTTTGATCCAACAGCGTACTTATGCGTGCACCTTTTTTTTCCTTTGCTTTGAAATACCTAGTTTAGGGGTAACTACTTCAGCGATAATGATGCAAAATACCTATCCTTATCAACTGACATTGTATAACAGACCACATCATAGGTAATCCTGGATTTGTACTACGAGATGTTCGTGCATCACAATCTGCAATGGCAAGTATCAGCATGATATTTATCAACAAGATACTGTTGAAAATTAGATATGAAGACCTCGTAACGATTCATCACGAAGCACGATGTCGATACTCCGTTGGGAAGGATGTCAATTCGGTGTTCAGAAAGTGGTATGTTCCACCCTATTTCACGAATAACTTATCACTGGGTGAGGCATATACTGCGGGTGAAACTGTCCGCCCACTGAGCTATGGCTCCCGCAAAGGAACAGTTTCCGGTGTGTTTCGACGAAATCCCGACTTATCGGCAATTAATCTCACCTATTGCCACCAAAATGGCCAATTTTCGATGTGATGGGAGATGGACAACTCATTTGATGTGTTCATCAATTACCTTTCCAATGTCACTTTAGGTCATTGACCCAACTTGGCCTTACAGGACCTATCCGGCGTCCGAGTCACTCAGGGGTTAGTTCTGACTTAAGTAAATGTGGCATGCATTTTTACCCCTGAGTGCAATACAAAATTCAGACACCTTCCAAAGTTCCCCAAATGAGGTCAAGTCTTCAACCTCATCTGACTATCTGTATCTCCAAATGTAATATATCGCACATCATTGGCATCCTAGAATATTGTGGAAGGCTATCCTGAATATTTCAAGGATGCATATGTTGTTGGTTTTACACAGATAACAGCTGAGTGCGAAAATGCTCGAGTTTGCGACAGATAAGCCTTTTAACTGACCTCGAAGGTCAGCTAGTAACCAAAAGTATGAAATTCGGGTGGCTATTGTGAGACTTCGTCACGTGCAGCACGCTGGTGTTTGGCTCATGTCGCCATTGCTCTCCGTTTGGAAAAGCTACGAAGGGGTTGCAACATCAACCCATCATCAACCCTGCACTGGGGAAGGTGGCAAAGTGCGGTGCACGGGCACCTTGGTTGCTTATTGATTGTATTGCGAGACGAATTTATATCCACATTTGGTCAATTGCAGCCACATATCAGCCATTTGCAGACCTGATAAAACAAGAACGAACAGGTTCATACCCTTGCCATATCATAATCTTGTGAAAATTATATGACGTAGGTGTAGTTTCTCTACAATCCTGCCCCATCAAATTGGGTTCAATTCTGTATCTTGAACTTTAAAGTTATTTCCCCAAGTTATGTTCAGGACCATGTGCTTCCTCTGAAATGCATTACAGTTTCAAGTGGACCATTGCGGGCATCGGAACCAAAATAGCGTGAGAAGAACGTGGAGCACACTGTTTGGGTATACATTGTAGCACAGTACAGCAGCACAGAAGCATGGCTGGAACGTGCAGCACGCTAGTCGGGTATGCACTGTAGTACAGTATAGTTGCACATAAGCATGGCTGGAATGTGCAGCACACTATTAAGGTATACAGTGTAGCACAGTACAGCAGCACAGAAGCATGTCTGGAAGGTGCAGCACAAAAGACCAAAGAACAGTCGACCAGGTAGGTATTTTGAAATATAAGCAGATTAAGGAAGTGATATCATGGTCATGGTATGGTAAGGGAGAAGCCAATGGTTTCTGGAAAGAAAGGGCACAAGAGATACATCATCAAGGGGGCACAATTATCATACAAACTGCACACACCATCCCTTCGATGTGGCGGACATGCCTTCCAACCCCCTCTCCATCTCCCCAAGATCCCCTCTCTTTCCACTTGTTTACCCGTTCCCATGACAACACCTGGCAATGCTTGGCAACACCTTCAGGTGATATAATTATTGGATTATGTATTCACAGCCCCTTCCCCTGATGTGCTCTTCACATTACACTGCAGTGAGGGAGATAGTGAGGGGACCAGTGGTCTAGGGGTAAGATGCTCGTCTCACAATCGAAAGGTTGTGGGTTCGAGTCTCACCTGTCGCTACTCTTCGCCCGCGACCAATCGGCGTGAGAGATTGGCGACGCTACATGACTCAACGGTCGACGTGTCGTAAAACCAATAACCAACCGAGAGAGATAGTGAGGTACAGATTACCGTGTTCCAGTGCAGACTAGCGGTCGATCGGTGACGAGTTTATCCGGCAGCCGTCCGGATCACGGCTGGATGGCCAATACCGGTACACTTGATATCGTAGTAACAACTAACGCCCCGGCTCGGCAATGTGCAGTACAACAGAAGGTGAATCGTTTGTCTTGTGCTGTCGCTTGTTTTGTGCCCGGCGTGCTTCAGCTCGTGCCCGCCCCACCATGACCCGTGGCGTGCGACCTGTGACCTGTGGTCGGTAACCTGTGACCTGTGGTCGGTAACCTGTGGCCTGTGGTCGGTGACCTATGGTCGGTAACCTGTGGCCTGTGGTCTGTAACCTGTGGCCTGTGGCCGGTAACCTGTGGCCTGTGGTTGGTAACATGTGGCCTGTGGTCGGTAACATGTGGCCTGTGGTCGGTGACCTATGGTCGGTAACCTATGGTCGGTGACCTATGGTCGGTAACCTGTGGCCTGTGGTCGGTGACCTGTGGCCAGTGACCTATGGTCGGTGACCTGTGGTCGGTGACCGGTAACCTGTGACTCGGCAGGGAGTATGACCGCGGCAGGCCAGGCGGGGGCCAGATCCGCAGTCGTGGCGACTACCGGATCGAGGGCTACCGGGGCCGAGAGCCGCGCGGCTACAGCCCCGGACCAGACATGTCGCCGCCGCCGCACAAGCGCATGCGCGCCGACTGGTGAGAGCCGGCGGCCACGTGATCCGCGTGACCCCCGCGACACAGGTGTATCTGGTGTGTCGTATCGGGTCGGCCGTCAACGTACGACAGACGGCGCTGTCTGGTGTCGAGTATCGGTCGTCCGCAGGTATAGTTTGCGTATTCTTTTTCCCTGGGATGTCAGTATCGATTGGTGATGCTTTGCCACTCATTTAGAACCATTGCAATATTAAAGGATAATTGGCGCTGTGTAACCAATGCAGTTGATGCGCCCTAAAACCCTAATAACCAACCATATTAAAGGATAGGCGGTTCGCATCGTGCAGGGGGTGCATCCCCGGCCCTGTGGTCACTCACTCCATTCCTGCATGCATTGATATACAGCGTCGATCAGATCTCTACATATGTCTAGTATGGTCTCCTAATGAGCGATCTGTAGTTGGTGGCTTTGTAAATAATGAATGGTAGGTCATTGACATTATCTGAGTTTCTAATGATATCATTTAGACCCACCTAATTTCAGCTGCATCAAACGATGAGTTATGTCACTTCAATGAAACACATAAACTTGAGGGCATGGCATAGGAAAAAATGATTACAGCTCGATGCGGGGCGATTAAGTTGTGCTGGAAGCATTATTGTATCGTTCACCCATTGGCCATTTTCCCAGTGCTGCATTTTTATCCGAATCCTGGGTTTGTAATCTTCTGTTGCTTGATTATTGAAGTGCATAATTTTACATCATTGAAGGTGACACAGATGACGTGGATGCACTATTAAACTTCTATTCCACAAAAATTGAAATGTAATAGCTGATATATTTTCATAGGTGGGTAGGATACCTGGGCTCAGAAAGTATATCATGGGTTATCAAATAGGCAGTCACCAAATGCTTCCTGTCCCAACCAAAGCGATCGGCTATATCCGCCACAATAAATGTACCTAGTTCCACCGAGTATGTAGATGCGTAACACATTATATTTGGTGCCAATAATGGTCCCAAGCTGTCATGTCATACAGCATGCATAGATGTGACATTGAGGGTGAGTAGCCCAGGGTAGGATGCTCGTCTCCCACCCGACAGGTTGCAAGTACGAGTCCCACCTGTCGCTGCCTGCTAAGCCAGCGACCAATCGGCCAGAGAAATTAATGACGATATGTGACCAAAGCAGTCGACGCGCTGTGAACACTAATAAGCAACCAACCGACTGTAGCATCCATAACGTAACAACACACGCGGTTGATTTTGGCATGCGAAAAATATGGGTCCGGAAAAGTCCAGCTATATCCATCTTCAAACATAAGCGATGGATGATGTTGCGCCATCGCTGCTGGGGCAATATCGGGCTGATCGGTCAAACTTCAACGTGCAATTTTACGTATGCATGGAATAATCGCGTAGACTTCATGCCATTGTGCTGCTGGCGCCATTACTTTAGCTGAAGTATTTCGGTGGCCGAACGACGAAACCAAGACTACGATCTCCCGCGTCGGCGAAGCTGATCGGTGAGGTAATGCCAGCCGGACCCGTTCGACGCGTGCGTTCTAAGCCACCCTGTTTGTCGGGACGGAACTGGGCAAGCACACGGGAATGGAACTGCGTGACGTCGTGTATAGTTTTGTCCCTTTTCATCATCAGCGGAGGTTGTGAGGTTGGAGAAGTGATTGAGATACGAGCAAAACAAAGGGAGTATCTGCGCACGGCAGAATCACCATATGATCCGAACGCCATATGATCCAAAACAGTTGACACGTAAAACCAGTAAGGATGGCAGTAGTCTAGAAGTAATGTGCCCGTCTCTCAACCGAAAGGTTGTGGGTTCGAGTCCAAACTGCCGCTACTCCTTGCCCGCGATGAATCGGTGTGAGAGATTGGCGGCGCTGTGTGGCCCAGCAGTCGGCGCGTCGGCAAATCAAAAGCCACCAGGAAGGTGAAACCAACAACAACAACAACGCGGAGTGTGATGGTAAGACATGGGACGATGAGCAACAAAGACCCAGGGACGTCTTGATTTTTTTTGTGTGTTTGTAGGGGGGGGAGGTACGTGTCCATTCGACACTCATAGCGTTAATGTTGAAGGTCCACACAAATTGGGGTCTATGGCCGTCCCCCGTTCCCACGCGTATGCTAAGCAATGTGTCCTGAAGGCCACATGCCCCTGCGCTACATCGCCACGTTGCCAGTCGCTAAACCAAGCCTCATAGTTCCTCTAAGCCCGACGCCGGCGAGCTAGTCAACACTGCACATGCGCACCCTGACAACGTACGTGAGGTTGTCTGGTTCTTGGTCACCCAGACGGCCTTGCGAACACACTCGTCGGTTTGTATTACACGCGCAAATGGAACAGCCCTCGAAACTGTCCAAAATCAGAATCAGCAGGCTGTTGCCTAGCTAGCCGTCGATTGACGAAGAGTTTCATTTTGAGGCGCGCTCATACGCTTCATTGACTTATTCAAGGCACGCATAGGTGGCGAGTATGGCTGCGGTGTATCGAATTTCAAAATATCGAGAGTGGCGCGACAATGGGATTCAATGATGTGATGAATGTGGGAGAACAGGATTGCAATTCTGAGTCGCAGCAGCCTGCTGGTCCCGGCGTGGATACGTGAGGTCTCGAAAGTGCCGTGTACGCTTTTTGGACCGACCCGTGACCAATCTGCATGAGGGCTTGCCAGTGCCCAAATATTGAGATGCATTTGAGTGTGTCGCAAAGGAACCCGGCGTTTGTTTTGCCTTGTATATGGTGTGGAAAAGTATTAAAGCTTATTACTCTGCTAAAACTGACTACTTATTGAATAGTTCATGGTCTCCTCGTGCTGTCATTCCGAGCTTGCAGTTCAACTTGGAAGCTGAAACCATTTATCCGAAGAGCCAAGAAGACGAGGCCGATATCCCCTAGATCCGGTTCCCAAAGTCGAAGCTGGCTTCAGTCCGATGTTTGATAATCCAAGCTCTCACGTGATACACACACGGATCTTGCCTGTGTTTGTTTGCATTATTTTACAAAAGTTCAGGTTTTAGCGACAGAGCCAGGATTTAGTTTGGTGATGTGCTGTCTGGGTGTGTACCAGTGCCTGCCGCCAAGGTCGGGCGGCTGTCTGGTGAAGTGCTGTCTGGGTGTGTACCAGTGCCTGCCGCCAAGGTCGGGCGGCTGTCTGGTGAAGTGCTGTCTGGGTGTGTACCAGTGCCTGCCGCCAAGGTCGGGCGGCTGTCTGGTGATGTGCTGTCTGGGTGTGTACCGGTGCCTGCCTCCAAGGCCGGGCGGCTGTCTGGGTGTGTACCAGTACCTGCCGCAAAGGTCGGGCGGCTGTCTGATGATGTGCTGTCTGGGTGTGTATCAGTGCCTGCCGCCAAGGCCGGGCGGCTGTCTGGTGATGTGCTGTCTGGGTGTGTACCGGTACCTGCCGCCAAGGTCGGGCGGCTGTCTGGTGATGTGCTGTCTGGGTGTGTATCAGTGCCTGCCGCCAAGGTCGGGCGGCTGTCTGGTGATGTGCTGTCTGGGTGTGTACCAGTGCCTGCCGCCAAGGCCGGGCGGCTGTCTGGTGATGTGCTGTCTGGGTGTGTACCAGTAGCTGCCGCCAAGGTCGGGCGGCTGTCTGGTGATGTGCTGTCTGGGTGTGTATCAGTGCCTGCCGCCAAGGCTGGGCGGCTGTCTGGTTAGTTAGTTTGTTAGTTAGTTATTTGGGTTTTAGGGCGCATCAACTGCATTGGTTATACAGCGCCCATAGCTGCCGCCAAGGTCGGGCGGCTGTCTGGTGATGTGCTGTCTGGGTGTGTACCGGTACCTGCCGCCAAGGTCGGGCGGCTGTCTGGGTGTGTATCAGTGCCTGCCGCCAGGGTCGGGCGGCTGTCTGGGTGTGTACCAGTGCCTGCCGCCAAGGTCGGGCGGCTGTCTGGGTGTGTACCAGTGCCTGCCGCCAAGGCCGGGCGGCTGTCTGGGTGTGTACCAGTGCCTGCCGCCAAGGTCGGGCGGCTGTCTGGTGATGTGCTGTCTGGGTGTGTACCAGTGCCTGCCGGCAAGGCCGGGCGGCTGTCTGGGTGTGTACCGGTACCTTCCGCCCAGGCCGGGCGGTTGTCTGGTGATGTGCTGTCTGGGTGTGTACCAGTAGCTGCCGCCAAGGTCGGGCGGCTGTCTGGGTGTGTACCAGTAGCTGCCGCCAAGGCCGGGCGGCTGTCTGGTGATGTGCTGTCTGGGTGTGTACCAGTGCCTGCCGCCAAGGCCGGGCGGCTGTCTGGTGATGTGCTGTCTGGGTGTGTACCAGTGCCTGCCGCCAAGGTCGGGCGGCTGTCTGGTGATGTGCTGTCTGGGTGTGTACCAGTGCCTGCCGCCAAGGCCGGGCGGCTGTCTGGTGATGTGCTGTCTGGGTGTGTACCAGTGCCTGCTGCCAAGGCCGGGCGGCTGTCTGGTGATGTGCTGTCTGGGTGTGTACCAGTGCCTGCCGCCAAGGTCTGGCGGCTGTCTGGTGATGTGCTGTCTGGGTGTGTACCAGTGCCTGCCGCCAAGGCCGGGCGGCTGTCTGGTGATGTGCTGTCTGGGTGTGTACCAGTGCCTGCTGCCAAGGCCGGGCGGCTGTCTGGTGATGTGCTGTCTGGGTGTGTACCAGTGCCTGCCGCCAAGGTCGGGCGGCTGTCTGGTGATGTGCTGTCTGGGTGTGTACCAGTGCCTGCCGCCAAGGTCGGGCGGCTGTCTGGTGATGTGCTGTCTGGGTGTGTACCAGTGCCTGCCGCCAAGGTCGGGCGGCTGTCTGGTGATGTGCTGTCTCGGTGTGTACCAGTGCCTGCCGCCAAGGCCGGGCGGCTGTCTGGGTGTGTACCAGTAGCTGCCGCCACACGGTGACGGCCAACTGCACCGTCTGACACTCTTTCCTGTGGCCAGGGGCGGCGGCGAGCGGCGCTTCCCCTCCGGCTACGGTGCCGGCGAGGGATATGGCGCTGGCCCACCGTATGGTGGCGGGTGAGTACACTGATGCCCTAGCCGGCTGTAGCGAACATCCCGACGATTCACCAACTAGCTGAGCAGCCTTCAGCCTCCTGGCGCCGTGGACTTTACCGTTCTACAGTTCAGATGAAGGGCGCTCCTCTTTTCTTGACATTTCGCTAAAGCAATGGAAAAAAAACACTACGCTCAGCCAAGGGAGAGCATAGGCGCAGTTTCTGCAGTGCATTAACAACAATGCTTGCAACTGATAGCTTTATATATATCCGATGACATTTTTACAAGGTGTTCTCCAGCTTATGAGGCTCGAGATGCATTACACTGATCCCTAGAGTACATCGAGTAGAATATGCCCGTCTCAGCAACGCTGAGCTGTAGCTACTCGTTTTCGAGTGGCTCGAGCTCACCATAGTGCAACTTTTCCGTGAATTACGACGATATATTTCAATCAGCGCTTGCTGTATGCCATTTTTGTCCACCTTGACAGCTCGAGCACACCATATCAAAGTTCTGTGGAAAATACACTGGGGTGTTCGCCAGCTGCAATGTGAACTATTTTTTGGAAACGTTATTACCTAAATCATGGCAGAACACTCCGTTGCGCATTGCGCTAACGACTCCTCGTGATTTTCCACCCTGTTACGGGACGCGTGTGGAGTGGCGGAGCGCTCGACGTCTGGTATGCAGAAGTGAACGATTGTGACGCATGGTCGCCGCCCTGATTGTCGCTTCCGCCACTGCCGAAAAGCCGTGGAGTGTCGAATGTTTGCGCGGCTGTCGACATCGCTCTATTCGGGCGACGTGTGTGCGTCGCCCCAGCGTTCCTCGGATTTGCACACAATGTGGGGGCAAACAGAGTACAGCCCCCGGCCTTCGACGTGGTGGCACGAAGTGACGCTGCTGCGCCGCGGCACGATCCCATCTGTGCTGGGAGTTGGCGCAACACCGCAGACGCAAGGTTGCCAGATATGCCACATGAGATCCCGTCTCTCCTCGGAATTGGCGCAATACGGCAGTCGGAGGGGCGCCAAGTATGCCACACACGGTGTCCAGACGAAAAGTCCAGAGGACAAAGAGTCGAATTGCTTATAAATTTCGGATTTCTTTGCCTGGCAAGATAAGCTTAGGTTACGTTAGGCAATGTCATGCATCCCAATGCGAGAATGTATGTAATTTTCAGTAGTTACTAGCACGATGTGTGTAGCATTGGATCTTTCGCACCTTCGATATTTTGTCCCAGAACCGCCACATAGGAGCGGAGGTGGACGAGTGGTTAAGGTGTTGAGCTCTGGATACGAATGTCCCGGGTTCAACACTCTCATCGCTCGGGACATTTCCCAACCCCATGGTCCACCGGCGAAGCAATGTGGGCGACGCATAAGCCGTAATTGCGCATAAAGTGCGCCGTGAACCACCCAATAAAAAAGAAACGCCACGTATATTGGCAGCCCTCGTCGCCATCCATTGCAGCCGTGCGTATTCTGGCTTATGTGTGTGGTGAACCGTGGTTGGAAGTGGAAACAGCCCATATGCGGCGACAGCCTAGATTCCACCAAAGGGAACGGCCCAGATGCGGTAACAACGCAAATGCTTGAGGGAAGCAACCCGGATATCGTCGGATAAACGTGATAGTCGACACAGTTGTGTAAGGTTGCGGTCGCTATGCCAAGCTAGATACTACCTTGTCATCAGCGATGCTGTATGTAATACACGTTAGTGTTGAAAAGTTTGTGATAAGTTTGGCATGAAATGCGTGTTATTTTCTCTGAAGTGCCAATAATTTTATCTTTTTTTATAAGGTATATCTTTGGCTCCCGGCGAAGTTATTGAGATTATTCATCGCAGATCATTTCTTTTCACATTTTTTTCATCTTCAGATCTTGACAAAAGACCCGGCTAATACCACCACGGCATAGCCATATGGCCTCAGCTGCTGAGTGCGTCGTAAAGCCGCCACCACGGCATATCATGGTAGTGAATGCAGAATATTGACTCAGTTGCCAAGTATCTGCTGCTGCTGTCGAAGTAATACGTTTACCTCACGCGAAGCTTCCCATGCTTTACGAGGCACTCGTCAGCAGCCCACGTTTCATCACATACCGTCATCTCGGATAGGAATGCTGCCACTTATTGGGAACTCGATCGTGCACCCCGGTGGAATTGCGGGGTAAAGGTTCGCATCAATTGCTGAAGTCTCCCCGTTCCGCTGCTCGGATGACTTCGATGTGGGCTGGTCCCGGCGATCGGTGTAAAGTATGGGCCCCTGGCGTTTTCCGTCCTCGTCACGCAATTCAGCCTGGTGAAATGTCATGCTGTGGGATGCTGGATGCGTGTTAATGTCCGTCCTCACTTGGCGCCGGTTCGTTTTGTCCACTTCCACTGACATTCACACTCGCACGCACGGTCGGTCTCATGCACACTCATTCACTCACTCACTCACTCACTCACTCACTCAATCGCTCACTCACTCACTCGCTCACTCGCTCGCTCGCACGCACGCACGCACGCACGCACGCACGCACGCACGCACGCACGCACGCACGCACGCACGCACGCACGCACGCACGCACGCACGCACGCACGCACGCACGCACGCACGCACGCACACGTATATATATATATATATATATGCATGTTCGGTGTTTAACTTGCTCTAACTTAATTCATTGTGTCCATGCTTGTGACCTTTGCGTCTATCTGCCCGTTCAGGTATTGTGATGCGGACGGTCCCACTCAGCCTCCGATGATGACGTTCAAGGCATTCCTGGCGTCTCAAGACGACATGATCACTGATGACGAGGCCATCAAGAAATACACAGAGTACAAACTTGACTTCCGACGACAGCAGCTTAACGAGTTCTTCCTGGCCCATAAGGAGGAGGAGTGGTGAGTCGCACAAACATTGATTTAATCAGTGATTCATTGTCGGCAAATACTCAAGCACTTTGAATTATAATCTGATGGCTTTTAACTCTGTTAGTTGGAATATTCAGATTAGAACATAATTTACAACAAAGCAAAGCTGTCGAGCATTCAACAACCAAGCGGTCATTCAGACACCAAAGCAACAGTAGGTTTCTTCTCATTTGGTTCATATAGTCAATCGTCCAATAAGAATGGCGTCTGACTCTCATTAACCAGCGAGTGTCCATTGCTGTCCCGTGGTGGGATTTAGCGTAGCGGTTTTGTGTCTGTGGGGAGGATAGGAGGAGGGACTACTGACATTACAGGCACCTTCGTCGTGTATGCGAGTGATGAGTGGTGAAGACGTGTGACGCGCGCGGCGACAGCGGGATAGCGGTGCGACGACCAACTGTGCAGTGATTTGTGCGTGCGCGCGCGGCGGTGGTGCTGTGACGGGTGCCAGTGGTGCAGTGCGACGGTGGTGACGCGCGCGAGTGGTGACAGTGGTGCCTCGCCTGCCGGCGTGCGGCGGCAGTGGTCGGCGGTGTTGGTTCGCCAGTGCCCGGGCTGGGTGTTTTATCTCCCCGTGACCTGACCTGTATCTGGTGTGCGCCTCCGCGCGGCGCCATGCTCTTGCATGTCCGGTGGCCGGCTGGGCACCGCCGGCTGAGGCAGCGCCGCCCGCTGTGTGACGTCACATCTGGTCTGTGACGTGGCTGTGGCGATGCGTTGACACGCGGAGGCCAGCGCGGCGGGCGGCGCTGCCCGATGTCACTAATCCATGTCTGACCCCACAGAGCAGCGGCGCCAGCCCGCAAGACGGCTGCCTGGTGCCTGGTGCCTCAGTGTGAACCATGACATGCCACCGTGTGCGGCGACGACGCTCTGCCGCCGGCGAGACGCGACGCGACGCGATAGTTAGGGCACTGCGCGCAATGCAGTCAGCTGATGCGGCGAGTCGGTAGGCTAGCTAGGGGGTCCACTGCGGCCCGCGGCGCGCGCGTGCGAGCGAGCTCGGCTGTCGGCCGTCCGAGGCACCCAGCAGGTGAGGAGAGACAGGGTGAGGCGGTGCGCCCGCCCGCCGGCCGCTCCGGCCGGCCGGCCTGGTGTGTTGTGGCGGCGTGTGTGGGTGGCCGTGTGACTATCTGTGCTGGTGGGGTGCGGTCGGTCCGTGCCAGTCGTGGTCTCGCGCTGTGGCGCACCGGTCGCGCCGCCTGTGGTCCCGTCCCTGGCTCAAACTTCTGATCATGCTCCTTTTCCGCACCTAACCAGGCTGCTGGCTCCGCCCCAGACGTTGCCGTTGTTCTGAACCCATCACTGACCCTCCCCTCAGACCGTGACCCCGACGTGTGCCCGACTGCACCGCTGACCCCCGCCACCTGTGACGCCAGGTTCAAGGCCAAGTACCACCCGGAGGAGTGTGTCAAGCGACAGGAGGAGCAGGTGGCCAACCTGAAGGTGAGGCGTTGCGGCCACCCACACAGGCCACCTTGCAGTCGCCTCTTATTGAGATGGCGAGACGCTACTTCAGTACCCACAAGACGTGTCATGAATACCTGAGGAAATGCCTAAATAATTGGAGGCCATAATTCCCGAGAAGCTTTCCTGGATTTCCCGGGTTCTGAATACTCTGAGGGTTTACCCTGTATTGTATTGTATTGTATTTACTTCAGACACATCCACAGACCACGGTGGCTGTTATCGTGCCCGTCGAAATGAGAGATCAACAGGAATGGCGATATGATAGACGATAGGATAATGGGAAGGATGTAAGGCTGGATGTTGAGACTGGCTAAGGTAAGGATACTGCAGCATGGGGCGAGTCAGCCAATATCGACGCCTCGCTTAACAAACAGCAGGTAGGGGGATGGAGGGATAGGGGACAAGTAAGCAAATATATTGTGGGCTCGAGATTCTTTTCGTGAGGTAAATAAGCGAGTCTTCTTGTTTTCGCCTCGACAACTACCGGTTCGAATTCCCTCCTAAACATGCTGAAACAATAGAGATTTGGCTGTTTCAACTTCTTCATCTTTGAAGTTTTCATTAATTAAACCTGCTGGTATGTCATGAGGAACGCTGCCCGCTTCGTTCAACAAGTAGCATATCGCTGAACACCGGTGTGTCTTCAATTTTCTGGATCTGGCCAGAATACAGAAGGCGCTGGACGCCTGTTCATGCGGCCGGGGGACGGTGAGTCGAGGTCTACGTCATCCCGAACCATTACCAGCCGCGCTCCGTTGCGTGACTAGCTCGATTTTGTCATATTCCCATAAATCGCACCACATCCTCCATACGCGCAGTTTTACTGTGCGGCTCGCACCTCACGTCAAACATGTGGTTAATGGCATGTGTGTTTAGCCAGCGATTAGGTTGCGAAGGCCCCACCAAACTGGGCTACGATGGCTACCAAGCTTGACTGAGGTGGTTTTGCCATGCTGATTAGGATCAGAAGTGTCCCCGCGTGCCCCACAGGCGTGGTTAGCCAACCACATGGCGCGACTGTAATTTAACGGTAATGAAAAATGTAACCCTGTCTCCTTTACGAGTGAGGAGGCGGTACTTAGCCTCGCTCACCGCCGACGTGGTGGGTGGCGAAATCACCGGGCGGACAACATTATTACCAGTCTGTAACCTATTTTTATTGCACGCGAAGACTTCAGTGTATTTATATTTTCTTTTGTCTCTGCTCGCCCCCCCCCCCCCCACACACGCCCTCCGCTCAGGTCTGAACTGTTTGTCGGCATCGACGGTCATCGCGGCACCGACGGCCATGTGCGAAGTGGCCCGATGTGTGGCAGTGTGGGATGGGAGCCGGCGTTGTCATTCCACATCCAACGCCCACATGGCGTTGAGCGTCCACATCCAGCCGTGCCAGCGACCGGGTCGTCTGTCTCCCGAGCCGTATCGCCACTCGCCACCGATAGGCTCGAAACACGGCCGGCGTCATGAACCGTCGACAGCCGAGGCAGTTGCACCACCACCAGTGGTCGCCGTGACTCAGTCGGTATGGAGTTGGACTCTTGATTGCAAGATCGTGGGTTCGAATCCCACCACCGGTGGGATTCCGTGTCCACCCGCGACCAATCAATGTGAGAGGTTGGCGCCGCCACATGACCGAGCAGTCGAAGGCATCGTAGAAGAGCCCAATGTTTCTTCGTGTAGCACCGCCAGCCTCGTGTCGGTCGTGTCACGTAGGCGGCGTGGGCCGCTGCGTAGCACGCGACCACCGCCGCTCACCCTGTCCGCCAGGACTCGTCCGAGAGAGTCTTCGCAACCCCCGACCGGCTGGAGGATTTTTGCACCCATCCATCGTCTGGATAGTTTGATCGCGATTGCGCCCGAGCCACCGCCTTCAACGAACTGATGTTGTTGTGCTTATAATTTACCGCCTAGCGTACCGTCTGGCTCAAGCTTGCGCCCAAGATAGGTGATGTAATAGCTAATAATGCGCCGTGTAGACAGTTACGGATGGTAGGTTTGCATGAGTTCGTCTGATGTTATCAGAAAGGGCGCAGGCGACATGCAACACATTGGTTGCTTTCAGTAATGCATGGCACACAAAGTATTGGATGAATCTGGCCCAACATTTGGTGATTATTTCTAACATACCAGCCATTTTAGGGCAAAGGTATGTTTCTTGCCCACCTTTGTTTTCTCAGTGGAAGTGGGCAAAGGAGTATTTCAAAAACTGATACATTATATATATATATATATATATATATATATATATATATATATATATATATATATATATCTTAGATGTAGGCGGCATTACCGATCGCATAATAACCCACTGGCGTCGAGTTAGCTGACACGAGTAACCTGGTTGTGTGTATCGGACAGCGGCGGGTGGAGACGTTCATGTCGCTGCTGGACCCGGCGGCCGTGAGCCGTCTGGACGGCGACCAGGCGGACGCGCTGCTGCACTTCCTCGACTCTGTCGTCATCAAGCTGGAGGGCGGCTCCGACCTGGACCTCACCGTGCTCGACCTGCCCGAGGAGGACCCGGCCGACAAACAGAAGCCATTCGTGCTGGCCGAACAGTGAGTACGGCCCAGTCGTGCGGTGCAGTCTCGCCAGTCTCGCCAGCACATTCCAGCTGTGCGCATAGGCTAGGTGCATTCAACCTGTGGTTTAGCCAAACTATGAGATATGGCCTAGCTTTGGGGAGTAGTCCGACTTTGAGGTTTAGCCCAACTTACTGTAGTGCACAGCCCAAGTATTGGGTAAGGTCCATATGTGATGCGTAGCCCAACTATGGGACACGTCCTAACTGTGGTGTATTGTACAACTGTGAGATAAGGTCAACTGTGCTGCATAGCCTGACTGGGTTGCCCAACTATGAGGTACAGTCCCACTGCGGCCACAGCTCAATGGGATGTAGCACTGCCATGGGGGTACAACCGACTGGGGTATAGCTAAGGTTGAAAACATAGCCTCGTCCTGGAAGTTTGCCATCTACATTTTTGACAACAGATTAATGGAATTGTTTGAAAATGACTGCAAGCCCATTGCTGTTTGAGGAATATTCTCAAAGATGATTGGAAAATATAAAAACAGTTTTTGATGTTAGAAACAGGACTATAATTATTCCCTCTTACCGAGAGTGCCCCGGAATTTTCGTCCAAATGCAGTATTCTAAAACATGAATCCAACCCTGGGTATAGCTCAACGGGGGGGGGGCAGCCTACCCCAACTGTGATGTATGGCAACTATGGGGTACATCCTACCCCCAACTGTGATGTATGGCAACTATGGAATACAGCCTACCCCCTGACTGTGATGGATGGCAGGTGTGGTGTACAACCCATCCCCAACTGTGAAGCATGGCCGACTGCAGGGTACTGCCCAGCCCAGCTGTTGGGTGCAGCCCAGCCGTGAGTCTAGCCAATTGTGGGACACACGCGCCACTACGGGTACACCCCAGCCGGGGCCACAGATCAACACTGGCGGACATCCAGCTGGAGCACAGCCAGACGGTGGTAGTCGACCGCACAACTAGAGATTAGCCGAAAACTCCACACCAAGCAGACGCAGTGCGTCGTAAAAGCACCCAAGGCTCTCCTGTTGAGTACGCGTAGCAGTGAAAAGTCGCGCGTTGTCGGAGGGAACTGTATAATCGCAGCGTAAATGGAACTTGTAGCCAGGACACGATGCCAGTAGGGATAAGCGCCGAAAGAATGGAGAATGGTGAGTGTTGCAGAAGCCATCTTGAAGAGAACATCACTTGTGCTAATGTTAAAACTAAGGAGAGGGGGGGGGGGGAGGAGCTGCCCGTCTACCCTCTTGTCTGACGAAACCATGCATATCAGATTATCTAATAGGTGCGGACTTTCAGTGGTCAATGTCATTTGCATAAACTGCGGATGCGGTAAACTACATGGGCAAGGCCCGAAACGGACTACGAACATGCTGGTAAATGTCACCGATGCATCGGTAACATTCACCAGCCTGCACATCGGTGACATTTACCCGTCCTTGGCCTGCACGTCGCGATGTGCAGGCCAAGGACTGTGACAATAAGACAGTGTGGTCTGTGTGTGAAGCAATCAAGAGGAGTGGCTCCTCGAGCTATAAACGGGCCCTTATTGCATGCTAATTATGCTGACTAAAAATGGCAAGCCACTAACCGATGAGGTCATTATTAATTCTGGTTCGTCCACCATGTGCTGCCCTAATGTTGTTGGGCATACATCGGAACCTTCGGTTGAAACATGTTGCGTGATTGATGGTGGTTGGCAGGGACGGGGACGTTACCATGTTTCACACTGACACGCCGCCATCACCGCCACATTCGGAGCTTTATGCAGTGTGTTCGTCTTTGTTACTTCATGCGATAGTCTATTTCGCTCTCCTTGTTCGTTTTCATGAAATACCGAGACGTTAATGGACCAGCAGGGCTGAAGAAGGTTGTGTTTTACAGATGGGACCCTGATAATGATATTTTTCACCGTTCTCTTTGCCTATGGCACCATTATGTTACTTTCACCATTGTATTTCAGCATTATGGTACTGCCACTTTCATTAAAGGAATCTGATGACACAAAAACTGAATGCGTTTATTTAACCCGCGCTGTGGTCGGGGGGGGGGACAGTCTTCCATCTATCTTACTTTTCCGAGAATACCTAGCGGGCGAAATGACACTGCATGCTGAAACCTGGCATATTTTAAATCCGAAATGTCAACCCCACCACGTGTCAGGCTCCTGACCTAGGTCAGGTCAAACGTGACTAACTCTTGAAATACGTTTGACCGGCTCGAACTTTCTGGAGTCTCGCACCGTCGCAGTGACAGCTGTGACACCGACCATCTGCAGCCGTCACGTGGCACGATGATGGCGCATCGGCGGCGATTCGCGTCGCACCACATATTGGATTGCCGCCGTCGTTTAGCTGCGGTAGGCCGGTGGTATCACGTGCTCGCCGCAGCGTCAGCTGACGAGTGGCCATCGAGCAGACATGGCTCAGACATGGCATTTCATATCCGTCACGTCACACCTGTACGGGAGGGGTGCATCGGCTGGCAGCGGTCGTCACTGGACGATATTGGCGTGATCGCCCACCTCATCTCTGCCGGGCCTGGCCCCAGTTCAGTGTGGTGGGAACAGTTGTCAAACATAAACCAGAACATTGATATCTGATGGGATCCGTGACTTGGGAATGATCCCGGGTGTATGACTGCTTGCGGGAGGCGAGTCTTGCGCCCGAAGATCGTCGTTGTCATGAAAGCTCACTTTGCTACTTGTTCACTTGTTTTTTCTACTTGTTCACTTCGGCCACAGCTCCGCTTAGATACTTAGTTCCACCTCCGGTAAGTGCAGTTGTGGCCTTTATTCGCTCGGCGAGTGTAATTTTTGTATTCTCTCTATTTAATTACGGTAGGTACATGAATGCTGCGTTTGCACTCGCAAGAGCGCAACCACATTTCAGTTGGTGTACACATTGTCCCTATTAATCAACACCTACCTAAATTTGGTGTGATAACGTACGACCAGTTACCTGCTGGTTTATAGCACCTCATCGTGTGAAGAATAACAGTAGCGTATTAATCTGCAAGTCGTAATTTCTGGATAACAAAATGCAAGGACATCCGTTATTGCAGCGCCGACGCCGGCGGATCGCCTGGCCGGCTGCCGACTCCGTGTACTTGGTGGAGACGAATCTCGGCTGCGGTACGCCGATGTCGCAGAGCTTCACGCCTCCATGGCCAGTCTGTTGTATGCGGCGATTGCAGCACGTGCGGTTGCGATGCGGTGTCGAGACGTGCCGCATCCCGCCACAATCGAGCGCGTAAGCAGGCGTCACCGGTGTCCACACATTTCGGCACCAAGGCTGGGAAAACAATCTCGTCCTGGGCTTTGTCATTCAAAACATTATCCTCTCTGGAGAATTGTCCTCTTTGTGCTAGAAGATTCAGTGGTTCTAGTTGACAATGAAATGGTGCAAGCTTGTCGTTTCGGGATGCAAATGTTCGACCCGATAGGTTCCGAAACCGAAGTTTTCATTCCGGCGATACTATTCCGCATTGTGGACGAAAATTGGAACGACATCTCGCACTCCTGATTTGTTTTGATCAACTTGCTATTCCTAATCACATAATGTTTAAATGATTGTCCAAAATAAAAATGTAGCCCAAGGTGGAGAAGTACAAAAGGAAGTTACTTGTGTCAAGAACAAACCAGTAATTTCCGCCAAGTTTGATTTCCCAAAATGCGTGCCCCAAATCAAAAATTGCGCAATGCAAATACAACCCTGCCGGTCACTGCTATCCTGCACGGCGCATTGAAAACGTGTTGTCGGTGGTGTGGCGGTCGTCGGGTCAGACGAAGTGGCTGCGACCGTGGGCGGCCGCCGGCGCAGAACATTAATATCTGGTATCGGGCCGCGCTGAAAGGCACACGATTAGGCGGCGTCCGGGCCGATTGAGGCGGCCGGGTTATCGCCGGCTCAGTCGGCCGCTCGGTCTCTCCGTCTGGCCGCCTTTGTCGACGGCCGTGCAGTTTGGCGAGATTTGCGCCGTCTCACTGGCGGCCCGGCCGGGAGCGTCTCCTCCCCCCCCCCCCCACACACACACCGACAGAAGCGGGGGCGAGGCTGGTGATGGCTGCACGGCACTGATGCACAGCAATGGCTGAAGGAGGCAGGGCGTTGATTTATTGATTGATTATTTGGGCTTTGGGGCGCATCAACTGCTACTGGTTGTGTAGCGCCCATAAGGAGGCAGGGCGGACGCTGTTGCTGTGGATGTAATATGTGCACTGGTGGCGTGGACGAGACGCCAAGATTGCCGACGGGCGAAATTAAATGCAGCGGCGGCTGTACTCGGAAATGATTGGCACTGGTGCACGTTAGCATACAGTGAGGCAAGCATGTCGTCTGGTTATTCCGGCGGCACCTTTGGCAAAAAGAATGAAGCCGTTACTCCTGCGTGAACCTTCCATAAAAATCAGCTATGATTCTAGTTCTCAAGTTGTACATGGGCAAAGTCAAGATAATCTGTTGTCATTGATGACCGTTAGCAAGGTTAGAAATGATGATCCATGGTCGGTGCACCCTAAAACCCAAATCACTCACAGAAATGATGATCCTGCATTCCGGATGATCCAGACATTTTTTATCAAGATCGTGATCCAATAAGCACCATTTGCGATAATTGAGCATGCCTGGATCCGTGTGTGGAGAACTGGCCTGACATGCATTGCAGCTACAGCATGATCTTTTGTGGCCACCGAACACGTGCTACCTCAATTTACAATATTTTGCGTATATATCAGTGTTAATTGTTCCATTAGTGTTATAGTTGGTGCTTTAAACGCCAGCTAAGTTGGTAAGCTTCCACGCGTGTCTGAGCATTTCAAAAAGCTTATTGCGATAGTTAGGCCAACGATACTCAAATGCTCATCTCCATTAAGTTATGCAGTGGTGCATCAAGTATTGTCCGAAGGGAAGGCCAAGCCAGCGCTAGCAGGGACGGACTCCGTTATCGCGAACTATTGGAAGCCTCTTCAGACCGGAGGTGGACTTCTTGGGCTTCTTGGGCTTGAAAGGATGGTGCAATATGGGAAATCGTGTGCCAATCTGCCCGTCTAGAAAATGCCATCCGATTCGTTGGAACTCAGAAAAGCTTGAGACATCCAAAGCCTTCCACGGCTTCCAAAGCCGTGTATGCATTGATGGTGCTTTTTTAAATTATTTTTTAAATAAATTAAATTAGAGTCGCTCTACGATTGTAACTGACTTATCGGAATCTTGAATAATAAGCAAGGATCACAACCATGCCACAGTTTTTTTTTGTTTATCGAAGGCAAGTTAAAATGGTATGCTCTCGCCCTCAAGCCATCTGCAAATCAAATTATAATCTTTTTCTTTCAGAATCAACATTAAAAGTAGCGTTCGCACCCGTTCCCCCGAAACATGGTCTATATTCCTCAGTACTCAGGATCCCTGTGAGATTACGCGAAATGAATATACATTGAAGTTCAGTCCTTTATACGTTATAAAATGGAAAATGATACTGATTAATGCATTTATAACATTATCGAAGATGACCCACATATGAAACATCCTCCGTCACTGAATGACTTACTAGTATTTGCCACTGCTCCAGTTCATTAAATGGACTACCTGAGGTATTGTTGTGCTACTTTATTTGGTATTTACGAACTTTCCGAATTGTACCAAACTAAGTAGATATCATGACATCTCACGTTGGGTGTAATTATACCTAAAAAACACCTGCTGTTCCTATATTGGCAAGACGTCTTACTCTCGGTCTCATATGCACATAAAATCACCCGGAGCGATATTCGTGATAATAATTTCCCCTCCACTATTAACCGTATAGAAAGGATATTAGACGAATCTTTGCCGTATCGCTACTCTTCGCCCGCGACCAATCGGCGTGAGAGATTGGCGACGCTATATGACTCAACGGTCGACCTGTCGTAAAACCAATAACCAACCAACCAATCTTTGTCGTATGTCTCCATTAGTCAATCTGTAATAATTTTATTAATTCGGTTTCTTATGATGATTCTTGGAATGTCCGAGCGATTGGAGAGCGCTTTGATGTGAATATTTCACACCTTATATGGTGCACTAAGTTTCTAATATCAAGTCTCCGCTCTGGCACGCATCTGATAGAGGTCGCGCTGCCGGAGATTGCACACTGTCCGGACGTAGAGACCCCCACCGGCTCCTCCGCCGCAAATCACTATTAACCATCACCGGATTGGGCCGGGCCGGGCACAAGCTAGCAATTGTCTACACCTTCTGGCAATGTAACCACTACCAGACATTTTATTGTTGTCCAGAAGAGCTAGGTATCAAACTAAGTACACACAAAGTGCAATATGTACACCTTCCAGCACCCTTCGGCGTCTCGGATGTTGTGTGGGTCTTCAGAGGGGATCTACCCCTGATGCAAATTTACAGCTTGATGCCTGGGTCAAATACTTCAGAAACTATGTCGTCTTTAAAGCGATACCTGCTGCCGATGACGTGCAAGCACTCGCCGTAGCGACCCCTGCTGGACAGCGTCGCGCTCTCGACTACAGGCGACCGTTCGTCCGCAAGACCTGACCCCACTGTCGCATTTCAGAAGCAAAAAGAAGCCCGAGGACGAGAAGGAAAAGACTGAGGACCTCTCGAAGCTGCCGATGACCGAGGAGCAACGTGAGCTTCAGGAGAAGGCCAAGGAGTTTCTGAAGAAAAAAGGAGGTACGTGTTGCGAATGGGTGGCGTCCGGTCGATCGGTGGCGACTTGCATGTGCCAGGGCGAACATTTACGACACTCATTTAGCAACGACTGGCATATGTTCTGCAGACGTTGCAAATTATTGACCAAATTTCGTTTACAAAAGTGCATGATGAGTGCATGATGAGCTTGTAGTTTCTCGGTACTGGAATTCACCATTATGTCGTATTGTGTTTATGTTGTATGTGACAATGCCTAATTAAGCTGAGGTTGGACTGTGATGCCCAGGCCCCTTCCACCGCGACAGGTAGAGTGCCCTGCCAGACTGCGCTGTTTCGGCCTCCGCCGACTGTATATTGGGTGACAGACTCCGCTGTCTCGACCTCCGCCGACTAGATTGGGTGCCAGACGATGCTGTCGGCCTCCTCCGCCGACTGTAGATTGGGTGCCAGACTGCGCTGTCTCGGCCTCCTCCGCCGACTGTAGTTTGGGTGCCAGACTGCGCTGTCTCGGCTTCCGCCGACTGTAGATTGGGTGCCAGACTGCGCTGTCTCGGCCTCCTCCGCCGACTGTAGTTTGGGTGCCAGACTGCGCTGTCTCGGCTTCCGCCGACTGTAGATTGGGTGCCAGACTGCGCTGTCTCGGCCTCCTCCGCCGACTGTAGATTGGGTGCCAGACTGCGCTGTCTCGGCCTCCTCCGCCGACTGTAGTTTGGGTGCCAGACTGCGCTGTCTCGGCTTCCGCCGACTGTAGATTGGGTGCCAGACTGCGCTGTCTCGGCCTCCTCCGCCGACTGTAGATTGGGTGCCAGACTGCGCTGTCTCGGCCTCCTCCGCCGACTGTAGATTGGGTGCCAGACTGCGCTGTCTCGGCTTCCGCCGACTGTAGATTGGGTGCCAGACTGCGCTGTCTCGGCCTCCTCCGCCGACTGTAGTTTGGGTGCCAGACTGCGCTGTCTCGGCTTCCGCCGACTGTAGATTGGGTGCCAGACTGCGCTGTCTCGGCCTCCTCCGCCGACTGTAGATTGGGTGCCAGACTGCGCTGTCTCGGCTTCCGCCGACTGTAGATTGGGTGCCAGACTGCGCTGTCGCGGCCTAGTCCATCGACTGTAGATTGGATGCCAGACGATGCTGTCTCGGCCTCCTCCGCCGACTAGATTGGGTATCAGATTGCACCAGCCTTGATCGCTCACATGGAAATACAGCTGCGTCCTGGATTTTATCGTTGTTCAGAAGATAATATGTTCTTGAAAGTGTTCTAATCTCCCTTTCGTTAATGGTAGAATGAAGCTGTTTGCAGCGTCTTGGTGAGTGGTCATCATCATCACATAGAATTAGACGCCATGAGATGCTATTATGCCGCCTGCGTATAGGTCACACATACAGCACCCATAGATACCTCCTGAGTGGCGACCAAAGACTACTGTGCCAAAGATGTCATGCTCCACTATCAGTTCAACACATATTGGTTGCGTGTCCCCGACTTGCCCATGAGCGAAGACGTCACTTTGGACGCACTTCAGTTTCGTTACGGGAATTACTGGGGGACGAGTCATCCTTCGTCCAATCAGGACAGCTATCCCGCTTCATTTCAGAAATGAAATTTTCTGTAATATATGCGCCTCCCTAATACCTTGTCTGGTATGTGGTAAATTAATTGTGGTGCTATCGTACGTCTTGACCGCAACGGTTCGATAATGTACTGTATATTAAGCCGTCTCAACTAGTTTTCGCTGATATAATTCCTTATGAATGGCAATATTATGGGCACTGCATGACCACCGCAGTCGGTGTGCCCCTAAACCCCAATATACAAACAAGCTATCTTCCATCGCAGCTGAAATACGATGATTGATAGCATAACAGAATCTTGGTTGACAGTCGTTTGCATTGGAATAAAATGTTCGACATAGCCGCGACACCATATCTGAAAATAAGTGGTAACAATCAATCGGTTTACAATCGTGTGAAGGGCTTATTGAAATGATTTATATTGTCCAAAAAAATGACTTAGATGTACAATGCGTTCTCCAGATGAGCTAAAATCTCACAGCGGAAGTAATATGACGGCATCGAATATATTTGAAAATATCTTAGTCAGCTAATTTTAGGCTTTAAATTGCTCGGATGTTCAATTTTCGATCAGATTACTGAAGGTATGACAATACAAGGAACTCCAACCTTCCGATATCTTCCATCATGAAACTATTTTGGTGCTTATTCTACGACAAAAAAGGAAAATATATCGGTGCTGATTAATACTTTTCTTGTTCTCGGTGTCATGTGGTGAGCTCTGCACTTTCTTAACCTCTCAAAATTGAATAAGAGAAATACCGAAAATCGTATCCCTTGCTTCCATCCTAATTTCGGATACGATAGATTGCTTTTTCTACCCAAGTTTATTTACCAAAATTTACCCAGTGGCTACTTGTCGCGCCGCAATTGCACCTGCACCATTGGGGAAATTAAGATGTAATGAATGAGTCTTATTTCGTCTTACCTTTGATTATCTAGGTTCCTTTTTTCTATTTGATGGTATTAGATGAACTTTCGAAAAATTTATATCCCTGTCAGTTAAGCTAGCAAAACAAAACAACCAATTTATTCACTCTAATCTCGCAGCGAAGCCGAAGTCTGTGCGATCTTGAAACACATCAATCCAAGATGTGGCTATTTTTTCAGCTTCCTCTGACGTTCCTGGTATCCACTACAGACTTGTATGGCACACTTCACTGCCCTCAGATATATAATGAGTTATCTCTGTGGTGCTGTGACTCACCTCCAGTGCTTCCCCCCCTGACCTTGGGTACCGTCCCCACTATGGGGTCAGCCATCGCTAGTCGACTGGCCGGGGATTGGCGATCCTCGTGCTAACCACAGCAGATCTGAGAAAAGGTGGGAAACCATGGTGATGTTTAACGTACGTCTTTATAGTCACCATTCTTCCCTTAATATTTCCCCTCTAGCCATTGATCCATCTGCCAAACCATCCATCCATTCCATCCAGTCTGGGTGGATCTCTTCATTTTCTTTTTTCTGATCTCTGCACAATGAACCAGCTGACACTCAAAGCCACCAGTAATTCGAAATATATAATTAATCGTTTGCAACTTCAATTGGCGTGTTACTTCTCATCATTAAATGGGGAATTCGGTAGTGGCGTTTGTGCTCTTGAATTGCGAACTATATGTACAAACTACAATTAAAGCACGGAAGGTAAACAGAAATACGAAGACAGTGTACAAGTGTGTTCCACACACCGGCTTATTCTGTGATAACTGCGATGCATTTTCAGTTTTGGGGGAAACTAGTAGCCACGAGGGTGGTTGTTTCTTCTTGGTATAACATAGGAGGAAATGTACTATTTATGTAAGTAGTTGCAAAATTAAGGTTAGAAAACTTCAAAAAACCAAGTTTAGCGTCCAACTTAAGATACGCCTACGAAAAATGCATTACAAAATACGCCTTGATTTGTTCTGTAAGCATAATGAATGTTACTACTTTACCAGGATGAAATCGAATATTGTGCATTTGTGCGAAAATGACAGAGGTTTTATTTGGTGACGCTCACAAACCACGCTCTTTTTCCGTATATTTCTTCTTCCGTGCTTTCTATCGCAGGGTGATCGAAGCCTCCGTGGGTGTGGGATGGAAGGATAGAGGTGGTGCCATTCTCCGTAGCTAAGCCCTTGTAAACCTCTGGGTACACATACACGCATGCACATACATACACACGCGCGTGCGTGCGTGCGTGCGTGCGTGCGTTTATACATGCAAATATAATTACAAAACAACCATTGCATCCAGGGGACGAGTGGTCTAGGGGTAAGATGCTCGTCTCACAATCGAAAGATTGTGGGTTCGAGTCTCACCTGTCGCTGCTCTTCGCCCGCGACCAATTGGCGTGAGAGATTGGCGACGCTATATGACTCAACGGTCGACGTGTCGTAAAACCAATAACCAACCAACCAACCATTGCATCCAGGCAAGATGAGCGTGGTGTGCAGCGACGATGCGTCTGGATGTATCGATCTTATAGATAGTGCTTCATCAGTCATACATACCATACTTAGGCCATCCAGAGAAGGTACTGGAGGCAGGAGATGCCAGAGGTGTCGAGACGTGCGTATTTCTGAGTAATGCAATCGTCAAACTGGTCGAGAGCAGATCACACGAAGTACTTTGAAGGAGGGGTGCTGCGGTGTACCCTTGTCCCCTCCATCTTCACGCACTCTGTTGAGTCATACAAGACAAAAAAAAATAGTCAAAATATATTTCAACGGTGAAAGCAACTGCTTGCAAGTCACTGTGATCTCAGTAGCTTCCGGTGTAGTCTATCCATGTTTTGAGGGTATCTGGCCTGTAGCGCTCTCTTTTGCGTTCCTGACCCATCGTTATTATGACCTATGGCTCTTTCCTGAGTTTGATGCTTGTGCCTGACCTGTGCTGCCTTTGCCTGACCTCTGCGGTCCCCACCGCTGACTGCCATGGCGGTGCATTACAGAGGAGACCAAGAAGCGGAAGTACGAGTACAACAGCGGCAGCAGCTCCAGCTCCAGCTCGTCCGACAGCGACGAGGCGGACGAGCCGACCGAGCCCGCGCCGCCGGGCGCAGAGAACGGCGCCGTCAAGAAGGAGCCGGACGAGCCGGATGAGCCGGACGAGTCGGACGAGCCGCCGAAGCCGGCCGGCGACGAGCCGGAGACGCCCGACGAGTCCGTGGTGCCACCCGGCGAAGAAAAGGCCAAGGTCGAGGAGGACGGCGAGAAGGCGACGTCCAAGAAGGAGGCTGACGGGAAGCCGAGGCCGCGACCACTACATAAGACGACGTCCATCTTCTTGCGCAACTTGGCGCCGACCATCACCAAGCAGGAGGTGGAGGCGGTGAGTGATGGCAGTGCCAGTGCGTCCGCTTGGCACCACCTGTACCTTGGTACTGTGATGCACCTAGCTGTTTGCCAATGCACGCATCAGATTAATTAGGTGGGGAACATGATTGAGGGCGGGCGCTGTATAACCTACGCAGTTGATGCGCCCCTAAACCCCAACAACAACAACATGATTGAGGGAATCCTTGCCCTGCATTTTGCCATCCAGAACACTATCCTCACTGGAAATTTCTCATTTCCCCCTTTTCCCACTGAATGGTGCTGCTTGTGAAAGAAATGGTGCAATCTTATTGCACTTTGATAAGGACACTTTGGGTAAATGTTTTGTTTCCACACGACGCCTAGGCTCGCGTATTATTTGCGTCTTACATTTTTCATATATAGGTGGTTATTTATGTCGTCGGATTTATCCAAACCAATGGGAACCGAATCCTCTAGGCACAATGACTGCACATAGGTCGCTTGGTGACAGTTTTAGAGATGGCCAATATAAATCGTCCGGTACTGTTCGTGTATCCGGTTGTCGATAACGTGTGATAGTGGATCATGCCTGGGGCCGACGACGTTTGCTATATCATATTAACCCGAAGAGAAAATGTCCTCGCAGGACTTGTCACAAGCAGTTGTCGAGTTGTATCCAAACGGAGGCCAATGCTCTAAGCGATCCTCCCCCTGGACGTCACTTGCGAACTAGGAAAATAGTGCCAGAGAGATAATGCATTTTAAGTTTTCGTGCTGCGCGTTGTGGCCGACGTGCGCCTGTCGCACCTCGGACACCAACAGTGTGTCGCCCTCCGTCCGCGCGGCGTACAGCGAGCGTCTCGATGGCGCCATGTCAGACGCCCGACACACGTGACGGGTGGAGCCATCTGGCAGTCGCGTGACAGTCAGTTACCGATGGCTCGGGGCCGGCGATAGCTCATTATCAACAGTCTGTCAGTTACTGACCGCTCTGGGCCGGTGATAACCTAGTATCAACAGTGTCAGTTACCGACGGCTTGGGGCCGGTGATAGCTCAGTATCGACAGTCTGTCAGTTACCGACGGCTCGGCGACGGTGATAGCTCAGTATCGACAGTCTGTCAGTTGCCGACGGCTCGGCGACGGTGATAGCTCAGTATCGACAGTCTGTCAGTTGCCGACGGCTCGGCGACGGTGATAGCTCAGTATCAATAGTCTTGTCAGTTGCCGACGGCTCGGCGACGGTGATAGCTCAGTATCAATAGTCTGTCAGTTGCCGATGGCTCTGCGACGGTGATAGCTCAGTATCAACAGTGTCAGTTGCCGACGGCTCGGCGACGGTGATAGCTCAGTATCGACAGTCTGTCAGTTGCCGACGGCTCGGCGACGGTGATAGCTCAGTATCGACAGTCTGTCAGTTACCGACGGCTCGGCGACGGTGATAGCTCAGTATCGACAGTCTGGCAGTTGCCGACGGCTCGGGGCCGGTGGTAGCTCAGTATCGATAGTGCTTTTGCGTTCGGGAGCTTCATTTTTATGGATTCAATAATTTAGGAGCTTCATACGGGCAAGTTCAACTGAAGTTACTCACTTATCTTTTCGCTGTACCCACAGTCACAGAGACATGTCTCGATAGACCTTTGTATACCATTAATGCTTGTTTCCTCGAAATCTGTTCTATCAATTCTCGTAATATTCCGAGAGAAAAAATCCCAAGCGGATGATGTACAAGTTATCGGACTGTACGTCTTCAGACCTTCCCAGTACGCTTTGGAACTTAATGAACGCCGTGAATTTGCTCACATCCCCTGCCACATTGTTCTTGGTGGATTTTGTTCGACCGATTTTGAGAAAATCGAGCATTCGTTTTTGTTTTGTTCGTGAGCCGGGGTTGTCGGCTACATTGTAGGTCGGCCAAAGGCTGATCTAACTGAGCTATTGAGGTGCCTGAATGCATGCAACTGCCGCCAGCACAGTTTGCAACAGTTCTGCGTCATTGGCCGAGTGTTTGGCGTGTCAGCCGACCTGCCAGCCGCACGTGTCTGGCAAGCTGTCACCTGTTTTCTCAGCATCACTTCGTCCATGTGACTGGCGGCTTGCGTGGTGCAGATCCTGAGCCGCAGATCAGTGTGTGGTACTCACCTCGCTTCTACACCACAAGCAAGTGGACGGCGTTTGTCGTGTAGTGCCGTGTCAGATTTCGTGCTTGTGAAGAGCACTTCCCCGTGCGATGTAGGTCAGCCATCGCGAGTGGATGGAGAGCATCATGGCCTGACACTGCCTGCCTTGATGTCGCCTCCAAAGTTGCGATTGTTGAACATTTCGGTTCGGGGAGGTGATCACCAACGCCAACAGCTTGCGGTGAAGTTTCCACGTTGGCGGCACATGGCGACATTTGACTCAGCCACCAACGCCATTGTGTTTCCTCTGCTGGTATGGGCCGATGGAGCAGACATGATACACGTTGCGGTGTATATAGTTCGTGGCATGCGACCTGTCAAGCCAGTGTCACATAATGTCCAGATTTTGGTGGAAATTAGCACACGGCGCGGAATTCTTCTCCACTCACACCTCGCGTCAATCGCATCACTCATTTCCCACTCACACATTTGTTATACTCCTCTCACAATATAAATGATGCTTTTAACATTCAGTAATCAGGAAATGACACACTTATTTTTCCTACTGATGTTGGTTTAAGTTACACTCGATCTTAGCTAGAAAACCATAATTTCTTCTGAATTCCGCTTTTTCCTTGTTTCAAATTTAATTTGTGTACTATCTTTTCAACAATAATATTCCACTGACAGCACACTACCAAATGGCTTTTGGAACATCGTCTGATAAGCATGGGATGCTATCAGTTTTTCCGCTTCTAACATATATTTCATCAGCTGGTGTTAAGCTCAAAGGATCAGAGATAGCACAGTATATCTTCCTGCGTCTATTTTGTTGTCGTTCACGAAGGGCGATTTGTTTTATTATTTCCAACATATTCATTTCAGTTTTTTAAACTTAACCCGGCGTTCACTAAGTCACTGTATCATGCTGCGTCACTTCTCTCGTCGCTATACCACGTGAACGGTTAAAACAAAGTCTTTGAGTTTTCAGCACCCCTCTGTGCATAAGTTTGGATGTGTTCTTAGAGCACATTTTCTAAATCCAGATTGCCAGGTCCTGATATAACATATAGATATATAGATCACATATGGCCTGACATATAGATCACATATGGCCATGACATATCACGTCGTAGTTTGTGGATTAACCTTTTTCAGTGACATTCTATTGCGTTCAGCGGTATGTTTTCAAGCCTGAATTACAGCTTTTCCTGCTCAATGACATGCCAATGTTGTGTGCACAAAACACAGTTTGCCCTCGAGCGACGTTTGAGGCCCCGGTGTTGTGTGACGGCAGACGAAGTGTCGCAGCGGGGAAGCGAGATCCACTGGCACACGGCGTTCTGCGTGGCAGTGATGCAGATGTGTTTTGCTGCCCGCCAGCACTCGTCGACAACGAGCCGCCGTATTCAGCAGGAGCCGTCCTCTTTTTCATATTAATGATCATTTTATTTCCCAGCGGCAGCGTTCGCGAGTATTTCCCCGTGGTGCCGTCCGTTTCCATAACTGTCGGAACGTCCAGCTGGCTGTTTCATTGCTCGCGCAATGACTGCTGGTCTGAATCTGATGCTCGACTGTGTGGTGGCGACGTAGTGCTCCGAAGAGTGCCCCTTGGAAGCTGATTTTATTTTATGATTATTTAATTAGTATTTTATATGGCCTCTGCGGCGATTTTGGCGTCCTTTACAAATTTATGCCTCCTCTTGTTCATCGGTGTGGTTTTTCGTTGAATAGCGACAATTATGGCGCGTCTGGCAAGATTTTCCTCCCTTTGGTATATTAATTACTTCAATCGGGCTTGTAACATACCGTGGTCGAAATTGCCACTTGCTTGACTGATGGTTTTGTGGCGCTTATGGGGTAACCCGCGCCCCTCTATGGCATACGGAAGAACGAGCGCCATTGAGCGGGGCCAAATATCTCCCTACCCCTCCGGCGAACTAAAAAAATAACACCTAGCCCAGACCTAGAGAAAATATAAATGTTCTTGGAAGTCAATCATTGCGCTTCACAAGAAACACTGTAAGCATTTTCAACCCATATCCATATATATATATATATATATATATATATATATATATATATATATATATATATATATATATCCATATATACATATATCCTAGAACTAAATATTGGAATTTGGACCTCGAATACAAAGTCGCCCGACGTGGAAATTGTATTTGGCGGTTGATTTGAAATCTGAAAACTATTTGGAGTCACGAAGTACCTTTTGTGCACTTTTTGGAGACTAAAAAACTCACCTTTTCAAAATGTATATTCTCAAAATGTTGGAAGATTTTTACTTGTTCAGATGTCTCAAGCAAAACATCTTGGAATGGATAAACCGTTCAAAAGCGGTATTTAAAGTTAACTTTGCCTGTGCAAAATGCACTGGTTTGCCACAATGTACTTCTATAATTCTAATAGGCACTCACTAAGAAATTGCGCCATCAGAAATGAAAAATATAAAACCGATATAGCAGTTTTCTTGCATCTATTATCCTGACCAGACGCTAAAAATGTCATGTTGGTACCTTCATTAAGAAACTACAGCGGTCCGTTGAAGTTGAAAAAGTCGATTTGGATCCCTGAACCCAAGTAACCAATCAATAAAAAGGTGATTTGGAGATTAACTTACTTAAATTGGCTTTGGCCGGTTACCATTGATGACCGGACACCAAAATATTGGCACAACATGCAGATTCTATGTAGGAACAGGTAGTCCAAATTTCGGCGCGCTGGTGCGCTTCGTTTTTTCGCTATCAAATACTCGTCAGGAGAGCAGAATCTGCCCCTTCAGCCAACTCGGTACCTAGCTGCACACCTACCTCTCCTCTTCCTCTCCATCCCTTGGATGGAGAGGAAGAGGAGACCTCCCTCCCTTGACCTCCCTCTCCCTCTTCGACCCTTTCATTGTCACTTTCCCTCCCCTCTCTGATGTCTGCATCCCTATCCTCTGTCTCTTTCCCACTATGGCAGGTCCACCCACACAGTGGATTGGGTGCCTCCGGCACGTTGGGTCGAGCGCCACTCTGTGTGGCCATGAAATGGTTACAAGTAGACGCTCGTTGCTGTTTGTTGGGACGAATATCACGCAGAATTCGGAGGCGAACTGGCAGATGTGACAACCGGTGGGGTCGCACCGCCGGGTGCTTCAAACTTCAGCAAGACCAAAGTTGAAATTGGCAACGGCCGCCAATCAGTCTGAATGAGTTTCGGAGCGTCGACCCGCCTGGGTCATGGTGTGGAGGAGGCAAGTTTGTGGCCGCCGCTGGAGGCAGGCCGGCGACTGCTCCTCGCCGGGGAATTCGGGAACAGTTCGCATGCAGTTGTCGCGAGGCTCGCAGAATACACGCGGAAGTTTAACGCTTAATGGTCATGACGCCGTGCCCGAGACCGTAAACTGTCTGGTGGGTGTTTGGCAGTGTGTTGCCGGCGCGTTTCGGCTGTTACGTGAGTTCATGTTGACCCCCGTTATCACTAGAGTTGGCCATCCCGGTATGGAACCCGAGTGTCAAAGCTTCCCAATAACAGCACCATCAAGTTCTATCGATGTAGGAGTGCGTATCTCGTCGCCCTCTAACTCACAGATGCATCGAACTTCAAGCTTTTTCTTCAATATAGTTCGGGGAATCTCCTTTATATCCACCACTATCCCATGGGGTATCAAATGACCAATGCAGTCGACGCGCCCTAAAGCACAAGTCCACCACCACCACCATGGGGTATCTCAGATTCTGTAAGTTAATTGTGAGTCTACACATAACGCAACGTATATTACAGCGCTGCTGGTACGTTTTATTCCAATGCATACACAGTGTTTACGTGGTGCTCGCCCACGCCCAATATCATGACATCGCTTTTTATATCGACACGAAGCCTATGATGAAGCAATCCGTTTGATCGGTTTCATTTTGAATAAGTTTTGATGAGATCATTTTCACCTGCCCAAGGTAATCTGATATCTCTGCCAGTTAACACCGCATCGTCTTCCATGCTTTACTTTTTTGTCTGTATCTTGCACCATACTCCAAATGAATTTGAGAACGCTGCGAAGCTTATCGACACGTTTATGCATGAGGAAAAATATCAGGTGAACTGGCATGCTATATGTATCAAGCAAGGATTCAGCGATGCATCTAGAATATAGCTTTAAAACAAGGAGCATTATTATGTTGAAACATAAAGCAAAACGTCACACGCGAAGGGCACAATTATGATGAGCCCTTATGATTATGGGCCTTTATTATTATGATTGAGATGATGAGTAAGGGCATGAATAAAACACATCGTTTTGTTTGTAGCCGTACTTGATGTAACCGTACTTTATCTGCTTCCCTGTCCCATACATCTGCTTCCCTATTTCATGCGTCTGCTTCCCTGTTCCATGCATCTATTTCCCTGCTCCATACATCTCCTTTCCTCTTCCATAAATCTGCTTCCCTGTTCCATACATCTGCTTCCCTGCTAATTTCCAGAAGTGCGTTGCATAACCCTGGTTGTCTGCTAGATATGCCAGCCTTTACCTTGTTAGCCTTAGCGTATGGCACATGAAATACAGCTCTTGTTCGCAGCATCCTGGTGCAAGGTAACTACATTTGACATGCATTGTGTCCGTATTTAATTCACAAGCTAAACTTGATTAGCTTAAATGCTTAATGTTTAATTAATGTCATTTGAATAACTCATTTGCGTTCACAAGCCTCGCATTAATTTTGCTTTGCGCATCCGGTATCGATTTGATGGTCCAAAAATGTTATTGGTTGTCTTACACCAGGCACCAACACGACGCAACACATGTCTGCTTCAGTATGCACAGTAAATAATGGTATTGGTGGTGTGTGCCTACTGGACGCTTGTTACGGGGTTTGGAAATGCTAATGAGAAGAACCATCCCGTGTTAGTTGCGTAATTCGAAATGTAACGCATGTGGCCGAGTCAGGTTTTAACCGTATCTACATCTCCCCCGTATTTGTCGCAAAATTAGAAGGACCCCGACTGACTCTGGTGTATCTCCCGACCAACCCCGACTGACCCTGATGTACCTCCCGACTGACCCCCAGCTGACCCCGCTGCGGGCGCTGTATGACCAACGCAGTCGATGCGCCCCTAAGTCCAAATAACCAACCAGCCAACCAGCTGACCCCGGGTGTGCCTCCCGACTGACCCGTACTGACCTGTGTGCAGCTCTCGCCGACAGCAGCCGGTGTGACGCCGACCTGGTGTGACCGCAGATGTGCCGCCGGTACCCGGGATTCCTGCGGGCCGCCATCGCCGACCCGCAGCCGGAGCGGCGCTGGTTCCGACGCGGCTGGGTCACCTTCGAACGCCACGTCAACATCAAGGAGATCTGCTGGAACCTGAACAACATCAGGGTTAGTGGCGGGTCGCGACACCACCGTCTGCGGGATGGATGTGGATTGTCTGGCGGGGGAGGGGACACACAGGATTGTGCTCAAAGCCGTTGGACGGGTGAAGGGTATGCGTGTTTTGCACCTGGTGCTTTGTTTCTCCTCCCGATTTGCAATCGCTATTTCACATCATGTAGATACCTTGTGAGGCTTCAGGAAGATACGTTTTGGACACATTATCGTCGGTTGGTTATTTGGGCTTAGGGGCGCATCGACTGCGTTGGTCATACAGCGCCCATCACGACGTTCCTCGGTCTAGGACGTGCGCATGCAGGACATCACTTTTGGACGCATTATCGTCATCACGATGCTCCTCGATGTGGCACGTGTGTAGGCAGGACGTAACTTTTGAGGACTACGCTCTGACCTCTTGGTGGCACCTCGCAGATGGTTCCGTCATCGCCACTTGCGCGTAGGCTAGCTTGTATCCTTCGCAATGAAGCTCTGGGTTGTTAGCCAGGGTGATATTTACCTAGATCATGTCACATCCGGACAAGCGCGTAAGGTTAACGAACTCACTATTTTCGTGAGAAAGGTGAGCGTTGAAAGTTCAATACAGACATATGCGACGCCATTTATTCACGAACCAATTCCGGGGTAAACAAAAGCATACTTAGTTGTTCAATGAGCGCGCTTCTAGGTCGTTGCTGTGACAGCGACACCGGATCCTCTTGTTTCTGTGCCAGGCTGGCGGCGGGATCTAAAGAAACCGTTCATCCCGGTGCGAAAGTCGGACGGAAAGCAGATCACCAGCGGTGTTTTTATGGACGTTGAAGTTGTTTGCCTGTGCGTAAAAAGGCCGGTGGAGTGCCAGTCGGAAGTTGGGCGGCAGTTTTCAAGCGACCCATTTGGTTGCGAGTCCAAATCTTTGGCTTGCCGTCGCGTAGTCCCGAATAGCCAGTAAACAGGCTGTTGCCGGTTAGGCATAATACGAAGGTTGTGCTTGAAACTACATCTAACTCTATTGATATGCAACATGATCTTTTGCAGTATTTGTTCCGGTGCATACCTTCAATGGTGCGGATATAAAGCATTTGTCGTCGGCGCCGTCTGTCCACTCATTTGCAGGTGCGCCAGCTCCGATTACTCCGTCTTGGAATGTCAAATGTGTTGAACTTTGTGTCGTGAGTGCAGTGTTTTTGATACCGGGGATTGTCGACATTGCAACCGAACGCCTCGCATTTCTGACTTGTCAGCAGCAGCCGTTAGCAGCAGAATCGGCAGCTGCTGCGACTAAGCCATTCAGATAACTTTGGACGAAGTGTATGATATTCTGTTGCTGCGCCCGGTTCATCAGTTGTTTCCTTTGAGTTGTATTCACAATGAGTGGAAAACTTTCTGAATAATGCATGAAAATGTATGTTCATCCTATAACAAAACACGCTGCTTCCACCGTAAACCTAACTTCCGGCAATACGAAATTGGCGATGTGCCATTGTTTGGCCAGGAAGCTAGATGTGCGAGGCACGATCGCTTCTTCGGCTGGAAGGGACCTTGGGCGGTTGTGTGGCCTTGTGTAGCCCGAACGGAATTTCCTCTCGGCCATGATGTATGGCATGCAGCCCGAAGTGGCTCTGTTGTGAATTGGCCTGTGTTATTGAATTGAATGGCAATATTCTGTAGACGCCGTGTTCCACGTGCGATTCATATTGCTGCAGATCCTAGACTGTAGCTTGGCTCTGGCTAAGAAGGAAACGTGCAGTTTGCCCAGTATGGCCCAATTTTGTCCTTATTCACGAATATGCTCCCTTGTGTACGGTTCAAAATTTCATCTGAGCGCCCTGACCAGGCTCAACCACCGGCTTTTGGGTGGGGAATAATTTGTGTTGCAGTGTTTCGCGTTGTAGTTTCTGTGTCCAGAATCAGATGTGCTCTTTTAATTTTGATTGTTATACTTGATTATCCTAATATTCTTCATGAAGTGCTCTTAATCTTTGTTCGAAGAAGAAGGTTCGCGCCGAAATTTCGGCTCACCAGCAGCTTTCAACAGCGTTTCATGTTGCAGCACATAACTTTAACTCTAGTTTTCTCACTCAACCAGGACGACTCGTTCAATTTTAAACATTTCACAATCATTCGATCACAATAATTTCCCTGAACTACTTTCAATTTTTGTATTCAGAGAATGTGAAGTGCAGCAGCATTCACATGTGGCAACACCTTACCATACGCATCACACCTCAGACAGTACTCTTCGTCGGTCCTGGGTGGCAAATAGCTAAAGTGTTTGATTTGTGTCCCCGGATTTCGAGTTCAGTCCCGGTTGGAGATTGCGTTTTTTAGTTCTACCTCTAGCAATGCATTTTGGTGAATGAATCTCATCCGAAATCACCTTAGCTCTGAATCCATGCCTGAAGGCTCATGAGTGTGTACACACTCGAGGTAATGTGTCTATGATTAATATAAATATATATTGTACTTCTGCACTTTTATCACTTGCCGTCGTTTCTCCACTTGTCTTTATAGGCACCTTATACCGGTGATATGTATTCTACATTGTACGAGATGCTCATATGCCATGCATTCCGCGATTTTGCAAATTGTTTCAGTCCCATTATTGTAATTCTTCAATATATCGGTCTTTTATTCCACTCTGAGTTCACATCGGTGTGTCTCCCACTTGCCCAGTGTCGGGTTCGTCAGTGTGTCTCCCACTTGCCCAGTGTCGGGTTCGTCAGTGTGTCTCCCACTTGCCCAGTGTCGGGTTCGTCAGTGTGTCTCCCACTTGCCCAGTGTCGGGTTCGTCAGTGTGTCTCCCACTTGCCCAGTGTCGCGTTCGTCAGTGTGTCTCCCACTTGCCCAGTGTCGGGTTCGTCAGTGTGTCTCCCACTTGCCCAGTGTCGGGTTCGTCAGTGTGTCTCCCACTTGCCCAGTGTCGGGTTCGTCAGTGTGTCTCCCACTTGCCCAGTGTCGGGTTCGTCAGTGTGTCTCCCACTTGCCCAGTGTCGGGTTCGTCAGTGTGTCTCCCACTTGCCCAGTGTCGGGTTCGTGTGGTGCCTGTGCCCGGCGGCACAGCGATGCTCGGCTTTGTGCCAGACACTGGCTGGGTATGATGGCGTCTGCCGGCCGGCGGCAGTATGACGGCCGGCGGCACAGACCCGCAGTATGACGGCCGGCGGCACAGACCCGCAGTATGACGGCCGGCGGCACGGACCCACAGTATGACGGCCGGCGGCACAGACCCACAGTATGACGGCCGGCGGCACAGACCCGCAATATGATGGCCGGTGGCACATACCCGTAAAAAATCACAGACTAAGCTGAAAAAATCTGAAGTTGGTTTCAGTTGAAGTTTGTTCTAGCAAACATGCGTTGTAATTCTCCGGGAATTTTGCGAAGTTCTTGGAAAGATGTTGCTGCAGTGTGAAGTTTTGTTTTACTTTTGCTCTGTTTAGCGCTCCTCTTGTGGCCTTTCGCTCTATGGCCTCTCTCTCTCTCTCTCTCTCTCTCTCTCTCTCTCTCTCTCTCTCTCTCTCTCTCTCTCTCTCTCTCTCTCTCTCTCTCTCTCTCTCTCTCTCTCTCTCTCTCTCTCTCTCTCTGTCTCTCTCTCTGTCTCTGTCTCTGTCTCTGTCTCTGTCTCTGTCTCTGTCTCTGTCTCTGTCTCTGTCTCTGTCTCTGTCTCTGTCTCTGTCTCTGTCTCTGTCTCTGTCTCTGTCTCTGTCTCTGTCTCTGTCTCTGTCTCTGTCTCTGTCTCTGTCTCTGTCTCTGTCTCTGTCTCTGTCTCTGTCTCTGTCTCTGTCTCTGTCTCTGTCTCTCTCTCTGTCTATGTCTCTGTCTCTGTCTCTGTCTCTCTCTGTCTCTCGCTCTACGCTACATGACCCAACAGTCGACCCGTCGAAAAGATAATAACCACCACTGTCTAATAATCCATGCAGGTGGCTGTTCAGGGTGTTGTTCGGCTCTTCTTGTCATGACTTGGACCAGGCGGCTGTTCCGGGTGTTGTCTAGCTCTTCGTATCATGACTTGGACCAGGAGGCTGTTTAAGGTGTTCTTCGGCTCTTCGTGTCATGACTTGGACCAGGCGGCTGTGTAGGGTCTTCGACTCTTCGTGTGATCAACTCTGGTCGAAGCGCCCCACAGCCCAAATAACTAACTAACTCGACTCTTCGTGTTATGATTTGTCATAGTCATAGTCATAGTCGTATATTGAGTTCTCCATATTCATGGCTTTTCAGCACTCGCGTCAAAAATGGTTCAATGATAAAAGAGAAACACGAATTATGAAAAACACTAAATAACGCAAAACGTCAATGGAAAAAGATAAAATGATAAAACATGCCATCAAATACACCCCTGAGCATCAAACCTATTATTCCACGTGCTGACCGTCCGATACAGAAAGCTGCCCCTCGCAGCTTCCGTATTAATGCGGGGCAGCTCTAATTTAATCGCGTCAGTTCCTCGAGTGCTCCTACTGGATATTTCGGAGCGGAACTTAATACTGTTAGCCAATGTAAGGGAGTCAGATGTTGCAAGCAGTCTTCCAACCATGGCCAAATCGCGCTCCTGAAGCATGTTGTCGAACTTCAGCCAATCCAGGGCCTCTAGCGTCGCTGTAATGTGTTCTCGTCGACTTAACACGCGCCCTGGAGGGCCTCTGAGAATTACGCGCACTGGAGGGGGGTGGCGGATTCCGCCCCCCCTAAGATCTCGGCTCCTAGTGAAGCTAGAGGAACGAAATTCGCAGGGTGGATGGGTACGGTAGTGAACTCTATTGTGTACAAATTTCATGACCTTAGGTCAATAACTTCAATGTCAAATTGGCAAAATTTTCTGGTATTGCGTGGCTTGACTTGTCATCGTTATGGATCGCTGTGATTGTATTTAAATGCTCCAAAATGGGCATCAATGATGTTTTGGACATTACTATTGATGTAATGCAGATGCTGGACCCAACAGTTGACCTCAGGTCACCTATATAGCACCACTTTATCAGGTCAGTTACCTGTTCCAGTTACCGAAACCGGGCCGCCCGCCCGACTGCTCCGTCGGGCAGCTCGGAGCAATCGGCTTCGCGAAGAAAGGAGTGAAGTACATGAATAAAGTATGGAAACGCAATGACAAACAGTACAAATGACAAACAGTAGTGCATTTATGACAACATTCCAGTTGATCAAGTTTGGTTCCATTAACCTGTCATGAACTTGACCCGACTTGACCTCGGTGACCTAACATGATCTTGAAACTATATATCATATCAATATACATGAAACAAGTCGCTAGTGTTGCCAAGAACACTTCCCTTTTGCGAATATACGGGAAGCACATCAGCGCCGATTTTTGTGGTCTGGCGCTAGAAAATGTTTTGACTTTAGCGGCCCCTAACTTGAAAATTTTCCGCCGATTTCCATTTTCTTGCTTTAAACGACGCGCCGGTCATTTCTAAGCAGGTACGCAGAAAATGGCGTATATCGACCGGTAAAATCTGGAGTTATGTACGAAAAACCGGAGGGGTGGGGGGATTTCGCCCCCCCCCCCCCTCCAGTGCGCGTGTTAAGCCAGAGACGATACGTGCGCCGAAAATGATGACCTTTTGAATTCGGTGTTTCTGAGTTTTGTTGCAGCTCCCCCAAACAGTCATATTGTAATAAATGTGGGGAAAACCAATGCCTGAACCAGTAACTTTTTCGTTTCGGGGGGAATTTTGTGCCGTAATTTTGACAGCCCGACGAGAACACAGTAGCAGCGGCGAGTTACTTGGGATATCTGTTTTCCCATGACAAAGCTGAATCTACATAGATGCCGAGAATTTTGGCGTGGGGCGAGGGCTTGATTTCGTTGTCCCCAAATGTGATAGAGAAGTTTTCGCCCAGTTTCAGACGCCGAGATTTTACAACTATTAGTTCCGTTTTGCTAGGGTTGATTTTGAGCCGATTTTGGGTAAACCAAGTTAGAGCCATACTCAAGGTGTGCTCTACTCGTTGTTTTATTACTTCCAAATTTGCCGGGGTGTCTGAGTCCAGAAATTGCACGTCATCAGCGTAGGCGACCTGTTTTCCGTCTGGGAGATGAGATCCAAGGTCGTTGGTGAAAATCAAATATAATTTTGGGCCACATAGAGAACCTTGAATCACACCGTGGGTCACTGGTCGCGCCCCAACGGAGATTGCCCTGAATTCGACTATGCACCTGAAGTCCTGAAGACCTGAAGTCGATCGCCCTTCTTATACAGCGGCAAAACGCTCGCCTCCTTCCATCCGGCTGGAACGTCACCAGTGCGCAGTGAACTATTCACTACTTGCAGCAAATGCGGCCCTATTACGCTAGAGGTCATCCTCAGCATTTCGATAGTTATTCCATCATTGCTACAAGCACGCGAATTCCCCATGGTCTTAAGCGCAAATGAAAGTTCGGGAAGCGTCACAGTCCTAACTCTAGATGCACTACTGCACACGCGAGGCGGCCGTGGGGACAGTGCCCCCCCTCCCCCCTGCGGAGCAGCGGCCAGCGCAGTGGCGACATCTGCACCAGCGCTGACGAAATGTCTGTTCAGCCTCTCCGCCCAGGCAGGGTCGCTGTGTGCTGGTGTGGCCATTCTGGGCTCCGGTTTTTTAGATGCCAGCGGGAAACGCCGAACGTCTGTCCAGGTTTTCGCCCTAGAATTTCGGTACGAAAGAGCGTAAAACTCTGAACAGGCTATGTACTGTGTCCTTTTGACCGCGTTTCGGCTGTCCTTGTACATCTGCTGTATCATCGCGTTTTCTGGATCCTGGTCCCTGGCCTCACGCGCTCGGTCGCGACTCTGCATAGAGTCTCTGAGCTCCTCGTTGTCGTGTAGCCACGGGCATGGTGGGTGTTTGAGTATGACATCCCGGAGAGGCATGTGTACGTCAATCCGGAGCTGCCACACAGCACGCCAGGCGTCCCACTTCTCTGCGGTTGTTTCAGCAGTGTAAACTTGTCCCCAGTCGGCCTGCAGTAGATCGAGGCACAGGGCATCCTTGTTGACGTTTCTGGATGACCGGACTTTGATAACCTGCGCTTTGGTGCGCACACATTTAACCGAGATGTTGACAGCGACGAGGTCGTGGTCGCTGAAGGAGCATTTCACGACACGTGGATCGGTCGTGAGGTCAGGTCGCGTCGTTATAATGTGGTCGATGAGGGTGGCTGTAGTCGGGGTGGTACGGGTTGGCGCGCTGATGAGCTGCTGGAACGCAAGCTCCTGAAGCATCTCGATGTACCGCTGAACCCCTGTCGCACTTGGTTGGAGTAGGTCCAGGTTTATATCACCCGGCACGTAGCACGGCTGATTTTTGGTGAGCACTTGCGTTAGCTGATGGTGCAGGTCCTGCAATGTTGGAGCAACTGGCGCTTTCGGTGGTCGGTATAATACACCGAGAATGAACGGAGATTTTCCTGAGAAACGTAGCCACAGACTCTCTAATTGAGAGCCAGTAGTGGGTACCGCCAGTATTTCCGCGCGCGATGTGTCCCTGTATAAGACGCATAAACCACCGCCGCGTGACGCGTGGTCGCGCCTCTCCACGATATAGCCGGGGAAAAGTAAGAACTTGCTATCCACGTCCTCATTTAGAAACGTCTCACTGACGCACATAATGTCTAAATCGTGTGAGCTGAGTAGAATGTTCACATCATCGATTGATGGCATCAGGTGGTTGATATTTAAGTGAGCTATCGTGATATTGCGACCTTGTCGCGGTCGTTCTTCGCCCGGCTGGTCACATAAGCGGGCTGTCTGCCGTGCCGTCAGTCTGGGTGGAGAGGTCAAAAACCGGTGCGCTGTGTAGGCAGGCCGCTGAGTGTCGGTGCGGCTGACCGCGGTAGCGCCTGACGCCTGTTGTCGCCTCTGCTGCACGCGCCGGCCGGCACGTGCCCCTCTGTGGGTGGAGCGGCGAACGGCCGGGTCATCCCGGTCAGCGCGCGGTGGCGGTATTTCTCGGCGCGGCTGCACTGAGCCAGCCGACCACGGTCGGTGGGGCGGGGCGACCTGCCATGCCGGGCGGAACAGACGGCTGTTCCGGGTGTTGTTCGGCTCTTCGTGTCATGGCTTGTACTAGGCGGCTGTTCCGGGTGTTATTCGGCTCTTCTTGTCATGGCTTGGACCAGGCGGCTGTTCCGGGTGTTCGGCTCTTCGTGACATGGCTTGGACCAGGCGGCTGTTCCGGGTGTTGTTCGGCTCTTCTTGTCATGGCTTGTACTAGGCGGCTGTTCCGGGTGTTCGGCTCTTCTTGTCATGGCTTGGATCAGGCGGCCGTTCCGGGTGTTGTTCGGCTCTTCGTATCATGACGTGGACCAGGCGGCTGTTCCGGGTGTTGTTCGGCTCTTCGTATCATGACTTAGACCAGGCGGCTGTTCCGGGTGTTGTTCGACTCTTCTTGTCATGGCTTGGATCAGGCGGCTGTTCTGGGTGTTGTTCGGCTTTTCGTGTCATGACTTGGACAATTTGGCACGATTCAACCTCCTCATGATTTGGCGCATGGCCCACATTTTCCTCCGTCACTGCAACACGCAATTTTTCTCCTCAAGTTCATTTAGCTTCTCCAGGGCATCTGGTCTGCGGCAATAAGTCCAGTATGAAGCTTCAGATGTTTTTGCTGTTCTTTGTAGATGAGCATGTAGTCATGCTATGCTATTTTGTGTCTGCTCGATTTGTGGGGGAAAAACGCGGGTGTTCCAAAATTGAACAAAATGAAGCTAATAATTTGCTTTCAAACTCTAAAAGCCTTGCATATGTCGCAAATTTGAGCTTTCTGATATTGGATGCGATTCAATTCAAATTTGAATGTAAAATTTGTCCAATCTAAAACGTCTGGATCTTTCCCCATGTAGACACGTACCTTTTTATCTAAAGTGTCTTACAGTGGAGGCGAAGTGCGTTGTAAACCAAATGTGGCGGGTGCAAAGTGACTGGTGACATGTCAGCCGTTGCGAAAGGACCGGAGGCAAAAAGGCAGTGTACAAACTGACGGGTGTGAACTTCCCGGGGATGAAACGGTAGTAGGCTAAGGTTCTGTGTGCGAAACGTCCGTTTATGAAGTGACCGCCAACCCCCAATTCACATGATGCATTTGTGTGCCTTACATTGACACCAAGTGTCATATGTGAGCTCTACGTTCTATTGGCCTTGTAAGTGCACTTCTGCTACAGAACGGTACGAGTTGTGGCTCTGATCCCAACAAACGGGACAGTATGTGAGAATAGCAATAGCAAGGAATCACAAGCAGATGTTTATTACGTCATGCTTAATATAGTTGATTTGTGGAGTTACAAACTGTATTTAGCGGATATTACGTACGGCTGAAAGCATTACATCTGTCAACCTTGAGGCAGTAAGTTTTATCGGCAATGTGGTATTTCATGACGGAATACCGCACTTTGGGTTCACCATTGTAAGCATGTTAATGCATGGGTGCTTATAAGCCCATGACAAATTACCCTGAGCAATGGTGCCGCGGTTTGGCAATCGGGTCTGTTTCGGTGCAAATGGTTACGGGGCCGGGGCTCGCTGACCGCCCGTACTGCTGCTTCTTCCTCGACCATTCGTCGTCAGCGTGGTATGTGCCTCGACCACACGCTGTGTGGCAAACCAGTGTCTTAGTGATTGCATCGCAAAATAAGCTGTTTACCAAGTAAGCACAATATCCAACCAATTTCACGGAGATTGCGTCAACATAATGGGCTCTGCCTTTCTTGCTCCGCACGAAAGCGAATAAGCGAGATTTTCCAGCCACCACTGCAGCAGACAATTGGCGGATGCTTAAGAACGATTATAACGAGCGGACAAAATGAGAGAGAAAGAGATATTTGGGAAAAATAGTTCCCCCACCCCCACCCCTTGACCTTGCCAATTGCCAACTGACCATCCAATCCAGAGGTGTTAATAGAGAGCTCGTAAAGCGACTGGATCCGTTGTGCCAAGACGGGGATACCTTTGCAGGCCGGTGCTCTATCCACTGAGCTAATCAGGCGGCGCATCACCCGCCGGACTTCAGCGGCGCATCACCCGGACTTACAATGCGTTTGCTCACTGGGGGTTCAATGATTCAGTGACGTTATAGAATGGCCGGGCAATGTAGCTGTCCAGGTGCAAACCTCGTGGCTGACTCAAGAGCACCTGGTGCCGGAGTGTGGAGCGAAGCAGCACTGCTACGCGAGGGGTTGTAGATTGCAGCAGTATGTTGAACTTCAAGCTGCTCACTAGACCGGCGGTCGGTCTGGTCTCAGTTTATTCCAGTCGGTGGACCCGCGTTAGGAACACTCCGTGTCGCTGAATCTCTGATACAAAAAGCAGACCACGTTAAGCACTGATGGATGTACGTGTAGCTCATGTGGTAGCTGAATTTTAGTTGCAGGAAGTCCGTAATCAGAGGTTTGAATGACTAAAATTCATCTGACATTTTATATCACAAAATAGTGCAGGCAAAGCTGTTTAATGCCACATTTGGTATGACCTGCATTTCTTAAAGCCAACCTCGACATGATACGTCATACAGATAATGATGAAGGTTACAATGAAACTGCGTTGCTGATGCTATATTTAAAAATAAGCAGAACAGTTGGGTTGTCCAAAATGGGGATTTTCCCACCACACACACTCCTAGATACACGCTATATACACACGGCAGAGGTTCTATTTCCGACGCCCTTCTTGTACAGTATTGTTCACGTGCTTGGTCCAAAATTCCCCGCCGTGGCACATTGTGCTGCCGGAGGGGCTACCCCGATTTATCAGTCCCGGTAAGCAGAAGACTGCTCCGGTGACACAAGGCCAGGCCATGCCCTCGGACTTGCCACCAAACTTGGTTATCTTGATATCTTGATTGGTTCTCGAGATATGAAAGCACCTCATCTTCTTTAGGCTGAGCTTTTTTAAGCTCCGTGCGCGATCGCCAGAAAAAAATACATTCAAAATGCAAAAATTGAAAGTTTTTTTTACATTTTGGTACCGATGGACTCCAAGCGCCTCAAATAATGGTATAAACCTGTTGAAGCAGTAACTTTTCACACGTTTGACAAAATGAAGATACGTAAGGTACGTTACATATAATGATGCTTATCATCGTCACATGTACAATGTACAATGCGTATACATTGTTTGCTATAGCTCCCGTCACTCGCAAAAAACATGTTTTGGGTATTTACTGAGACCAGTTTCCATCATCAAGGTAAAAGTATAACCTTTTTTTGGTTGCGCCTCTGCGCAAGATGCATTATTTTCGAGTGTTGCTGCAGCGCCAGTTACACTATCAATAGTGTACCAGCCTGGGCTGGAGCGCTCGGCGGCTGACGCGAATGGACCAGCCGATCCCAACAGCCCGCCCACCCAGTCAGCACTGAGCATTGTTTGTGTTGTACGGGTGTTTTCATGCAAACCTTTTGCCTCAACTTGACACACGCGAATTTCTGTCGAGCCGCCCATTTGGACACGCGTTTCCAGCGCGCCAGAACAGCATCTCCGTTACTAGGGCTGCGGCGTGCGTACACAGAGCTGCCTGATTCTCCGCTGACATGCATCTCAGGCCCAAGGTGGTGGCTACAGCCATCGACTGATCAGTGCTCGTAAACACTTCTCATGACTTCGGTCGTCCCCAGTATTCATGGTGACGCGTACCGAAACACGTCGTGCCCGGTCAACGTTCCCTTGAACCTGAGAACTGGCCAAATCGGGGGCACGAGTACCCGAGTCGGCACAACTAGTGGACTTTGCGCGGCCGCCAGCCAAGCCGTGTGCCGGTCAGCAGAAACGTTTGATAGTTGGCGTGATCGTCGGCTGGCCACCATCACTCGGCTGGAGAAAATGGCACGGTCGTATAGTCGGCGGCTGAGCCGCTCGTCAAAACCTCCCGATGCTTCTGTTTTCCCCATTATTCGGATGATGCAGAAAATCGAGAAAATGAAGATATGAAAATTCGGCGCTTGGCCATGGAGGCACGGCTACGGAGGTACTGGTGCAGTTCACATGCCTTGCCCTCCAGTATCATTCCGCAATGTTCGCTGTCATTGCTCTGTCACCAGGTAGAACCATTGCCCTGCACCAAATTGCTCTGTCACCAGAATTTGTGTTTCAAGAAATGTATGTGCAATTATTCCAATACAGCAGGGAGTCAGCTCTCTGATCGGATCGATATCAGGTCTTTATGACCAGAGCTCCGCCTCAATATGTTCTGTATCAAGTGAAGTCGATGCGCCCTAAAGTCCGAATGCCTAACTAACTGTTCGATATCAAGTATTTATGACCATGAGCTCCGTCTCGATTTGTTTGTGTTCTAGAAGCATACGAAGGCTTTATATATGGTGTGGCTCTAGTAACATGTCCTCAAGCGACGTGACCGGGTGATATGACCTTCGATGTGAACTCCTGATGTAAACGCTGACGTTACCTTGCGTGACATGGTCCTTGGCGTGATCTCTGGTGACATGACCCGCGTCGGCCAACTCGCCGGTGACCGCCTGCCTCAGCTGCCGGGCGACCCAGGCCGGCCCACGGGCTGGCAGTGGGTGGTGACGCCAGGTGCCGGCTAGGTTGGTGCCGTGTTTCCGGGCGGCGTGACTGGGGGGCCACGTGTTCCGCCACCGTTGAGTGGCCAGCCGCCTTCCCGCTGGGAAGTGGTGGTCGCGTTACGCGGCCCGCCTGTTGGCCGGCCGCCGGCGACCCTCACCTACGCCACGACGGCGCCAGACACGCATGCGAATGCCTCCGTTACTGGTCACCGCTGCCGCTGGCCGTACCGAGTCCATCCGCGACCAATTTGCGTCAGAGGTTGGCGACGCCATACAGCCCATCAGTTGAATGCGTCGTAAAAGAACCGAAGATTCTTCTACCGCTGGCCGTATCGGCCACAGTGCGGTGTTGAGTACGCCTCAAGCTGTGGAGAGCTGAGTGCTCTGCTTGAGTTGTCCGCGCAGTGAGCGCCACGGTCTGTCCGTCAAACCGTACGGACAGCAATCAGACTACCGATAGCTGCCACGGTCTGTCCGTCAAACCGTACAGACAGCCGCGGTCTGTCCCGTCAAACCGTACAGACAGCCGCGGTCTGTCCCGTCAAACTGTACCGACAGCCGCGGTCTGTCCGTCAAACCGTACAGACAGCCGCTGTCTGTCCGTCAAACCGTACAGACAGCAATCAGACTACCGATAGCTGCCACGGTCTGTCCGTCAAACCGTACAGACAGCCGCTGTCTGTCCGTCAAACCGTACTGACAGCAATCAGACTACCGATAGCTGCCACGGTCTGTCCGTCAAACCGTACCGACAGCCGCGGTCTGTCCGTCAAACCGTACAGACAGCCGCTGTCTGTCCGTCAAACCGTACAGACAGCCGCGGTCTGTCGGTCAAACCGTACAGACAGCCGCGGTCTGTCCGTCAAGCGGTACCGTCAGCCACGGTCTGGCTATCAAACCGTACAGGTAGCCATGGTCTGGACGTCAAACCGAACCGACAGCCGCTGCGTGGCCCTTAAGCCGTGCCTCCGCCGCGGTCTGACCATCAAACTGTATCGACGGCCACTGTCTGTCTTTCAAACCGTCAAGGCGATGGGCGTTTCGTATGTCCTTGGACATCTTTTGGAGGTAGAATGAGTGCTGTTCTGCTCCTACACAGGCCCTCATTTCATCTGACATGCCACTCTCAGTTTCATTTCTTCCTAGGCGAGTGAGTACAGTGAGCGCTCTCTTGGCACCGTACCAAACACGACGCTTCGGATTGTAGCCGGTGTTTCGCACGTCTCCATAGCTGCACTCAGGGGACGAGTGGTCTAGGGGTAAGATGCTTGTCTCGCAATCGAAAGATTGTGGGTTCGAATCTCACCTGTCGCTACTCTTCGCCCGCGACCAATCGGCGTGAGAGATTGGCGACGCTATATGACTCAACGGTCGACGTGTCGTAAAAACCAATAACCATAGCTGCACTCGAACTTAACCAATGTCTACATTCAAGAACTTGAATGCATAGTTGATTTAAGTTCGAGATATTCTCACTGTATTTAGTATCGTGATATTTCCATAACATGCAATGAACTCCTGCTGTGCGGGCAAACATCTTGTATAATTCCTAATGCCAAATTGCTAAGATATGTTGATTTTATTGCTTCAATGTGTGCTTTTTCTCTAACTTAAACCCAGAGCGCTGTATGGCTCTTATGCTAGACACTCAATGTGTTGACGGACAAAATGTGATCGGGTACAGCTCCGCATGGAATACGCTTCACGCCACAGAAAACCTGATCCTTCCAGTTGAGCCACTTGTCAATTGTATGGATGGTTGACCAAACTCGATGGTGTATCACCCTTGATGTAAATATAATGCCGTAGTGACAAAAACACCAAGAACACCCAAATGTGGGCGCTAGATAGCCACCAGCAGTTCATGTGCCCTTAAGCCCACGCAATCAGTCAGGCTGACAAAAGCACCATAGACCAAGAGGCTGACCTGGATGGCACGGGATATAAGTGTATGCGGATGGTGTCGCGGTGGGGTGCCGCTTGACGTGACGTGCCGTGCCGTGCCGGCAGCTGCGCGATTGTGAGCTGGGCGCCATCGTGAACCGAGACCTGTCGCGCCGCGTGCGCACCGTCAACGGCATCACGTCGCACAAGCAGGTGGTGCGCGCCGACATCAAGGTGGCGGCACGCATCATCCAAAACCTGGACGCCCGCTACCAGCTGTGGCCCGACCCGGGCGCCGAGGAGACCGACAAGCAGGTGAGCCGGGGAGACCGACAAGCAGGTGAGCCGGCGACCGCGCCGAGGAGACCGACAAGTAGGTGAGCCGGCCGCAAAGTCGAGGAGACCGACAAGCAGGTGAGTCGGCGACCACGCCGGGGAGACCGACAAGCAGGTGAGCCGGAGACCGCGCCGAGGAGACCGACAAGCAGGTGGGCCGGCCGGTGAGCCGAGGAGACCGACAGGCAAGTGAGCCGGCCGGTGAGCCGAGGAGACCGACAAGCAAGTGAGCCGGAGACCGCGCCGAGGAGACCGACAAGCAAGTGAGCCGGAGACCGCGCCGAGGAGACCGACAAGCAAGTGAGCCGGCGACCGCGCCGTGCCTGATGGTCCGGCCGACCGACCGTGTCTGACCTGTGTGTGTGGCCGTGTAGCGCTCCTGGTGACCTGGAGCGGCTGCGCCGTGCCTGATGGTCCGGCCGACCGACCGTGTCTGACCTGTGTGTGTGGCCGTGTAGCGCTCCTGGTGACCTGGAGCGGCTGCGCCGTGCCTGATGGTCCGGCCGACCGACCGTGTCTGACCTGTGTGTGTGGCCGTGTAGCGCTCCTGGTGACCTGGAGCGGCAGGAAACACTCGCCAGCTACAGCCCAGCCCAGTCTGATCCAGTCCAGCTTAGTCCAGTGCAGTCCAACCAACGCAGCCCAGCTCAACCCAGCCTAACACAGCGCAGCACAGCATAGCGTACACCACATCATAACACAGCATAGCACACTCGACATCACAACACAGCATTGCACACACCACATCACAACACAGCATGGCACACGCCACATCACAACACAGCATATCGCACAACATAGCATGGCACACCACATCACAACACAGCATAGAACGCCGCATCACAACACAGCATGTCACATGCTACATCACAACACAGCAGAGCACACATCACATCAAACACAGTATAGCACACCACATCACCTCACAGCGTAGCACACACCAATCACAATACAGCACACGCCAATCCAATCCAATCCAGTCAAACCCAACCTAGCGCACCACAGCACAGCACAGCATAGCACACACCACACCACATCACAACACAGCTAGCACTTACCACTTCATACCACAGCATAGCACACACCACATCACATAACATTGCACGACACCACAGCACACAACATTGCACCATGTCGCGTCAAATTGCACCGTGACACATTGCACCACACCACACCATGCAACACAACACAGCACAACATCACATCACACCACAGCCTAACCCAACCCAACCTGGCACACCACAGTAAAAGTCAGAATAGCACAGAACAGCACAGCACAGCACAGCACGGCATCGCATAGTATAGCATACATCTTACCATATCGCATTGCACCACACACCACACCACATCACGATCCAGCCAAGCCTGGCTCAGCTCAGCCCACCCTGCCTGCCCAGACCAGTGAAACCCAGCGAAACCCAGCCCCAAAATTACCCAAGTAGTCTGCTCCCGAAGGCACCAATCAACCCAACCCATGTACACTATGTTATGTCATGATCTAGGATGACCTGGAACCTGATGTCTTGTTGCGAGGTAAGAAGCATGGTGTTTATTTGAAGGCACCTCAAACTTTGGCCTGTGATTTGAGCACAATCGCGGATACGCCAGCACGAACAGAAAATATTTGCTGAGTGAAACATTGGTTTCCATCTAAGTAGCGGTCTTGCGTTGCGTTTGGATCCTGTGCGTTTGGGATCTAGATGCATTACAAGACACGCATGCCATTAGCTAACCGAGGGATTCAGCTGTGGATGCCGTATAATAGCCGAATTCATGGGTGTCGATTTGGTACATTTAAAGGACACCTTGGCCTTTGGCTTCCCAATGCTGCCCCCCCCCCGCCAACAATTGCAATTCCTAACACGGGATCCCATGCCCCCTCTCCGCACAATCGATTTTGGCACCTCTCTGCCTCCATATATTGCTCCTCTCCTCCCCCCCCCACCCAAAAAAAAGCATTGATTGACGCCCCTGGCAGAATTGGACGCACCATGGCCGTATCGTTTCAGCCATCGTATGGCGTGGCGAGCAAGAACCCGATACTGCGCAACATCACCGACTACCTGATCGAGGAGGCGTCCGCCGAGGAGGAGGAGCTGCTGGGTGTGAGCGCCACCAGTCAGGAAGAGGCCGGTCCGGCCGGGTCCGACACCATCGAGAGAGATGACGAGCTCATTAAGGTAAGCCCGCCAACTGTTCACCAGGGTAGGCGCCGCAGCCGATCAGGACAAGCCTCGGTAGTCGGCACCCGTGGCCGGCACCCGTGGCCGGCACCCGTGGTCGGTCTCCCTGTGACCGGCCCGATCTCACTTGGCATCCGATCTTCTCATGTGCGGCTTCATGTGTCCGGTTTTCTCGTGTGAAGGACTCCAGGCATTCGTGGTGGCCAGTCGGTGGGACGTTCGACTCTTGATCGTAAAATCGTGTATTTGAATCCCACAACCGACGTCATTAAGAAGTCCAAGCAACCAATCGGTGCGGGAGACTGGCCACGCCATGTGAACTAGCGGTCGAATGCGTCGTAATAGAACCAAAGGTTCTTCTTCGTGCCTAGTCTCGCCGTGTGGTATCCGCGTATCAGGTCTCCCTTATTATGTGTGGTATCCCGTGTCCCCTTTGCCAGGACTCCCAACGTCCATCACCGTGTCCGGAAAGGCACGATGCTCCCCCGTGTTCGGTCCTTGTCACGGAAGCAGTTCGACGAGTTTGCCCGAGGGAATGGCCTGAATTGATGGTCCGGGTAACTCTGCTAGACAACTTGCTTGCCGAGTTTGTTTAAGTCGTGGTGAACTTTCCCAGGCCTGGAATAATTCACCCCTCCATCTCTCCCCCACGGAACGACAGTGGAACTAACAGAACAGCTTCCACAACCTGACAGCAGTAGCAACTTGATGGTTCCATTTTCAGTCAGACCGCACTTCTCGGTTGATACGGAATCTATGACGATTCATGACCTTACAAACCATTCTGCTCAGCGCTGTAGGGACCGGCTGTTAATTATTAAGAAACACCACGACCTCGGTTGGTGGTCTACGTTCCATTCCGTGACTTTTGTTTATCATTACAGCGTCGTCTAGATCCTTTCTGTAAGGCGCCTATGAAATACGTGCACAAAGTGACCTTTAGCAACGAGCATATTAAAACCTCGTTCAATCAATCGTAGTCTCAGACAGCGTAGATCCTGCATTCATTGGCAGTAACAGAAAAACTGCATAATTTACCTCACTATTCCCGGCTTTGCGTATTGACGTTCAAAAGAGGGATGTACTATGCAGTAGGCTGTTTCGGTCCAAATTTACATGCGGAATAGTGGCAGAGAAACTGGAGCATTTGCCACTCCGTGCAGTTTATGTAGTAAGGAAGTAAGCGTATTTCATGCACAGTATCATCGTCTCTAGCACAGGTTACCCTAACACTTGCACAGTATCATAGTCAACGTCAGCATTGCGTACGACTTCCGTACACTTTTTCAACATGCATACATTACGCACTGAACACACACCAAAAGACCCGCATGCATTCGAGCTTCATTTTCGCTCTCTATCAGCGTCCCGGCCTCCCGACCCCGAGGTGAGAAAAGTATTTGTTGGCATCGCCGATACGATTGGGGCTCCAGGCTGTATAATCTTCACCCGAGTATCTATTTAAAAAATAAATTTGTTTGAATTTTTGATCACCGGAGAATGCTTAGAAACGTTTTTTGTGTCAAAAGTTTTGAATATTTTAAGCAACTTGTTCCTCTTGTATTGTTAATCAATTTCTGTTTAGTATATTTTCAATTTCCTGAGATTGTATTATGGTGCCCAACGAGAACAAGGTCGAGCGTGCATTGAATAATTTACGTCTAAAGTCGGTATGCAGGGGACGATGAAAGATAAAGTGCTCGACAGCATCGTTTTTAAATCTACATCTATATTTTTGACTGAAATTTTGTATTCATGTCAGTAAAAAGAGATGAATTAAGATATTTTGCTTCCACCTGTCTGGTGTGGTTCGCATTTTCTTTCAATATTCTGACGAATAAGTATTTTCCTGGTCGTTTATAGTGGGTGTGACGAAATGTTCTTTCTAAAGCTTGCAATGCGTGGGTTGGTTGTGCTTTCATGACTAAGTTGTTCAATTGGATAATTGTGGGGACTAATCTTGTTTAAAGCGAAGTGCGATAATTTGGGTCAGGATGCCGCATTTCGAAGAGTTCGTCCTACTTCCTCCTGTCTCGTGAATCTAACATTATCTAACAAGCCATTGTCTATCTCGCTCATGCGATGTGCTCCGTTCCCTAAAAGTAAACAATGGCACACTGAACATACTTTTGCACGGGTAGATGAAGATTCTCAATCGCTACCGTTCCACCATTACACAATTTACGGGCATTCTCTGACCTGGGAATCAATTTATAGTAGTTTGTTTGAATAACATACAACAGAATAAATATAATAAATTATGCAATGCATTAATAAGGATATCCAGTCTTCAGCCGTTCAATCTTAATAGGCCCATCCTTCGAGGAAAGTAAACCACATATTTCCCTGTGAAACACACCAGGGTCCATTTCCGAGGCAATTAGAAAGGGGTTCCTCTCCTACCTTCGTTCGGGAGGTGGCACCCCTTGAGAGCGAAAGTGGTTGAAATCTAACTAATGTGAAGTTTTCTACTTTGAGCTAAAGCAAATCACAACATCCACCTCTGACGTACGTCTGGGGGCCGCGGTAGCTCAGTTGGTAGAGCGTCGGATTCTTCATCGAAAGATCGTGGGTTCGAATCTCACAACCGACGGAATTTACCGAGTCCACCCGCGACCAATCGGCGTGAGAGGTTGGCGACGCTATATAACCTAGCGGTTGAATGCGTCGTAAAAGAACCCAGGGCTCTTCTTCTTCTGACGTACGTCTCCCTTCCAATCCGAATTCCTGTCATTGACGCACATGTGCGTTACCAGCGCGGTGGGAATGCACGTGAGGGCTATATGGAGACCTTCGCAGCACCCCTCCCCTCCCCTCACACACACACACACATACATACTGGGACGCTCAGATATAGTATGACAATCAAAGAGGACCGAACGATTTACGTATCCGACAGCCCTCTGCCCTAAAAGAGCAAGGGCGGCGAAATATCGTTGGCGGTGGGGAGGGACCAAGCATTCATTTTGCAGTCATTATGTAAGGGAGGTATTCGCTGTGCTTAGGATATCAGGCATGCATCGTCGATGCACCCACATGGTTTGCAGCATGATATCTGGGAACGTCTCCACCCCTCCACCCCTGCCAGGATGCTGAGAACGAAAATGACAAAATATAGCCACGTTGGAAGCAATTGCAGCATTTCCGTCTCGTTGCCCCCCCTATTCACACACACACACACACACACACGCGCACGCACACGCACACACACATACACATACACATACACACCTATACACACACACATACACGCACACATACACACACATACACACACATACACACACACACATACACACACATACACATATACATACACATACACACACATACATACACACACATACACACATACACACACATACACACATACACACGCGCGCGCGCGGAAAGTCCTCGTACTAATAACGATGAAGGCATGTTTACCTACACCTACAGACGTCCCATCATGGAAATACCTTTAACTGTTGTATCAGCTGCTGTGTCTGTGGTTGTAACATCACACTGTGGCCAGGTGCTGGACAAACTGCTGCTGTACCTGCGCGTGGTGCATTCTGTCGACTACTACAACCACTCCGAGTACCCCAACGAGGACGAGATGCCGAACCGGTGTGGGATCATCCACGCCCGCGGCATGCCGCCCAGCTCCAAGGTGGGCCCAGGTCTCAGGCTCTGACGCCCGCGGCATGCCGCCCAGCTCCAAGGTGGTCCCAGGTACCAGGCTCTGACGTCCGCCTCCTGGCAGCTCCAGTGAACCCTGCGATGGCAGAAGAAGTCGAGAAGTTCAGTTCATGATTCTGACCCCTATTTTGTTCGGGCACCACCCATTGACATACTCCCCCGACGAGGCACCACATTTTCGTGGTGGGGAGATTGCGTGCCTCAAGGATCCGGCGGCCAGACCACCAGGAGGCCGGCGATGGGTCAGACGAAGAGTGCCTCACTCGTCCTCCCATCCATACGCTCCCATTCCAATGGCCATTCCAGCTCAACATCCATGTCCTTCACCTGGCCCTGCAACACCAACTATCCCTACTATGAGCAGGTAGGACAACTTCCCCGGTCCTGCCTCCCAGCTCACCTCCGCAGTGGGGTCAGCCTCTTTACTCGGCTGGCCAGGGAATTGGCGCTCCCTCGGGGTAACACAGCCGCCCCGATAAGGTGTGTGGAAACACGGAGGTGTTTCCGGGGACTCACGTAGTCCCCACCGCCCATCCCTCTCTCCCCTTCCCAGTATCCACCCCGTACCTACGTCCCTTTGGATGTCCTTCATCCAACACTGCAACAACAAGCCCTCCCCTGTCACGAGCAGGTAGGCCAGCTTCCCCTGGTCTACCCGTCCGCTCAGTTCTATCGGGGTAGTCGCGCCCCCTCGGCCCGTCCCCGGGGTTGACGGGAGTCCTGGAGGCTGAGCTCCCCCGTTGCACGGTGCTAGTTGTGACGGGGGAGCAACACGCCTCTTTGGTTCCGATATCCCGGAGGGGCGGGCGGGTCCGTAGGTCCCCATACGGGCCAAGCGACAGGTCGCCTCGGGCTGGTGACCTAGGCTCTCGCCCGGGGCCTGCCGGCCCGGCCGGCTGGGGTCAAGGGGTGGGCGACGTTGTTAGTGCGGTCGGGGGTGGTGAGTCTCTCCCGGCCGGCCGGGGTCAAGGGGTGGGCGACGTTGTTAGTGCGGTCGGGGTGGTGAGTCTCTCCCGGCCGGCCGGGGTCACGGGGTGGGCGACGTTGTTAGTGCGGTCGGGGTGGTGAGTCTCTCCCGGCCGGCCGGGGTCAAGGGGTGGGCGACGTTGTTAGTGCGGTCGGGGTGGTGAGTCTCTCCCGGCCGGCCGGGGTCAAGGGGTGGGCGACGTTGTTAGTGCGGTCGGGGTGGTGAGCCTCTCTCTCCCGGCCGCGCGAAAGCGCCTCCCGCCCCGTATAACTCCTCGGGCGCCTGGCGTCCTCCCGTCTGCGGGACACAGGCGTCCCCCCTGTAGGGCCCCTATGTGGTGGGGCGCCACGAGGAGCCGAAACCAAACACACTTTATGGCAACTTCCAAAAATATACCCTCCCTGGACCTCTCGCCAAGGACCAGAACGCCGGCTTGCCTACCGTAAGCCGTAACACCTGCCCAACACCTGCAGAGGCCTATCGCCCTCAGTACCCACCGTCCCGCCCCGTGATCTCTAACAGCGCTAGCTCAGAATCTAGGCTGCCGTCGCCTCGTGTGTTGATCCTCAAGTCAACCGAACCTGGAAAAAACTTTATCTGCACTCACCATTTGAACGGAAGCGGGGATGCGACCTGCTTGGCGACGGACTTCGATGCAAGAAATTGGGGATGGAGCAATTGAAGTAGAATTTCGAAGGGCTGAGGATGCGAGGAAAGCTTTGTTATTAACTGAATTTAAGTACAGCGTACGAGAGCAGGGCAGGAGGCGCAATGTCACGATACCTATTTTAGTGGAACCACACAAGACAAAAACTTCTCAAAGGGTGTTATAAACTGTTTTGATCTGAGGGACGTCTCTGATACGGAAATTGTCGATTGCTTATCTGAGTACGGTGTCGTGGAAGCTAGAAGGATCAAGGTGAGGCACGGAAACGATCTACAAGGTACGAACAATATTGTGTTAACTTTTAACTCCACGATGAAGTTAAAAGTTAACCCTGGTCCCTAATACTCAAACGCCTCGCCTCCAGGAGGCAGATGCTGAAACTTCCACAAAAAAACGCCTAAAGCACACGGTCGTGCCGCCTGGGCAGCCGTGATCCCCTCCACGATGGTACCCGTGAAGCACCAACTGAAGACGCGGTGCCTGAAACCCACCGCGTCACCGCGACCAATCGGCGTGAGAGATTGGCGACGCTATATGACTCAACGGTCGACGTGTCGTAAAAGCCAATAACCAACCACCTGTGCCCCCTGCCGTTGCGACAGGGACTACTCCGCCCATTGACCTCACTGGTCGGCGGGTGGGAGCGACCCCCGTTGGGACCGAGATTGTTGCGTCCTCGCGCCATCCACCAGTGGAACCACCCAAGGACCGAGCTCCCGGGATTGAGGTTTCATCTGGAGCGCCCGATCTCGGAGCTGCGGGCAGGGCAGCCCGGCTCCACCCACAAGGGGCATCTACTGGTGCCAAGTCCAAGGGGCCGTCGCCCCCAACGACACACTCACCGACGCCAGGGCGGCAGATTGGTCCACCTCCCACACCACCCAGGATTGGTGAGAATCGCACACCGATTTCTTCACCAGCAACTTCCAGTTGACCAGCGAAGCGACCACCTCCGTGGGAGGCGTCGCCCACGGAAGGCAGTATTCCGCGATCCCGACCGCGCAGTCGGCCGAGATGGTCGCGTCCTGGAGCCGCACAATCCGAGGACGGACGTTCAGCGCTATGTTCAGTAGAGCTCTGACAATACTTGGAGCGTCTGTCTGTGTCTGGATGAAGATTTGAACAGAGCTGCAATATCCCTTCTAGTCAAAGTTTAAATGTTTCCCAAGCAGTCATGTTTACAATGGAACTGCAGAGGTTTTAGGAACAGTGTCCAGGAGATCCAGCTTATCTTAAATCAGCACCGCCCTGTCGCTGTATGCCTTCAAGAGAGCAAGTTGCGACCTGACATTTCCTGCACCTTGAAGGAGTACGCAGTGTTTCGGAAAGACCTACTGACTGACACAATTGCGCACGGTGGAGTGATGCTGGCTGTTCACAATAGTGTCGGAGCTAGAGAGGTCGTGCTAAAGACAGACCTCCAAGCAGTAGCAGCGCGCATCCAGTTAGGTAACATTTCTATAACGATATGTTCTATATATCTACCTCCTGGGACTGGTTTTACCCGAGGTGAGCTTGTCCGGCTATTTTTAGAACTGCCCTCCCCTTTTTTAGTTTTATGGGATTTTAACTCGCACCACACTATGTAGGGCTGCGAAAATGTGAACACGAGAGGTCGCATCTTGCAGTCGTTCATCATGGAATAATTGTTATGCGCTTTAAACACAGGCACTCGCACCTACTTAGTGATGCCAACTGGGCATACCTCGGCGCTAGATTTGAGTCTGTGTAGCCCACAACTAGCACAACATTTTGACTGGTCAGTATCTGACGACCCCACGGGTAGTGACCATTTTCCCATCTGGCTGACATATAGAGGAGACTCAATCTTGGGTATCAGACCCCAGCGATGGAACCTACGCAAGGCTGACTGGGACAAATTCGAAGATGGACTCAAGGACATATTCTCCACTGCTACTGAACAAGAACTACACTCAATAGATATATTCACATCGCTGCTTTTAGAGGCAACACCAGGGTGCATCCCGAAAACGTCCGGATCCCCTCGTCGAACCCCTGTCCCGTGGTGGACCACTGAATGTCGAGATGCCATTCGGGCACGACGCCGCGCATTCAAAGCATTTAATCACAATAGTACCACAAATAATCTCATCTTGTTTCGAAAGGCGAGAGCGGTGGAACGTCGTACCATTTCAGAAGCCAAACGTGCATCATGGAGGGCATATATCACTGCTCTGAATCGGTCTAGCTCCTCGTCACAGGTGTGGTCTCGAGTAAAAAGAATTGCCGGTACATACTGTTCAGTCCCCCTCCCTGTGTTGCGAATAGCCGACCAGGACATTAATCACCCTGCGGAAGTTGCCTATGAGATTGGTCGTGCTCTATCACAAAGAAGTCGAGGCAGCACTGATCATCCTGAGTTCTTACGCCACAAAGCTGCATGTAAGTCGATGCCAGTTGATTTTACCACCTCTGTGCGCCATTCATACAATCGCCGTTTTACAATGAAAGAGCTAACTTTCGCCATCGGATCACTCCGTACTACTTCGGAGGGCCCTGATGGAATCCACAACGACATGCTAACGCGCCTTCTGTCCTGCGCTCGTATCTCCCTTCTTTCCTCTTTCAACTCATTGTGGCTCGGCGGCGATTTTCCCTCCTTGGCGATAAGCCATTATAATCCCTATCGTGAAACCAGGCAAGACTGGCCGCGATCCTCTACATTATCGCCCCATCTCTCTGACATCATGCGTCTGTGAGCTCATGGAGCGGATGATAAACATTCGCCTTAGTTGGTTTCTCGAGAAAGAAGGCATCCTCACAGGCTCACAGTGTGGGTTCAGGAAAAATCGTAGCGCTCTGGCTCACGTTTTACGACTAGACACAGAAATAAGGCACAACTTCATGCAAAACAACCACCTGGGAGCATTTTTTTCCGATATTGAGGCTGCTTATGACACGGTGTGGCGATACGGGATACTTAGGGAAGTTTGGAACCACGTAATACGCGGATCTATGGGAACATTAAAAAACAACTTCCTGTGTGATCGTACCTTCAGTGTCCGCGTCGGAAACCATGTGTCTTCACGTTTTGTGCAGGAGAACGGTGTCCCACAGGGGAGCGTACTTAGCGTTGCGTTGTTTGCAATTTTGATCAATGACATTGAAAACGGCCTCTCACTAAGTATAGGTAGGTCACTCTTCGTTGATGACTTGGCTATTTGGTCCTGTGCGACGCAATTACCATCCATGGCAAGACAGCTACAGATGGCCATAGCCTGTCTTGAGAAATGGACGATCGTGAACGGTGTCCGATTTTCTACCTCAAAGACGGTTGCCGTCCACTTCTGCCGTCGTCGTCTCCACTCTCCGGAGATGGTAGTTCGGTTATATGGACAGCAAATACCTGTGCGGCCGTCGGCCCGCTTTCTCGGCGTCATTTTCGGCAACCGGCTATCATACAGCGACCATGTCAATACTTTGTGAGATAAGTGCTTCCGTGCAATGAATATAATGAAGCGTGTCTCACGAACTGACTACGGAGCTGATAGACCAACTCTTTTAATGTTGTATCGATCTCTTATCCGCTCGAAGCTCGATTACGAGTCATTCATATATGACGGTGCCAGTAGTTCAGTGAAGCGGAAACTTGACGCAGTGCATCACACAGCATTGCGGATCGCCATAGGGGCATTTCGGACGTCGCCAGCTGCGAGTATTTTAGCAGAGGCCCATGAGCCATCGTTGGCAAGCAGACGCGAGAAGCTGGGCCTCCGGTATGCAATAAAGCTAAGGCAGCTTCCAAAACATCCCACTTACAAATCCGTCTTTTCTCACCTGATGTTGTCTATTTTCCACGGACAAAGGGGTCAAAGACTGAGACCATTTTGCGTCAGAATCCGCTCGCTACTTCATGAGGCTCAAATCCCACTTAGAGATGTGGCGAGCACGAAATACATGCAAACTCCACCATGGGAACTCGCCTCACCCGAAATTGATTTCTCCCTCGCTACTGCCCAGAAAGGACATACTGTTCCAGAGCTCTTCAGAGCAGAAGCACTGGAGCTACTATAATTGTATCGCTGCTACTCTCGAACGTACACTGACGGATCCAAGACAACCCATGGAACTGGTTGAGCATTTGTATGTCGGACAGCTACAATATCTTTTACTTTACCACCACACGCGTCTGTGTACACTGCTGAGTTGGTTGCATTTATTAAAGCACTATGTTTTATTGAGGTTGGAGATGAAACCTTACATCTGATTTTAACAGACTCGTTGAGTAGCCTTCGGGCCCTTCAGTCTTTTCAACCATCAAACCATTTTGTTCAAGAAATCCTAGCACGTCTGACAGTATTGAGTAAAGCGGGCAAGAGGATTATCCTCTATTGGGTACCGAGCCACACCGGCATCACGGGAAATGAGCTGGCTGACGCTGCTGCCAAGCGTGTCGCGCAGTCACATAGGACTCGAGCTCTGCCCCTCCCAGCCAGAGATTACTACGCAAATGTAAATGCTTTCCTTCAGGGAAAGTGGCAAGAAAGCTGGAACTCCCAAATTGTAAACAAACTCCGGTCCATCAAGCCAGTTCTGGCACCATGGACAACATCGCCAAGAAAACGTAGGAGAGAAGAGGTTATTCTGGCACGCTTGCGAATAGGGCACACGTATGCAACGCATGGTTACCTTTTGAGAAGGGAGGCCACGCCACGCTGTTCCCGATGCGGCTCACCGATGACAGTTCCACACATTCTGTTTTCATGCCCCAACTTCATAGTAGAACGAAGACGTCACTTCGGTTCCAATTTCCACGAGTTGTACTGTGATGTTTTAGGTGACAATTCGGAGATCATCCAGACAGGTCAAATATATCGATATATCTCGACTGTTCAGTTCGACATAATCTATCCCTTCCAAAAATAGACTCATGTCACCTTGTGTAATGTGAAAGAACGAGTTATGGGCGCTACATAACCAGTAGCAGTTCAGGCGCCCCTAAGCCCAAATAATCAATAAATCAACCCATTGACATAAATATGTTGAGTGTAAATATGTCGGATATCCCCCTCCACCCATTGAGCCAAACGACCAGGCGATAGGTGGCAGCTTTACCAATTACCACAATGTTGCATTATAAGTGGGCGCGCATCCGCAATAATCATGTGTGTGTTACATGCCTTTATTGGGCGCCCGCAGTATTCCCTTGCATGTAAGAGCTGCACACTCAACCGTGCTTTTGAGCTAGCGCGACAAACTAACCACGAGCTGGCCTAGCAGCCATCTAGCGGCCGTAACTGGATGTGGTTGCGCGTGTAAGCGGTGTCTAGGTCTCTAACGGAATGTGCCGCTGTCCCGTACAAGGGGTGCTGGTGGTGGCGCCGGGCTGCGGTCCGGCCAGCCTGTCCCCGTCAAGATGCAGGCTGAGGTGTATCATATCGGTAATTAATGCACCCATGTGTGCACTGCATTTCTTTCCCTAAAGCTCAGCAAACGTGGTGTAAGTCAGCGATTGATATCCAAGGTAACAAAGTAATCGTCCCCGGAGCACACAATTTAGTGTCCTAAGACAGTTAAGACGCTGTGGATTATGAAAACGTGTCAGGGTTCAAAGCATTGTGGCTACAGGAGTCCTATTTAAGCAGAAATGCAACGTTGTTCTGAGATAAAGAGATGCTGGGAACAGCGTTATCTTTGTTAAACCACTAACGTCATGGGGTCGCTCTTTTCCCCTCCCTTGAATCGGTCTTGAACTTGAAAACAACACTTGAAAGCTATGGAGACGCTTCGAAGTGAACTGTAGTATGTTGCTCGATATTAGCGTGGCAAGAGGCCAGCTGCTTGGTGCGGGTGTGCTGCTCCGCTGGGCTCGTGCTACGGTGGCTGTGTTGTATGCGTGCCGGAGCCGGCTGGCTGTGCCAGCCGTTAGCGGCGTGCAGTATTTGTTGGAGGGCGTCTGGTGTCGCCGTGATATCCGCTGCCGTGTCAGTCTGCCGCTCCACACCTGCTCCCCCAGCTGCCTGCTCCCTCTCGCTGACACTGGCTCCACCCCCCCCACACACACACACTCCCTGGAAACCGTTCCGCAATACACCTGCTCTCTCTCTCTCTCTCTCTCTCTCTCTCTCTCTCTCTCTCTCTCTCTCTCTCTCTCTCTCTCTCTCTCTCTCTCTCTCTCTCTCTCTCTCTCTCTCTCTCTCTCTCTCTCTCTCTCTATCTCTATCTCTATCTCTATCTCTATCTCTATCTCTATCTCTATCTCTATCTCTATCTCTATCTCTATCTCTATCTCTATCTCTATCTCTATCTCTATCTCTATCTCTATCTCTATCTCGCTGCGCTCGCGCTTGAGTGACAGCTTCCCCACACACACGCACCTTGGAATCCGCTGCGCTCCTCCACAGATGCACTCTAATGGCGCCTCTCCCAAATTCCAACCTAATTCTCTAATCCAGACTAATTGTGAAAAGCCACCGCGTAGCCACACTCCAACCAGAACAATTTATGTGCCTGCGTTGCCCATTTGTAACTATGTTGCCGTGTCCGCTCGTAATTCACGCTGGCAGTTCGCTAATGCGTTATGATGCGCTCAGGAAGCAGCGATGGGTGCCAGCGAATATCTCCATTGCTATGTGTGCAACACAGGATGTGGAAGTGTAACTGGGAGCGTACCCGATGTCTACTGAGTAGCTGTCTGACGGTGTGTGCCGCAGGATGTGGAAGTGTAACTGGGAGCGTACCCGATGTCCACTGAGTAGCTGTCTGACGGTGTGTGCCGCAGGATGTGGAAGTGTAACTTGGAGCGCACCCGATGTCCACTGAGTAGCTGTTGTCTGACGGTGTGTGGCGCAGGATATGGAAGTGTAACTGGGAGCGTACCCGATGTCCTCTGAGTGACGGTTGTCTGATGGTGTACCCCGGTCTCTCAGTAGTCAGTGCGAATGTCACCAGTTCCGGCAATACCACATGCAGTTCTCACGAGACCGCGTCGCCTAGGCCGTGGCCCGAGTGGCTCGAGCCACGCGGATGAACACTCCCACGCTCGGCATCCTAGAGCCCGAACACTGACGGCGCCGACTGGTCGCCGAGGCTGGAGATGTGCAGACTGCATGTGCTGATTAAAAAACAACAACAATAATTGGAAGTTGCTTGATTAGACAGGTGGACAGTTGGAAATGTTGCAAGTGATGTGTGATGTGTGAAGACCTGATCGAAATCCGTATAGTGGGATATAGCATGGTGGGCTTTTGCAAGCGGGAGTCTGTAGCTGGGGATGGGCTCTATTGAGTGATCTCTTCATCAGTCAAATCTTGAGCGGTGCCCGTCTCGGCCGGGTGCAACGACTTCGCGTTGTGTTGGCCAATTGTACGGCGTCACTGTTGCTGCTGCGGCGGCTGTGGTGTTGCGGCGCGACGGTGCGGATCCCGCCGTGACGCTGGTGGTGCCCGTGACGCAGGTGACGAGCACCGAGGTGCAGGACTACATCTCGTCCTTCGAGAACAAGATCGGCTCGTTCTTGCTGCCCCTGACACGCTGGATCGACGACGAGTGCAAGAAGAACGGTCTCAGTAAGTGCCGTGGTTGACTTGGCCTGACGTGACGTGGCCGAGCTCGGCCGGTGTTCCCCCACCCCTTCTCTTGATTCCTGGCTGGTTGGACTACCGCGCTACCCGCAGCACATTGTCTGCCACGCACGGCGGAGCAGTCTGCGGCATGGCGGCACAGCGCCGGCCCTCCAGTGTGACTGACCCGCTCTTGCAGTCTCGGACCGCCAGATTACAGGTGGTCCGTTGTGATTCCCCATGCTGGTGCATTACGTTCCGTCGAACGTGGGCTGGCTTTTGAGCCGCGTGACGTTGGTACTCGGCCCACCGGTTATCCCACGAGTGTGCCCATCGCCGCTCCCTGGACAGTGTAGGTGTCGGCTTTTCATACATGTTGTAGAGTTCCTGCCATAGCCACACAAGCGTCCTGATTTATGCTCTTGTGTGTTGGTAAGCTGATGTATATGGATTACATATCCTATACAAAAGATATATATATATATATATGCATTCATTTTCTTGTTTATTTTATTTTGTGTTGGAGCATGTCATATCTGGGTTTATAGTCGTCTAATGTTTAGATAGTACCTCGGCACCTCATCGCGCTGTGACTTGCGGCTAAAGACCCGGGTCCTTCCTATAACGATCTGACTAAGTTCCTTATGTGGTGTGAGTTTTATACAGAGATATAGCCATGTCTGAGGGCGCTGGCTGCGCCAATGCTATCGGGCTGCGACGGGCAGTGTGGAGCGACTGCAAGGAGTTGTCTGTCCGCAGTTCTGAAAGACCCGGAGGATGAGGTGGAGAAGTTTGTGCAGGCCAATACCCAGGAATTAGCAAAAGACAAGTGGCTCTGTCCTCTCAGCAACAAAAAGTTCAAGGGACCCGACTTCGTGCGCAAACACATTTTCAACAAGCACGGAGAGAAGGTAGAAGAGGTGAAAAAAGAGGTGAGTGGGAACTAATGAGTCTTTCAGCTGGTTAAAGTTAAAGAGAACGTGCTGGCAGAGGATGCTGGGTGTATTGTGACTATCATCGCATCAGCGAACTACCAAATCGCTTGTTGTTAAATGACCTGTGTTGGACTTAATCATAAAAGATCAGCTTTGGATATGATGATATATTGGCCTTCGAAGTGCGTAAGGAGTTCCTGCGACAATGCATAATGTTTGGGATGTAATGCATAACGGTAATTGGATATCCATATGGTTATCCGCTTCGTACGGATAACTGAGTGGATTGGATTCTATTTTGACAAAATACACGGATATAAATTGGATATGGATTGGCACTATCAAGTCTTGCCGTGGAATATAAGTTCAATAAAATATTACCATCTTATCTTTGCTAAATACATAATCGATCACAATAAAATGTTCAGGTTTGTTAACCGCTGATAATCTGTGAACCAAAATTGCATGGAGAAAGGTATGTGAAATATTTAATCGATGTAAACTGTTGTCTTGTAGTAGTCATGCTTGCCAACACTCGAGGTGTCAATCACATGAATGTCACAGTGTACCACGTACTTGTTGGCTGCCCTGCACTGGAACCTGAGCGCCGCAGATATCTTGGGGATTAAAGTACTGAGATGACATTGCGACAAATGCTGGCCGATGACTCTCAGATCGTTGCATCTGGTGACATATTTATATTCTTGCAAAAAGTAAACTTCGACATCATATACCGCCCACCATAAGCACTTTGATATGAGCTCAGACCCCTGATTCAGCAATAACATTATGACAGGTTGTTATGGGCGCAAATTGGCCAATGCAGTCGACGCGCCCTAAAGCACAAATCCACCACCAATCACATGAATGTATACTTGAAACTGAATTAATTCATTGTTCTCAATTTCTAGCCGTCGTCTTACACTCATGCTATTCAATTCAGTTGACTGTAATCACATTGTCACTGTAATCAATACGGTTAATTGTAATCACATACATGTGCACGTACCATTCATAATCACATACAGCAGGCCACATCCCACTTGCAGCTACATTCCTACCTTGGTACATAAGGTACGTATATGAGCCTCCATGTAGCATTTCAGCCCTCCTATTAATCGAAATAAATAGGCATGGAAGTTGGAATGCGTTTAATACAAAAAGCTGGCCTTAGAACAATCACCCTAATATTTGTATAGGTAGTTTAGGTTAGATCTTCCCGATCTAGATGAGATATTGTGTTTCATTATGACAAAGAGGTGAGGTGAATACTCTACGGAAGTCGGCATGGGCGCAATATGGCCATAGTTGTCGACGCGCCCTGAAGCCCAAATAACTAACTAACTACGGAAGTCGGCATGTGGATGAATGCTGCTCCCCAGCTCTGCCAAGTGAATCAAGTGAAAAAGAACACTGATAGCTTAGAAGCCGATGAGACAGCCAGGAATAGTTGGATGCATCATAGTTATTATTCTTGAGGAAAGCATGGCCTTGCCGTTCCTGGTATGTATCCAGATTGGAATTATAAACGTATTCAATTAGCATCTACCTGACGCAAACAAAATGTGTGGCGCAGAAGTGCTCATGATACGTCTAATGGACGGCAAGGTGAGAGACGGTTATGCCGAGAACAGCACCTAAGAGTATTTTTTTATGGACTTATATGAGGAAATATATACACACTGAGTTATCTTGATATGCAAGATGTTATCTTCCAGGAATGTTATTATTTTCATAGTTTGATAAACAAAATCATAGATAATGCCCATCGACTTCAGGAGTTGAATGCATTGAGATCAACATCACTATGTGATTGGATGCCCTATGGTCCATGTTCGAGAAGCTTGATTTAGCTTTTGCCAGTGCAGAAATGTTTTGCAAAAGTGAGAATTGGTATAATCTTTAATATGCGGTGGTCTGAAAACAAAACTGACTGCTACTAGCGTAATTACCCGCCTGCGATTTTGAATTGGGGCAATTTCTAATGTAAAAATATGTATTTGAGAAAGTCGTACATCTCCCTCACCTCTCCGCAACTCTTCTCTTAACACGTTACCAACTGAAGGTTGCCGTCTCCGTTGCCAGGTGGAGTTCTTCAACAATTACCTGCGCGACCCGAAGCGGCCGCAGCTGCCGGATCATCCCTCTGCCAAGGCGGGAGGCGCCGGCGCCGGTCGCAAGGAGGAGCCGCCGGCGCAGTTCCACGTGGGGCCGTATCCACAACCGGGTCCGCCGGGTCCCCCGCACCAGTGAGTGTGGCTCTTTGGCCGGAGATGGCATGTGTCATGTCTTATAGCAACACAAATTGCTGACCCTGCATTGGAAGCAGCCGGTGCTCGGATTGCGCAAAAGTGATTTCGGTACGTTTGTGTCGTGCATCGTGGATTTGCCAGCTCGTCCAGCACCGCTCGACTGACGTCCGCACGTGTCGCGTGTGTGCTCTGTTCTGGTAGCAGTGACTGTGTTTCGCAACAAATCTGACGGTGGGATGGGAACAAAGTTTATATTGATTCGGCTGAGGTTGGAATTGCCAGAAATGAGTAAGGCAATCGCCCTAATAACCATGACACCTATTCGCATAAGCAGCTTACCATTCATACTTGCATACAGTCGGTGTTGGAGTTTCATTTCCAGTCTCGAAGTTTGAGTGTATTCATCGTAGTGTACGATGCCTAGTAAGCCTAATTAATAAAGTGTATGGATTGTAGTCAGACTGAATAATGAAACATGTCACTTTTGCATACATTAAAGGAGTGTATAATTTCCTTCCAAAGATTGATTTCGATTTCATCAACCGTTGGCATCCGAAGTTGCATTTCGGCATCAGGCTGTGGCTGGCAGTGCATTTCTGTGTGCAATGCGCAGGAGCCCGGTGAGCCCTGTTGATTGTCTCGCCACACTTCGCGGACTAGCCACAACGCTTCTATGTTGTGTAGGATATGTTTATTGTGATGTGGACCATACTAGATTTTACATTCAATATTGCATAGGTGGATGTTGCATGGCATGGTTGAATTACAAACAAAACCCTAACATACCCCAACAAGCTACCTTTCCTAAACCCATACCAACAACAGATAGCCACATTTCCCGCAATAACATGGGTAAAACAAGGAGAAAGAAAGAAGTTACGTATAGTGAAAGGCAGCACGTACGATTGCAACAGCACCCACACTTCTCGAGATTCGAACCAGAACAAAAAAGTGGAGTCTCGTCTACCGCTCGGCACCGACCCAAAAAATTTGTCTGAATGTATACAATATGACAGTTTTTGGGGGGGGCACAGTGAAGATCAGCACTAATCCCACAGTAATATCCAAGAAAGGCAGAAAATTGATGTTAAATTAAGCTCGTCGAAAAGAATTAAAGGATTGTATATTAGCATTTTCTTCATTACGGCGTGGCAACAGAAATAAACTAAGGCCACACCAGATTCAAGCACAGAGAAGGGACCAGCAGTATGGCAACGGCGCATCAAAGTTTAAATGTTTCCAGAGTGGGAGCGTTTCGTTTTCGTTGTGGCACAGGCACTATTATTGCAAGGAATACACTTAAGAGTAAGCTTCTCAACATTTCAAGGTGTGAAAAATTCCGCGGCCAATTGGACAGGCGTAACCCGGACCGATCCCAAAGCTTCCGCAAGTGCAGCGACTAAGAATGAGCGGTTCGTAGCAGTGGGAGAAACGACGATTTGCATTACAGGAAATGAATGACCTCCAAAAACTAAGTTCAAATGATGCTTGGAAACGATTCTTCAAATGGAGAAACCAAGTGCAAGTGCAATCACTTGGTTCTGAAATGGCTTCGAAGGCCTTCCTTATTCGTAAAGTTGTTCTTGCCAAGCAGTTTCAAGCCAAAAAAGAGGTGGACAAGAAAGTACTGGACTATTTAAAATTAACTCGTGCACTTATGTGGCTGAAAACGTGTGCAACATGACGATCTACCTTCTGTCTGCTGTACATTATCGCTGCCCAATGCATGTAAGCACCCTCAAAAAGTATGAAGCTCCAGTTCAGTCCACAACATTACATTGAACCCGTCATAGGGTCCTGCACTGAAAAAATCGCATATCAATTACTGGTCGCTTCTGTATACATGATGTATATATATGTATATTATATGCTTGACGTTTGCCATACGCCGCAAATACCTGTGTACTTTGTGTACAACTGAATACTAACAAAGCCGACCTGAATGCTAAGATGACCAATGCAAAGGCATTCGCCCAAAATTTAACCACTTCCCTTCACATGTGGCGATTTCATTAATAATATTGAGTCTAGGACTAACAGTGATTTCCGGTAAGTTTGGCGGGGACGAGTAGTCTATGGGTAAGTTGCTCGTCTCGCAATCGAAGGATTGTGGGTTCGAGTCTCACCTGTCGCTACTCTTCGCCCGCGGCCAATCGGCGTGAGAGATTGGCGACGCTACATGACTCAACGGTCGATTTGTCGTAAAAACCCATAACCGGTAAGTTTGGCTCTTCATGTGACAACACATTAAGTGTTGGTTAGGGTGTATTTATTTCGAAAACCAAGACTTTTAGCTGGACCTGCATGCAGTGCATCATACGCAGCTGACCTGCCTGTGAACAATTGCGAAGTCATGTGTGTATGGCAATATGATAAGTGACGTGCACAAATGCATCTACGTACGATTATGTTCATGTAAAAGCGCACCTGTAGACCATCATCATTGCGTGGGCGTGGTACTAGTTGGCCTCGTGCCACGTGATGCGGCTGATGACGTTGACACGGCCGCTGTTCGGCAGCGGGTATGGCGGCTACGGATACCAGCGGCCACCCATGTACGGCAGCTACCAGCCGCCGCCGCCGCGAGACCCTTACTTCCGCGAGCCGTACCTGCCGCCGCGAGACGCCTACCCCCGTCCGCCCCGCCCCTACGGACGACGGTGAGCAGGCCCGCCACACCTGTACCGGCCGGCGCCGTCCGGTGTCGCAGCGACACGGTCCGGTGTCGCTGCGACACCACCCAGTGTCGCAGCGGCACTGCCCAGTGTCGCAGCGGCGCCATCCGGTGCTGCCTCCTGGTCTACCAGCGTGTGCTTCTGACGTCCGGGTCTGTATGTGTCCCGATCTACCGTCGCCAGGTCCGTGGTTGTGTCCCGACCTACCGTCGCCAGGTCCGTGGCTGTGTCCCGACCTACCGCCTCCAAGTACGTGGTTGTGTCCCGACCTACCGCCGCTAGGTCCGTGCTTGTGTCCCGACCTACCGCCGCCAGGTCCGTGGCTGTGTCCCGACCTACCGCCTCCAAGTACATGGTTGTGTCCCGACCTACCGTCGCCAGGTCCGTGGCTGTGTCCCGACCTACCGCCTCCAAGTACATGGTTGTGTCCCGACCTACCGCCGCCAGGTCCGTGGCTGTGTCCCGACGTACCGCCGCCAGGTCCGTGGCTGTGTCCCGACCTACCGCCGCCAGATCCGTGGCTGTGTCCCGACGTACCGCCGCCAGGTCCGTGGCTGTGTCCCGACGTACCGTCGCCAAGTCCGTGGTTGTGTTCTGACCTGCCGTCGCCGAGCACGCGTCTGTGTCCCGACCTACCGCCACCGAGTCCGGCTTTGTGTCCCGAAGATACTGTTGCCCTGGTGAACTGGCACGTATGCCCTCTGAGAGATCAGGTGGTAGTGTTCTGCGGGTCACGAGTTGCCGCCGTGGCCAGAGCGGGCCACCGGTCAGCAGGTTTTCAACAGCTAGTTGAAGTTAATTTATTCCGGTGATTTTGCCTGATTTAAACTGACCACCAGAGGATCGGGCAAGGTCCTGGAATTCCGACATTGACGTGGATAATGGCACCTATTAGGAATTTGTTTGACCTCATATAGGCAGAGTTTTGACCTTCTGACTTGATATTCAATGAACTTGCACTGTAAATGAAGCTGAATTGATATCCAATGCGATACCACTTGGAATTTTCTGTGCAGGCATGGAGCCCTTACACGGAAAGAGATATAGCTATGCTAGAAAGAGTGCAGCGCAAAGCCACTAGACTCATCAGTGGACTAGGTAACTTAGGATATGAACAATGGTTTATGATATTAGATATGTACTCACTCAAGTATAGGAGATTCAGGGTGATATGATTAAAATGTATCAAATCGTTGAAGGGTTAGGTAACGTCGATTTGAATGGTGCTCTTCTATATAGAGTATTACATAGGTGTCATCAATTCAGGTTGAACAAGTCAAGGTTTAGGGCAGTTAAGCACGAACAGGTTTTCAGTCAAAGGGTGGTTGAACAATGGAATAAGCTGCTTGCTGATGTCGTGAGGAGTCCCTCATTGAATGTATCTAAAAATAGGGCGGACATTTTTTTTAGACTGGAGATCCTAGTTTTCTAGTTCTAATTAGTGGTGGATGGGGATATATTTGTGCTAGTAGGTGTACACGGTACAGGCAACTTTACGCAGGCATGATTGGAGTTTACAAATTATTGATGGGGCACTCGACCCACGCGTGTGTCACGCGGGGTCGAGTGATGTGGCTAAATAGGTGGGTAGATAGGTATTGGTAGGTGTGTAGGATGTTGGTGGATAGTTTCTTTGGAATTTAGGATGTGGTATTGGTTGGGGCGTTATATCTTTTTGTCCAAGCTTATGGTATCTTCCCTTTACAGGCTTAACCCAGACTAGCCCCTGTGGCCCCGAACACTTTATGACTGTGTAACTTCACAACATACAGCTACAGTAATTGTTACGTTTGCGCCATTATCAATTCCTGGCATCTATGTCATTACAATCTTGCCAGCAGGTGCGGTGTTCGTCTGTCCGCAATATCTTCTATCATCTTTTGCCCGCAATATTTCCCATCATACTGTCAAATTGTTTTGACGCCATCGGGGTTTAACATTTCGACTGCTACCCTCCACTCTACAAAAATAAATGAGTTCCAGGTCACTGGGATGGATATGGTGTTAGAAAGTTGCATAATTTTGCTGAAAGTAAAGTAGTGCATTCTGCCCCAATGCTTTCGCAAACTTTCTTTGAAGTTATTCTCAATATAACAGCCTAATTGTTGTTTCTGCTTTACTGGCTTCGATATCTGTTACTACATCAAACCATTATATGTAGTATGGGTTTTCCACTGCCATAGTAGCTTTTTTGTTGATTTTATGGTACGAAGTGATGAGACTACTTACCGTCGGCATGCTCAAGAGCGACTGATTAATTAGGCAATTCGCGGGAAGGACAATGACATTGAAATTGGTATTCACCTCCAGTCCCTTTGTTAAATTATTTCCTGCAAGTATTTATTTACGTTTTTATTGCTATGCATATTACCATATGTTGTTTATTTGTTGGTTCATACAAGCTGTCATTGCATAGGTACTAAACATTTGAACAGAACCGCTTTTTCTTAAGTTTCATATGTGATTAAAATAACGCATTGAGCTCTTTAATAATTGTAATTCTTCGTTGTAAATAGTATGACCTGGCATGCAAAAATCCCCAGAGGATTTTCCTTCGAAGCTAAAACCAAACATTTGGATCTGTGGTCAAAAACAATCTCGCGTTAAATTTACTGTTTTAATTCCCTGCAGTTGTTTACGCTTAACTCGTGCGTGCTGGAAAACTAGACACCTCCTCGACGAGTTATTTATTATAATGATCGTAATTATCATTCCACTGTATCTTTTTTCATCTGATTTGCAAATCATAAACACAGACTATTTACAAAGCACGCTATTCAATTAGTCATGTTTTAGCTTGTGGTATGGGAATGGTAATTTCTAATTAATGATTGCAGCCCTAATTTGAATGAAGGGACACATGGCACTTGGTTAAAATATTATTCAAATAGCCACGACAGTGCAATATCCCAGTTAACCTGCCCCTGAAGTATACTCATTATTTCTTGATGTCGATTAATGTATGTGGTTTTGCATGTTTAAGCCTTTTCTTAGACCAGCAAGTTGTAGAAAGCGATTTTAGCCAGCTGATCTGGCCATCCAGTGGTGACCTGTTTGACGTGGCTGCTGACCCGGCTGTGGTGGACAGAGGCGAGCCGGCGCCGCGCGGCCGAGGCGGTCCTTCCCTTGCAGCGACGCCGCTGGGCGTGCGGCCGCCCCACCTGTTCCTGTTCCCCGCCGCCGCCGCCATCGCCACCTGCCTGCGGCCAAAGTTTGTGATCACGTGACGTGTCCTCCGCACCGGCACCGCCGCCACTCGTTCTGGTGGGATTTCCTTCCCCCTGGGGTGGTTCTGTGCCGTCCTGGTGGTCGGATCTCACCTTCACCTCCTTGGATGCTACCGTTCAGTTTCTGGTGTGGGGCACCCGGTTCGAACATATTGTGGAAAACAGTACGCGGCTGTAAGCGTATTTGCGTCATTAGCTAAATATGTTCTATTCGCATTATTCACGTATCATTGGTATGCTAGACATTCATCATACATGAGATTCCTCAAAATTAATACTCTTCGCCTTCTCTTTGGTGAAGTATTTGCGTGTTGATCACTGCACTTAAAGCTTGGGTTATGAGATTACAAGGAATTTTACATGTGCAGATTTACGTCTCATTCACTTCTTATTAAGCAAATATTGCAAGTATTTCTTTACATCTGGCATCCAACCGGGAATGAGTTGTGACGCACTTCGCAGAAGCGGGTCTGGGACAATACCGCAGCCAGGCCGGAAATCTGATTGATTCAGCCTTTCTGCTGTAGTTCACATGGTGTACACATTGGACGGCACTTGGCACGCCCGCAATACATCCCTGATGTATTCGGGACCCCCCTCCCCCTCCCCCTCACACACAAACACGTACACATTTGGTCACCGCAACAGCATTATTGATGCATTTGGTTCGAGGGTCATCTCGAGTGGGGAAGAGGTCCCTTGATCCTTCATCCCTCGGTCACTGATCCCTCGGTCCCTGATGACTCGATATCAGGTGGGACCCGGACGAGGTTGTAGCGGTCTGCAGAACGCCAAATTCGTAGAATAGAGCGCCAAATTCGTAGAATAGAGCGCCAAATTTGTAGCCTGAGAGGTGCTTGTGGCAGTGGTAGTTTGATACGCCTGGCTTCTGCACGTTCGGTCGCTTGTTTGCCAGCTGATGTGACCGTGTGAGACAGCAGCTGGCGGCGGCTAGTGTTGTGTTCTGCCCGTATTGGTTTGGGTGACTGGTGCGTGACTGGTCCGAGTATTGTGCCAGGTTCGCTTCCTGTAGCTCACTGCTCTGTGGCCGGCTGTGCTGCTGTTTCTGTTTCTGTTCCTTGTGCCATGCCCGCCTTCCCCTGTGTCCATGTCGGTCGCAGCGGTGCAGACGGACGTGGAGCTGATGTCAGCTCATCACAGTATGGCCTCAGTGCATGAATTCCCACAGCTGTTTGCAGTTTCGTCGGCAGTTTCTGGTGTCGTCCTCCCCATGTTGTTGCGTGAAGTTAAACAGCAGCCTTGCTGTCATAGCCACCTGGTCGCCCGCCGAGCTGCAAATCTTGGGGACCGGCAAACATGCATGTTCTGTGGTGTACTGTATTGTGCAGGGGTGGCAGTTCCGGCGCTCCCATGTCACGTGTATCCTGCATATTGTCGGTCCACGCTGTGCATGTTATCAGTGATCCGCACGCACTCGATCAATCCAAAGTTGCATGTAATCAGACCCCGGTATGCATGTGATCAACACCCAGCTAAACCTTGTCCAAAGAAATAAGACCGGAAATGCGTCAGAATGCGAAGATCGAAATGCAAAATCCGATCATGTGCACAGAAATGTGGATTCATCACCCACCATCACCCACCTGAAAATCCAAGACTCCCATCCCATGTGCTATTCGTCTGCCAGGGTGGAAACGCGCCCATCGTGGAATGTCCCAACAACGGCTAGCACGTCTGACATGAGGTCCGGGCGTGCACTGGGTGTGTATACTCAGCTCCTAGTGTGCCCATGTTTGCCGCATGCGAGACGACTGCAGTGTCAGTGCGCCCGAGCAAGGAGTGTCGCTGCGTCGGCCGACGTGTTGGGTGACGCTGGGTCACGCGGCGGCCCAGCGGCCGGACGGCGGGTCGCTCTGACTGACGGGCGCGCCCGTGTCTCGCCAGGGACCCGCGCAGGATGATCGACTACCGTGACCTGGACGCCCCCGCCGACGTTGACCTGTTGTAGTTCCCAGGCGACGCGGCCACGTAGGTACCGGCGCCGGCGCGCGCGCCCCTGCTGCAGCCGCCGCCTCGTACGGGTCCCGGCTCCGGGCCGCCAGCACGGCCGTCACTGGTCGTGGCTGGGCAGGACGGTGCCGATGTGACGCTCGCAGCGACGTTTTTGGTGCTGTGGTATCCAGGTCTGCGGCTCCTAACCAATTGAATCCCCCTCAGCTCTACTTCTGGAAATATGTCATAATTTCCACACCGTCTCGCTTTTTTGGCGGAGGGTGTGGGTACTGGAGATCCTGGCTTTTGTATCAAATACGAAAAATAACTTGTACTCTAGTTATAGTTTAGCCCGTTCGTTGTATCATTTCTGAGCAATTAATATTTGACCTCAATGTTGTCGATTTATTCTTTATTTGATGATTAAAGAAGCGTCCATGAGGGACTTTCTCGTCTCTTTCGAGGGCTCCCGCGTTAAGAACTGATGTCTTCGGAGGGTCCGTAGGCACTGATGCCTCACTCCGACGGCAACGGCGACATAATGGCTCTATGCTCACTCCAGAATCTCACGGCACAACATGATAAGAATTACGCGTCCTAATCATGTTTGATATTAATGTCACCAGAAGATTAACTTTAATTCCGAAGAATCCAAAACATCAGTAAACCGCGCATACAACTCCCGTGCTGCGGTAACTGAGATCTCCCCTTCAATGCCGCTACTTCGAATGCTGCGTGATCGAATGGCCACAAGGTTGCTTGTTTCTTTTTTAGCCTTGTGTTTCTCGAATGGCCACATCATTGGGTACCATGCTGGCTCTAGCAGCGTCAGGACAGCGAAGTAGTTGTGCGTTCATTCAGCCGTTGCGACGTGAATTGTTGTAGTGTAGCTAAATAAATCCTTTATTTCTGTCCCGAGTCCTCGCTGTTTCCTCCCGCTCACCCTCTCCTTCCCTGCTTGGAACCGCTGCACGAAATTGGTCATTTTCCATGTAGTGTCCGTTGTGTTTGTGTCATACACCAGCCCGGGTGCGTTGTCCGTGGAGCCGTGACCCGTATGAAGCGGGCGGGGCCGGTAGATGAGGCGGCCTGTAGGTCGCTGGCGGCGGGGTCCCGAGCCGACCAGGCTGCCGTCTGACTAAACTTCACATCGACCACGGCCTCTCGAGTCACGTGCTCTGGGAAATGGTCGGCTCTATAGCTGATTTTTGGGTTCGAGTTGATGAATTACATTGGATGAGGCCTCTTGAATCACGTGCTCTGGGAGATGGTGAGCTCTATTACTAATTTTTGGTTGGACTAGATCGACTACATTGAATGAGGTGTCTCAAATAGCATGCTCTGGAAAGTGGTCGGCGCAATGATTGATTTTTCGGCGGGAGCGGGTCAACTGCAGTTAAGAGTTTCGATCTCAACTCTCTGCATTTGCGTTCAAGTGCTGAAGTGTTGTCAAGGGCGGGTCTGGTCACCTCGTGCCAAGATGGTCGTCTCCGGGCCAGTCGCCGCCGCGCCGTTAGCGCCCTCGGGCACCGGCTGGTGTCGATCGAGGACGCTCTGTCGGCTGGTCAGTACGTGCCGTCACAGGTCGCTTCTGCTGGTGTCTGCTGACGCCCATCACGTTCTTCTTGCAGGCACGTGAGGCCGCTGAGCAGTTACCGGGACCTGGACGCTCCGAAAGATATGGATGAGTTTTAGCGCGCGCACAGACTGTGCACACTCAGTATTCGTCCGGGGAGTTTTAACCTGGCCCGTCGGGGCGCTCTCAGATCCACACTCGCCTCCAGACTGGGTGCCAGTCGTCTGAACTTGGTGGCAATGTGTTAGCGTAGCTGATACTCCTGTGAGATTTCACCCGTCAATAAACCTAGAAGATGACGTGTTCGTGGTGTGACGGCGAATGTCGGTTGACGCGGCGAACATGCGGAAATGACACGATGAAGTGGTGTGAGGTGCAGCGGACCTGTCTTGACACTGGGGAAAAAATGAGCACCATCTTTTATGGGATTTGGAATGATGATCTGGACGGAGTGTAAAGCTATCCCCCAAGAACAGCTTAGCGTTAGTGTTGCAGTTTGGTATGCGAAGAAGCGGCTGATTTGAAAATGTATTTTGTATGTCTTCCCTCCATGTCTGAAGTGGTCTCTACGTTCCGCTGCTCTATGTTTTGATGTGTGTGTGGATCCAACTCCTATTGACTATGGATGGCAGACCCGTGATACAAGAGGGGAGAAGCGGCCTACGACGCGGCTTCACGTGTCTTGACTCCTTCACTCCTTCACCCCCCCCCCCCCCACACACACACAAAACTGACATGCCATTTTATGTCACTGTCACTGTTACTGATTAATTATCAATGATCATACTTCTTTTTCAGTTGTTTTTACTGGGGTATATATGACATTGAAGAAGGCTGGGGCCAAATTCAGGTCTATCTTACATGCGATTTCTTACTTGAATTTATTCGTCTAGCATTTTACCTGTCGGGGATTGAAAGCGATTTAATGTAAAAGAACCCGAATTTGAAAGCCAGTATGGAGCCCCCGGAGCAACCATCGTGCAGCTTCCTGCGTAGCATCCTTGTGTAGCTAAGGGGCTTTTTGGTTTTCGTTTATTCAATTGTTTGCAATCGTCGCGTTATGGGAAGCGCTGTTTACGAGAGGAGATTCGAGCTAATCACCCCCCCCTTCTGATCTTCTGTACTAAGTGCCGTAGAGGAAAAATTGGAATGATATTACAAAGCCCGTTCAATTTATGGCTGAAAAGCTTTTTCAGATACCCTTAGGTCACCGATGACCCACCATGTCAGGTCACATGGACCGTATTTCGGTTTCCACCAACAAGTGAGATATAAACTCTTAAACTGACTCCTAAGCTGTGGAGGAATTTGGAATAATTCAACCTTTCAAATAGTTTCAAAATGCCAAACAGTGGCATTTTGGCATCAGCGTCTGCTGCCGGGTGGCAGGCCGAACCAGGTTGTTTGCTTCCAGGGGTGAAGTTGGTTCGAGTCCCGGCAATCGCTGATATTTTGGAAGTTTCGTCGTCCTTTATCAGACAGGTGATACTCGGAGTGAAAGTTGCGGTATGGAAACGGGCGTCTCGGTGGTTAAGCCGTGCATTTATATTTACAATTTCAATTTAATTCAGCATAATACTGGGAAAGCTCACATGTCGCGTTGGTGTGGGTTCAAGACCAGATAGACGTCCATGTTGTCACATTTAACCACGCCCACTATTGCGCAAATGATACACTAAGATTCTAGAGTACCCAGAGATGTAGAAACGCCTTCATATGCATTCTGCCCATGAGGTACGTTCATTAGCATCTGCAAAAAAAAAAGATTCAAGACCAAGGCACAGTGAGGTCATGCCAACTTGATGTCAAATTGAAGCCACGTTATTCTTGAATCCAATGGTGAACCGTCTAAGGTCGTGCAATTCTAAGCTAGTCCTATGCGTAAAGCATGATCGTCGACTCGGATGTCGCAAAACATGGTGGATTCTGAGGTGGCCTTTTCAAAACAAGGTTACTGCTCGGTGACTACGAGCCTGACAGCTCAAATCAGGGCTTGTCAAGTTGATCTTGTCGGGGCTTGCGTCAAATTGGTCTAACCTCAGCTATATTGAATTTCAGTGAAATCGTTCAATCGATGTTTGAGAGAGATCGAGTGGCCATCCCGAACCCCCCCCCTTCCTATTGCGAGGGTTGAAATTGGAGGCCCATTCGGTTCAGCGTCATTCCCAATCCAGTTGTTTCGTTTTTTTGCAACCGGTTTGTTATTAGTGCATTGCAATCGTGCGATGGGATAATCTCTAACCACGGCCAAAATATTAGCTATCGAGATAGGAAACTGCCAGGTCAAATGGTCCTGAATGAGTCTGATAAGCGACTGGCGAAAAAGGTGCATTATTTCTAAACGTTATCCCATTTTTTCATCTTGTCGAACCCAACAAAATTATTCTGGTTCCGAATCACTGTTTCCCCTCCCCCCTCCGCTCAGCGAATTTTCAGCTGAAAACGCCTTTTTAGAGGAAGAGACGTTCCTTGGTCACGAAAATGCGCCCCTTTAGTATGCTCGAGTGCATCCCCCATTCAACGAATTTGCCCACCGAAGCCGCCCCTCCGAAGAATTATGCCGCTCCCCCCACCCACGGTAATGATAATTCCTGGATCCGCCCCAGCTTTAAGCGGGTGGAAGGCATGCCCCTTTCAATATTTGTCAAACATAAATACTACTCCCCCACTCATACCCCAGCGTGTCATCTGAACTCGTATCGTCTTATCGGAGATCGGATCGCTTTTCACATGCTTGCATTGTAATGTCGCATTTTGAAATCAAATTGGCCCCTTTTAATTTTATTTATTTCTCAATTCGGAGGGAAAATATCACCCTCCTGTGGACTCTCCTCGCTGCCCCGGATCTCCATCAAGTCTCCCGAATGTTGGTGTCAGCCACGTTTCCAGAGCCACGTCCATATACCACCGCCACATGTGCTGGAACGTCCGAATTTATGTTTGGCACCGATCATTTGTTTGGTCCATTTTCCAGTAAATGCCATAGGGTCAATGTTAAATTTACAGTGATTGAGGTGCAACGTCAATGGCGGCACCCGTTCCCCGATGGCTCCCGTCCAGCCGCCCTCGCACCCTACCAGTAGCCAGCAAAACATGTGCTCGTCAATGCGCAGTCAGTTTCAGGCGTACAGACGCAACCTATCGTTCGCGAGCGCCAGCTGTTGCCACTACATGACAACTTGGCGTCGGACGGTAATAGTGCTACCAAACTGGGCTAAATGTAGCCAATGTACCTTGTTTGGCATTGGGCACAAATGGTCCCAAACTGGTGCAATGAAACAGGATGGTTTCAGCGATTATCCTTCCTCTGAGCATTCGAAAGGGCCGTCCAAGGGCACCTCAATGCATTATATGAAGGGACTTTCATAGGATCTCGTGAAGCATTGGATGACCTTGATATTGATCATATGGGAGTCGCACGAGAAGAAGCATACTTTAAAATGGTTTTCCACCCTCCCCCAACTTGGGGCAGCTTCTGCGCCACTGCCTTGAAGTGACTCCTGTAGTGCCCTGAATGGTCCTTTGTAACGGATCCTAGACGCCAAACTTGTGGCCCGAAAATTGTGCAGTGGTGACTTGTCTGAACAGAGATGGCTAGCGGCTTCAAAGACCTTTTATCAGGGGTGGAATCAGAAGCACCGATGGGGGAGGGAATACCAAAAATGTTAGGTTAAAAAAGCTCTGGATTTGAACAGCTATCAATCGTTGGGTCTGGTGAAGCCATTATTTATGACTAAAATACCTCTAAGATCTCAATAAAGTGTCATTTCGGTGCAAAATCTTCGACAAAATGTGGCATCTTGAGGGGGCATGGCCCCTGCGCCTCCTACCATTTCCTTAGTTCTGCCATTATGTTTCGCGAATTTAAGAAATGTGCTGCCTTGCACAATTATGCACAAGTGATGATGATAAAATCGCATCACACCAAAATCAGTGCCTTCACTAGCCCAGGTTTCTCTTTTGTAAATGGAGACGTGTATATCGACGCGGACGTACACGAAGCACTTCATTTTCTGTCGGTGTGTTTTCTCTTAAAATTCGCTATATTTAAGGTATCAGACGGGCCAGAAGCAGGAGATGCCTGGTTTGGGCATCTTTTCACCGAATTACGGCAAGTTTTACGCCAAGATATGGCACACAAGAGGGAAAGTGCTCGGCTAGAGAGCTCCGAGATTTCGGCGGTCTTGTTTACGTCGCTCCGGTTGACGTCGGTGGATTGGGCAGGATGGGGTTGAAAAGTAGAAGCAAATCGTCCAAAAATCCCCCTATCTTTAGCCATGAGTTCGTCACTCAAAATCACGAAGATATTGTGTCATGCATTGCCATGGTTTTCATCCTTGGGTTGATGTTCCAGGTAGGTACCGGTGTTGAAAGTGGAAACCAGCCGGTGAATGTTTTCCATATGTTCTTGCCGCCGGTGTGTATTTGCTATTTCTTTAAGATTCATAGTCTTGTGTTTCGTGCTCCCCATAGACTTGTATAATAATAATACTCCAGAATTTTCCTTTTTTGTTCATTTTTTCCAGCTAGGTACTATCAGGCCAGGTGATTGAAAGCTTTTGACACTTGACATGGATAGCTCTGACATTGACATTGGCAGGTACAAGGGGGCAGTGTTAATATAATAATTTCTAATTAGCTGTGAGGTGTCAAAACGAGTACAGCAGGATGTTGAATTCACCATGGAAGTAATGTTATTAAAAACTGTTAAGTCCTGCACACCCAGTTTTGAGACAGTTGCATACATATTGCTGTTCCTGCTTTGCATGTCCTGAGTAGTAGCTAATTTGGTATTATTGCTGTTTATGGTGGCCACAAATTTCTGTGGAATTTTCTGATCATAATCCTTAACACATTCATTAATGAACGACTATGTGAGCTGGGAGTGGGTATAGAAAGTGCATATAGTGACAGATAAAGACAGACAGACAAAGTGTTTATTTCATTTTTGTTTTTTTTATTGAAGAAGGTGCAAGATCTGAAGAAGATGAAGTGAAGAAGATCTGACCAAATAGTTGAGATGGTGGCTTTATATGTACTTGTCACTCAGGCAATACTTTGAACAGGCTCCCAATGCCTACCCCCAGTGGAAATCACTACTTAATTGACATATAAGTGCTTCAATTTGAATTGCTTATATCTTGAAAAATTGTAATTTCCCAAGAAATGAATGTCAAATTAATTCAAATCACATCCAAAAGCACCAGAAACATTAACCATTAATTGGCCATGGGAGTTCTATATATTCATCCTTTCTTGAAATAAGTGTGTGTGGAGGGGATTCATTGTAATCCCAATATCTCCAGTCAATGTCATAACTTCATGCTAAACTTAAGCATCATTGTGGCAAGGGTGGTCAACTACTTCTTCAAAGGTATGGAAAATTCATTCCTTGCCACCATCATATGTGCTAGGATGTACCCGCTATTGCAGGTACACACACTACCCCTTTCTACCATTGAAAGTAGGATGTATGGAGAAAATATAAAAAGCAAAAATAATTTTAGGTCATTCAGGACAATCCAATGGTTAGATAGATCTAAGAGTCAGGATCATGCCCAGTGCCTAAGACAATTCCTTTGACAAAATAGAAGTAAAATTGTATGGGGTGGGGTGTTGAATTGCTACGCCCACAGTTTGAGTTGGCATGGAATAACCAACCTATAAAGGGACAACTTCATATGTAGGTAGGTACCCAATTCATTTTTTGTTCTCTGGCTTCAAAGCCACAAGGCAAAAGTGAGTGTAGCTACATGTCTGATAAGGCAGTCTGTAAAGTATGGCAATTGCAATGAGGTGTCTCCTGGTGTGTCCTTTGTGCACCAGGTAAAGTCAGTGTGCCCCAAGATGGCCTGGCTTGTGCCCTTGTAGGTCCGGTGCATGGCCTGATCACACAAGTGTGCTGGCAAAAGGTCATGCATGTGGGATAGGCAAAATAACAAAGGAAATAAAAATAATGCTTCATCATAATAGCAGTGGCTGTTCGGTGGGTGTATCACCTTTGCTGCAACTTATTCATAATTGTCCCCATAATTACTACCAGATGTTGCTATGAAATGATTATATGCTGCCTCCAGAAAGGACTGCACTATATTTGTCTCAATGAAGAGCTGCTTTTGGATTAATATTTTTATCTATTTTTGGGGATGGCTGGATAGAAATAATCCTCTCCCATAGCTTTCTTGCATCTTAATATCCAATGTAAATGCTTTGTGAATGCTGTAGTAGTGTTAAGCTATTTGACTGAAGTTATGCTCCCACATGTATTGCATATCTTATGAGACATCATATTTCACTGTAACATATGGCAGGATTTCTCACACATTTACAACACCAGGTTTTTGAAGGCATGCAGCAATATGCTGTGGACCATGTTGTGACAAATTATTTTTGTTCTCCACTGTATTTTTATCTGAATACAAAATACTTTATTCAGAAACATCCTGGTCACTTGCTTTACATCGCCATCTTCTCAACTGCCCAAGCTATGGAGTGCTTTACAGTTCCACAATACAGTCACTCATTTTTTTTGTGTGTGAGGATACATATGAATATATTTTCCATGGTATGCTGTAGTCCTCATGATGGCAGATGCTTCATATGTTGGCATGATTTTGTATTAATTCCTACAATGACATGAGAAGTAGTGTATCTATTCTAATATTCTGATGTACAGAAATAATGTGTGGGATTAGATGTGACTGGAATGAAACAACTAAGGCTTTGTTGTGCTTGCAAAGGTTGGAACTAAAACAGAAGTTGGTATGTCCAGAGCAGGTGCACAGTACAAATGGGGTACTCTATGCTGGCTGTTGGAACTGAGGCCAATTGAACCCATGTTTGTTCCATTGAGTCTGGTACAATATATGTGTGCATTTAGGAGAAGTCCCAACAATCAGCACATCATCATCCCAAAGTGAAATGTTTAACAGCTCTTTAAAGAACCTGCTCTGAGTCTCAGCAATGCACCTCCACTGTCCAGTAACACACAGTGCTATGGACAGAGGCAGGCAAATGCTGAAAGTCTAATTTCAGGATTGTATGCATCGTCCTCGAACGTGGCATATAGCTCCGCTCGAGGTTTCCTAGCACCAAAAATTTCTGCAAGCGCACTTCCTTCCCGTCCAGATCTGCAATAGCTGGCAAGTGGAAAATGCAGTGAAACAGTAAACTAAACATCGAGTGGTAGTGCTGTGCCTGCGCCCCTGCGCGGGCGCTGGGGCGGGGAGGTGCTCGCACTCTGAGTGCGCCCTTGGGTTGACCCACGTCTCAGGCGATGGATGGCATGCTGGCGTCGGGACCGGCTGGAGCGGCAGCCGGGACTCGGTAGGTGGGTGTTGCCCGGGTTGCCTGTGGCACTGTCGTTGCTGCTTGTGCAATGCAATACAATACGAGATGGGCAGGAAGACAGTCTCTGGGCACATGAGCGAGTACGGGAGTGAAAAGTACATAATTATTGTCAGGTCACAAGAGGTCACAAAAGTGTCGAACAATGAACATGTATCCAAGTTTGTGATAGGGAGGACGGGTGAGTGCCTTCACTTAATAAAGCATTTGCTGTCAGTATGCATGAGCATTGTGTGTGAGACTGTGGTAGGTGTGTGATTCTTGATCCGGATAATCTCCGGATCCCAGAGATACAAGCCCGCCATGGTCTGCTGTGGGATTAACAGTTTTTGGCAGTGAATAGTCTTTGCAGGTTAATACAAATGAGTGCCACATAACCACTGTAGTGGATGCACGACTGAATGCAAATAACCAACTACATTATTTAGCTAGGTATTTTGCCGACCCTGGGCGCTACATGACCAATGTAGTCGATGAGCCCTAAAGCCGTAATAACTAACTAACTTGAAAATATTCCTTCCTAGTAGTTGTCTAATAATTATATTTCAGAAACAAACAATATTAATGGCCCACATTAGAATGCCTCTAGGAAGGTTGTTATTGCACAGTGGGTTTGTGTGAATTATTTTTTTTAAGCATGATGTTTTCGCCAGCAGGTCAAAAAAAGACTGCATCTGTGAAAGACCTGCATAACAATATGGATTATATTTCTTCATACTAGGCCTTTTAAAGCTTTTTTTTGCCAGCATACCTGCAAAGAAAAATCATGACATGCCCCTACCACAGAGTGCTGACAAAATGATAGAACAGTGTTGCTGTCAGCGTGTGAACCTATTGTGTTACTCTTTGTTGCTTTGGCATATAACTTATGTGTTGCTTTGGCACAAGCAAGTAGAAACATTGAAACAGTTGCTCCGTTTAGCCTTGACATTACTCCGAGCTGGTACCTTCGTTGAAACGTGAACGTTTTAACCTGCCTGTCATCAGATTACATGGGGGTAAATGTCGGATGACATGAAAGGTTCAAGGGCTAGAATCTAAAGAAAATCACCTGATTGTGATGAGGTTACAGTTTGGTTGATTGCAACTTGGATTTATCCACAGGAGGTGATGTGCATAAACCCACAAAACGTTAAGCTGGCAGGGAACAGGAATATGTTTAGTTGTTCCAGACTGTCTTGCCATGATGCAAATCCTCGTGAATGCCCCATATTTCAGGCTACATCCCCACTGGCCACCAAGTTCATCGCACTACAGCACAATGTAACTTTCGAGGCAGAGAGCGAACGGGCACTGTTTTTCTACACCAATGGCATCCAGGATTTTTGCGTCATCTTCTTCTACTTCCTCATCTGCATCGTCATCCATGCCATCGTGCAGGAGTTCATCATAGATGTGAGTGTTGTGCCAATTCGATGGTGACTAGCTGTTGTGGGTGTTATTCTACTTATCATTGGAGGCATGACATTTATGGGTGATACCACCTGTTGAATGTTTATGTTTTACACCCTGTATGTTTATGTTTTACACCCTGTATTTGAGTTCTGCCAGGATGTACTGGCTTTCAACATTCATGCAGCCATTGATGGCTTAATGGTGTGCCAAGGTGAGTTGGAAAAATAGGCTGTTCCTTTTTTTTCATCCAGAACGTTATCCTGTTCAGAAAATGATGCTCTCATTTGTTTTCTCATTTGGAAGTTGAATGGTGCTGTTTAACAATGAACTGTTCTGTTGTGACAGAGTATTCAAGATTCACTGGAGAGTGCTAACTAAGATTATGATGTCACAGTTTTGACGAAAAGTATCCTCTTCATATTCAATTACCCAACAATTGTCCTTCCAACATCCAGGATAACAAAGCACAAATCCAGCCCTGATGCTGAGTGATGTGACATGTTTTGTAGGCATGACAGTATGGTAACATTTCATTTTAATCCCTTCAGCACTTCTGCGATATAAACCATGTATTATATTCGGGGTTGGGATATTTACCGGGCAAAACTGGTTGAGCAACCAGTTTTTACCGGTAAAAACCGGTAAAAACTGGTAAAGAACAGGCAAGACATTGGTGCCATGTTTACATTTCCTGTGACATTTCAGCTGCAATTTTTCCTATTTCTATATATTTTGCACGTTGTATGATACGTGACACTCTATTAGACATACAAAAAGTGTGTCTCGTATGTCTAAAAAGATTAAGCAAGGCATTTGCAGGACACTTACCGGGAAACATCGGTAAAAGCAGTTTTTCACATGTCGGGTTCTACCAGTGGTAAACCGGTAAAAACAAGTTTGATGGTAAAAACTACCAACCCGGATTATATTTATAGGTGTATAAAGATATATGACGTTGCAAAGCATAATTGGAAGGCTATTTTTGTATTCGTACAAATTGTCAACTGCGAGCCTTTGTCAAATACTGCCAAAATTAAGCATGGTGACATTCCATTGTTTAACGACTTGCGTGAACTGAGATTGGTTTTACTTGCATGTTTATGTCCAGCAGTGGGAATTGCAGTGGATATTTTTCTGACCGTCACGTTTTTGTCGGCAGAAAGTGAACAAAAGGATGCATCTGAGCAAAACTCGCCACAGTCGGTTCACTGAATCCGGCCAGCTGTTGGTGTTCTACCTGGTTTCTGTGGCCTGGGGTGGTCACATCATTTACAGGTAACCCACCAGGCAACACCGCGACCATCGAGTACGTTGACTCGAGGTCACGCCGTGTGCCCTGGTGCCGACGCAGACGCTGTATGATCACAATTTGGTTGCAGTTGCTGTTTTACGGTTGCTGGTGTTCGTAGCAGTTGTGTTTGTTGTCGCTTCGTGTAGATGAAACAGCTCTGAAGATCATCGCTCAATAATGACGAATGATACGAATATGTCTACGATTTGCATGACCAAGTGGCATGCAAACGCAGGATCTGCGGTTATCATCTCCACGCTGAACAGATTTTAGCGAACTTGCTTGCTCGTGAGCATGTGGTATCGCGTCAGCCAGTAACGTTGCGGCGCCCCTTGGGAAGTCGCGCAATATGTGATGCCTCCCAGTGGTCGTTGCTGGGTCAGAGCCAGAGGTCGGTGACGAGTCGGTGCTCCGCCAACGTGCGCGCGCGCTGTTTTCAGGGAGAAGATCCTGACCAACTTCACGTCACTGTGGGAGGACTACCCGGACAGCCACACGCGGATGGTGTTCATGTACAAGTTCTTCTTTGTCACGCAAATCTCCTACTGGCTGCACACCTACCCTGAGCTCTACTTTCAGAAGGTTGGGATCTAGCCTCGACTGGTACACTTCCCCTTCCATCTCAGAGCACAGCTGATAAGGATGATGTGTAGTTTGCCATGGCAGTTCAGATGGCCTTTACCCGTTTGTCCGTCCGTTGGTATTGCCTCTGAATAAGCAAAATCTCGTATATGTGGCAATGTTTGTGCTAGCACCTGCCTCATAGCATTGCTGGAGATCCCGTCCCCCGTGGACCTCCCGTCCCCTGGTTTGGCACACTGATAATGTTACTTTGTTTTTTCATATATATATTCAACCTGAAAATATGTATTTAAAATAAGGATTTGAACCTCTAGCTTCGTGAAAGATATCCAGCCCTGCACATAAGTACCACCAGTGACCATTTCTGGCATCCCAAGGAAGAAAAACTGATGTCCCCGTTTGGGCCAGTTCATTTGTTTGTATGTCTACTGTTGACTGGTTCGAATCCATGTAGGCAATAATCGCGGCATTTCTTATTTAAATTGCATCTTTATGCACTACAATTACCCATGGGCCTAGAGGCGTTAGTTGCAACGAATGCACACGGGATACCGCTTGGGACAGCAGCGGGTGACCTGACTGAGCTGCAGGATATGGATGAACGTAAGCGCTCGTGCCACCCTAGCAAGCTACCCGCACCCATCCCATGTTTGAGGACGGTGTGCGTGAGCACTCTAGTACATAATGTGGTGGTGACACTCCGGAGTGACGCTGGTTCGCGTGCTGCCAGGTGCGCAAGGAGGACTGGGTGGCGCGCATCCAGTACGCCACGCTGTACCTCATCTTCATTGCCACCGCCTACGTCACCAAGTGAGTCGACTCGACCGTCGACAGCTACACCGGTGCCGGTGTTGTGGGGTTTGCGCTGTACGACTGCGCCGGTTGTAGTGTGAGCACAGGTGTTGGCCTCCATGAGCTTTGATTGTACGGTGGGTTCATGTTGGGTTCAATACACAAGCTTATTTTCCATTTGTTATTATTTTCCATTTGCCTTTTTTAAATACACAAGCTTACCAATCTATCACGTTGGTACGCTTGTACTCGACACCAGTTAAATCAGTCGTGATGTTTGCTATTCTGCCTTTTACACTTGCATTAATTGAAGTGACGAACGAATTTTTGCTGAAGCGATTTGCGCGGCGTGGGGTGGAGAGATGATGCATGTGGTAGTTGTGATCATACCAAGAATTATAGGGTCAGCACCATGTGCCCCAATGCTAAACTTGGAAGACATGGGTGTAAATCAACATTGGCAGTGCAGATGCTTTGCCAATGTATGCGAAGCAGCACCCTTGCTTACATGCTGATGTGATGCAATGCTGCATTACAATATGTCCGACGGCCGACATGCCTTCCGATGCGTGACGTGCCGTTCATGGAAGTGGTAGAATTGGCAGCCCATGTCCTGTCTACCTTGAGAACCGCCCCCGCCCCTCCGAAGCCAAAATTTAGTGTTAACAGACATACAGCAATAATTGTTCATAGCGTTTCAATGTATATGCCAGTGTTCAATAAATAAGGAAAGGTCTTCTTGTATCAGATATCTCTGGTTTGGGTTAATGCACACAAGCTTCGAAGTGGTACAATTTCCCCATAATAATAGTAAGTATTTAACATTATTTTGAACAGATTTAGCTCCACCCATTGATCTCAGCTGGATAACATATATTGCATCTTAAGTCAATTTTTAAAGAAAGAAAAACATACATTCCCTTCGAGGTGTTTCTGGAGCGGAGCAGTTGCCCTGTGGTTCCCGGCCATTTCCTGCTGGTTCCAACTGTCGGGTGTCCCCAGCCTGACCCGGGTGGCGCTGGTGCTGATGGTTATCCACTACACGGTGGAGGCTGTGGTGCACGCCTCCCGCCTTCTGCACTTCGCTGACAAGACCGAGATGGCATCGAAGGGTGAGTGGATGGTGACGCTCGTGACGTGACTCGTGTCAGCCATAGGTGAGTAGTCGTCAGTCGCCAGTTCACTGTTGCGATTGGCATGCTGCTGCAGTGTTGAGGAAGCGGTTTTCGCCGTGCAGTTTTTTTTACAGGATTTCATCTGCACTGAATGTTAGCCATATACAAAGCCTGCAATTGTGTGTTGCAGTTTGTCCACTTTTGGTCGCTTGCTTGCTTCCGCCGGGCAGGTTTGTTGTAGCTGGCCGCTGCTTGATATATCATGTTTGTACGTGTGTTTGATGATTTTTGGCCGTGAAATAGTTATCTTGGGAGAAGAGTGCAATGCATGGGAATTGCCAAGGGTGGAGAAATGCACAATAAAAACAATTTTGCCAATGTGCCGGGATTGTCGTCTTACTTGAACTTGAGAAGAAACGTCGAAGTACCTTTACAGTACGGTGGGATGGTAATCTAGCACATAATCCATGCTGTGGGTCGTCGTTAGCATACGAAAAGGTGTCGTGTTTCTTCTTTTTTTTCGCCACGCCTTGCTGATTTTCCATGTGTGGCGTGGTTGTCGGTCCGAATGACACTTGCTGTTCGGTGCTGTGTTTGACAGGGTCCTCGGTTTGGCGTGGTTGTCGGTCCGAATGACACTTGCTGTTCGGTGCTGTGTTTGACAGGGTCCTCGGTTTGCAGGGTTCCTGCTATTTAATGTGTTGTTCACACTGGCTCGACTCTCCACGATCGTTGTGTCTGTGCTGACGTTCTGGTACGGCCTGGCGCGGAGCGAAAATCCCGGTCTCGACTTTCCCACGGGAAACTTCAACACGCACATCGTCAGGTGAGGTGGACGGCCCGGTCAGGTGAGATGGCTGACCCGGTCATATGGGGTGGCTGACCTGGTCAGGTGAGGTGGCTGACCTGGTCAGGTGAGGTGGCTGACCTGGTCAGGTGAGGTGGCTGACCTGGTCATGTAGGGTGGCTGACCTGGTCAGGTGAGGTGGCTGACCTGGTCAGGTGAGGTGGCTGACCTAGTCAGGTGAGGTTGCTGACCTGGTCAGGTAAGGTGGCTGACCTGGTCAGGTGAGGTGGCTGACCTGGTCAGGTGAGGTGGCTGACCTGGCCAGGTGAGGTGGCTGACCTGGCCAGGTGAGGTGGCTGACCTGGTCAGGTGAGGTGGCTGACCTGGTCAGGTGAGGTGGCTGACCTGGTCAGGTGAGGTGGCTGACCTGGTCAGGTGAGGTGGCTGACCTGGTCAGGTGAGGTGGCTGACCTAGTCAGGTGAGGTGGCTGACCTGGTCAGGTAAGGTGGCTGACCTGGTCAGGTGAGGTGGCTGACCTGGCCAGGTGAGGTGGCTGACCTGGTCAGGTGAGGTGGCTGACCTGGTCAGGTGAGGTGGCTGACCTAGTCAGGTGAGGTGGCTGACCTGGTCAGGTAAGGTGGCTGACCTGGTCAGGTGAGGTGGCTGACCTGGTCAGGTAAGGTGGCTGACCTGGTCAGGTGAGGTGGCTGACCTAGTCAGGTGAGGTGGCTGACCTGGTCAGGTGAGGTGGCTGACCTGGCCAGGTGAGGTGGCTGACCTGGCCAGGTGAGGTGGCTGACCTGGTCAGGTGAGGTGGCTGACCTGGTCAGGTGAGGTGGCTGACCTGGTCAGGTGAGGTGGCTGACCTGGTCAGGTGAGGTGGCTGACCTGGTCAGGTGAGGTGGCTGACCTGGTCAGGTGAGGTGGCTGACCTGGCCAGGTGAGGTGGCTGACCCGGTCATATGGGGTGGCTGGCTTGATCAGGTGAGGTGGCTGACCTGGTCAGGTAAGGTGGCTGACCTGATCCGGTGAGGTGGCTGACCTGGTCAGGTAAGGTGGCAAACCCGGTTAGGCGAGACAGGTGGCCTAATCAGGCAAGGTGGATGACTTGGTCATGGGGGGTGGATTCTACAGTGAAGTACAATTTACTGTCCAGTCATCCGAGGCGAACGGCCGGATCATTCCAGGTAGGCGGCCACTCAGACGAGGTGATTCTCCGATCAAGCGAGGTAGACGGCCCGGTCAGGTGGGGTAGATGACCCGGTCTTGCGAGGTGAAGGGCCCCACCAGCTTTTTAAAGATTTTGCATATGTTGTACATGTACATATTAACCAACATGTGAAGTGCATTATTGGTGAGAACTCCACCACCAGTGGGATCATACCATAACTGGCGGGGCCATATGTGGTATATGTGGCTGTAGCTGTGCTGCAAGGTTGATGGGGTCCTAAACAAATCTGCCTGGAGACTACCTGGAGCGACTGCAGTTTGTGTGTGGACATATGTTGCAGTGTGTGACCAGCTCTGTGCTGCAGGGTGCAGTGTTTGTGGATGTGTGCTGTAGTGGGTGACCGGCCCTGTGTTGCAGGGTGTAGTGTATGTGGATGTATGTTCTAGTGTGGGACCGGCCCTATGTTGCAGGTTGAAGTATGTGCAGATGTGTGTTGTAGTGTGTGACCGGCCCTGTGTTGCAAGGTGAAGTATGTGCAGATGTGTGTTGTAGTGTGTGACCGGCCCTGTGTTGCAGGGTAAGGTGTGTGTTATGGTATGTTGTAGTGTGTGACTGGCCCTGTGTTACAGGTTGAAGTATGTGCAGATGTGTGTTGTAGTGTGTGACCGGCCCTGTGTTGCAGGGTAAGGTGTGTGTTATGGTGTGTTGTAGTGTGTGACTGGCCCTGTGTTACAGGGTGAAATATGTGCAGATGTGTGTTGTAGTGTGTGACCGGCCCTGTGTTGCAGGGTAAGGTGTGTGTTATGGTGTGTTATAGTGTGTGACTGGCCCTGTATTACAGGGTGAAGTATGTGCAGATGTGTGCTGTAGTGTGTGACCACCCCTGTGTTGCAGGGTGAACTGCCTGGCGGGTATTTGCCTCCTTCAGGCCTGGATGATGTGGCACTTCATCACCTACCACCTGCGCCGTATCCGGGAACAGGCTCCCGCCAAGACGGCCGCCAAGAAACAGCTCGCCAAGAAGGACAAGAAGCCCAAGGAGAAGAAAAGTGAGTGGAGAGTTTTAGTGTGCCGCTATGTCAGCCCGGTTGTATGGGGTTGAATTGAATTATAGCTGTGGTTTGTTCCCTAGCAATGGTGCATTGACCGCGGTAGTGGGTATAAGTTTAATGAATTATTTGTCGGCCTTAAATGCCTGTTGAATGTTAACAATGGAGTCAAAAATCGTGACCGCTTGGAATGTGGCATTTATTTTGAATGCAGAACACAGTTGGGTTGATGTTTTGCAATATTGGGTAAATATAAAATAAAAATATCCTTAAAATACAAAATATAAACAAATAAAAATTGGGAAGGGAATTTTTCGGAGCGATCGATTTTGAAGATGATAGTTTGTGATGTCAGAAATGCATTGCCTTGCGATGAAGATGGCGGTGATCAGATAGAAAGCATATACAATTGTCCAGTCATTTCAAATAATAGCATTAAGTATGTTGCCAAGAAGATAATAAGAAAACTTCATAGAAAAGATATTGTTCTGAATGTCGAAAAGGTTCCAGACATCTGTTTGTCAACCCTGGTCCGGGAATGCTACATAGTGGATTTACAAGTCATTGTTTTCTCTCATTTGCTATAATTTGCTCTCCGATTGTTGTCTTTCTTATAGAGCAGCTTATTAACTTCAAGAGTAATGGTGAAAAAAACTTGCGTTCGTAGCCTGTTTTTATCCTCTCTTCAAAGATGTGTGCGGTGGGCCACTACCATCCTCGAAAGATCATTGAATGGCTTTCTTTGTAGCATAATGCATTTCGTTTTTAACAACCCCTGCAATGGCGTTGTCTGCGTTAGATATCGAGGTCATGAACCAAATGACGCCAAAGTGCTCGTGTTTGCTGTGCGTGTTCCGCATTTACATTGCTATTTGTGATGGGCGCTGTATGACCGAAGCAGTCGATGCGCCCCTAAGCCCAAATAACCAACCAACACTGGTATTTGTATTTGTGGAAGATCGGAAAAGACAACACAAGTCAAGCATCGCATATTCCTAACAGGCGTCTCATGTCGAATGTCGAGAGCGCTGGGTTTGGGTGCTTTTGTTGGTGGATGCTTTTGGGGCCTAATGGTTAAATGTTCGGTGGTTCGTAATGGTAAAACTTTCAAATCAAAATGTCAAATCTTCTTTAGATCAGTATAGCAATGGTGGCATCCCCGAAGTGGTAGCATAGAGCGAAAGAATGTAATAGTGATATCCCCAGATTTGCAATGGTTGTGTGTCCGTGAAGCGTGTGCTACTCGGCCGGTCACTGCGCTGTTATACCTAGTATTGCTTTGTTCTACTCGTTCCCTCTTCCTGTGATTCGGGCGTGAGCATTTCGGTGGGCATGCGACAAAACGAATGCTACATGGGCGACCGCTCCCCAGCTATGAAGCACTTGAGAGGGGATTCCTGCATTGAATGGGAGCAAGGTCGGACTCATGCTAGCGCCTGGTATCCAGCACATTGATCAGATCCATATCGCAGGTACCCCAGCTCACAAGTTCCCCAGCTCATAAGTGCTAGGGCTGCCAGAGTTTAAAAATGTTCGGGGGTATGGTGGGCTCACAAGTACAGTATTTCATAGGTGCTAAAAAGTTTTGAATTATACCACTGGATTACACCGTAAACTCCCAACGGCAACAGAGTTTTCCCGCGTGCCAACAGATAGCAGGAGCATGTGGTGGCTGTATTGGTCCAAAAAGGCTGAATATCTAACCTAGCCTTACCCAACCTAACCAACATAACCTAACATTTTTGGAGCAATGCAGCCACCACATGCTTCTGCCATCTGCCGGTACGTAGGTAAGCTCTGGTGCCGTTGAGTGTTTACGGTGTCATCTAGCTGTATGATTCAGAACTATTTTGAGCTATAGGGAACTGTGAGCTCACCCTATCTCGGTTATTTTAGAAGTTATCTGGGAACTTTTAGCATTTATGAAACCAGATGTGGAATATTTTACCACCTATGGTATGGAGTACTTGTGAGCCGGGGAACTTATGAATTCCTTCCCATTGATCGACTGTGGGACCTCTGTGCCTCTTGTTCCGGCAGCTTTTCAGGAAGAGACTTGCATGTATGGCTAACCGGCTATGTCTCGTCATGTGGTGTCTGTCACACTTCACAAACCGCTTAACCATGGATACACTCTTCAAACACTGTCAACCTGGCGTTCATTAGTTAAATCGCTTGCTTTTCCCTCCGTGCCCGTGTCTCGCAAACCTGTTTTCCGGATAGTCGCGGTCATACCGTGCTGGTGCACTCTGTGGCTGGGTACCGTCCTCTCTGATGTAGCTCTAGTGCTTGGCACGGCCGTTAGATGGCGGGTTGGTCGGTTTCTGTCGCTCGCCTTCTGCATGTGTGTCCATTTCTGTTTGCAGCGTAACCTCCGCCTGACGCCAGCTCTGTCCTTGTAGGCAAGAGGCGCGAGGACGAAGATGTTTCGACGCTGCCGGAGGTGGACCAAAACACCAAGAAACAGTTGCGCCAGCGCAAGTAGCGGCGCGGTGGCGATGTTGTGCACGCTGCCCGGCGGGCGGGCGCGTCTGGGGGCGGGTGGTTGGCGGCCGCCCTGCCGGCTGTACATAGGGTACTTGTGACGGGTGAGGGGACGGTTTTCTTTGGGTGTGTGCGCGTGTAGCGCCCGTAGTCGGGCGTCGTGCCGCGGTCCGAATTTAAATCTGCGTGTTCGACGTCCGGTGATTGTGGGATTTACTGGTGCGCGACGGCACTAGCTCGTTGGTGTTTCGGGGTGCTGGTGTGCGTCCCTTCTCAAGGTGCACGCAGCGAACGGTGAAATTGTGTGTTTACTTCGTGGACGGTGACGTAATATGCTCGCTTCCCTCTCGCAGCCGAACGTGGTAATGCTGTCCGAGCGGAAGCACATGCTCACTGCGGTCGAACGTGACTGAGCCGCTTTGTTGCATGTCTGTAAAATACACATCTTCGATTACAATACCACCGCCAATGCATTTGTACATGCACGTATGGTGCAATGTATACTAGATCTGTATGTACTATGTCATACAATGTCAGGTAAAATTTATGAATATATAACATTCCAGTTACTTCGTGCAAAAACTATTTCACTTTTTTGACATTTAGCAAAGTAGAAGAGGTATCATTGAAGGTGATAGGCCATCACATTCCAACATAGTATCATGTTTGAGTGGTGTGTATATGTGCGCAACCCAGAATAACGGGCGTTTGTCACAATAGGCTGCTACCCATTCAAGTTTTTAACATCCCTTTCCTGCAGTCATGTACAAATGCCCATTTTGTGCAGCGAGATGAGAGTGACCAGATCACTGACAATTTTAAGTTTTTCCTTATTAATGCTCTGCGGCACGTCTGGCAGGCTATGTCTCCGGGTCAAAAGTGGTCTTCCCTACCCTATGCTCTCAATTAAGGCTGCCCGTGGCGCACCTTCATGAGGCGCTTTTCGTCGCAGCAACTGTACCGCTTTTATATCCTTCAACATGGACCGAAGGTCTTCACCAGTCAGCATTTTCAGCCTAGTTGCACCTACACCGCTTGCCACATCTCTGAAATCATGTCGACACATTTCAACAACACCGGCGCGTGAACAAACTTCAACGTAAGTCTGAAAATCGGACGCCTGCTTTTTTACAAGCTTATTTACGACCATTTTCGTTATGACCTGAAATCCGAGGGGCTTCGAAATGGTTGGGGGTCCTCTGTAGGTAAGGTGCCATCTTCGGATGTTCGCCCCCTCCCCTGGACCAAATCCTGGCCACGCCACTGCTGTGGACTAAGTGGAACAGGGTTGTGAGAGGCGCCAGTTTATTTTGTGCTGCGCAGCTAGCAGCCAAAAACACTGCTGCCACTTCCTGACTCACAAAATTGTATGTACTTTGATGCAACGTCGGCTGCATCCCTCCCAGCTCCTGCTTCGTGCCGTGTAAGACACGTTTTTTTACCCACGCCCCTCTTTTTCTCTAACTTCGCGGTATTCGATTCTGCTCGGCTCTGCGAGATCCAGGTCAGCCGTGTGATCCATGCATGGTTCGTACTCCAGTGTTTCGTGCATTCCTCGACACATAAGGGAAATAGTTTTCGCATCACCTTATTCCATTCCTAGTCGAACAAACCCGTTTGTATCACGCACGAACTTTCGAAAAATTTCCAAAGTGAAAATTTTGCCACGCTCTACAATGTGTCTGTGCATATTCGGTACTGAGAAGTCTGGAGGTAAGTAGCTACGTTTTGGCGGTTGCATATAGCGGGAGTGGATACTGACTGGTTCGTACGTCTCTTCGTATGCCTTCAGGATCTGTCGATTTAGCGTCGTCTTTGGGATTAGCGTTCTCACGCCTCACCTTTCGAGGTCAACGTTCCTGTGTCTGCCAGAATCGGCCCGTCATTAGTCTCTTCGAACCTCAAGGTGATCAAACAAAATCCATTGCACACGGACTAATTTTTTTTCCACATTTCAGAAAAATATAATAGGTTATCAGTCTTCTGGCAGAGCTGATATTAGTTGGTGGTGGGCAGGTATCGACCGTTGGAGCCAGTGGCGCACCGGAGGGGGGCCCGGGCCCCCCCATGAGACCAAAGTGCCCTTTTGACCGAAAAGTGCCCTCCCGGCCGGAATGTCCCAAATTTAGCCCAAAAATCACCTGCCTTATCATAAAGCAGGTGATTTTTGGGCTGAATTTGAGACATTCCGGCCAAACAATCATTTTTTCTAGCAATTTTAAAACAAATTGCTTGCCACCCCCCGGTCAACAAACCTTCCAGTGTGCCCCGGGCCGCAAAGTGCCCTTTTGGAGCCGGCCAAGTGCCCTTTTCGGTCCGGGCCCCCCCATGGAAAAATCCTGGGTGCGCGCCTGGTTGGAGCTGTCACCGACATGTGGCGTACTACTGATACCGAGTATCTCTGGACAGCGAGTTCACATTCTCGTTCATCACCTTCCTTCGTTCCTCGGAAATACGATTCACGCAGCTATGTTTGCTGGTTCCGTCAGAACATTGCGATGGCAAGGGCCTATGCGTACTTGCAAATGCCATACTTGGCTGTATATCTGTTCTAGCGCTCTTTGATTGGCGCCCGCCATTGCGGCCGCCGAACGCTGTCGCGGTTGAATCGTCAGACTCGTGAGCGGCCGGCCCTCCCGTGATCAGCACATGAATCCCTTGCTGGTGCGCGTCAGGGTATCCCGACCCACCTGGTTCCCAGCGGCCAAGCCCATCTGGCTTAAATTTACCTTAAGCCCGGCATTCACTATAATGTTGCTCTAAGTTCAGCTCTGGCTGAATTTCAGGCCGATATATATTGTTCAAACTGTGGTCGAAATTTGTGTTGACTTTATTTAAATAGTTGAAATTTGGCATGCGGACCAACAGAATGCTAGGCTAGATGGAGAAAACAAAACCTTAAAAAATTTTAAGCTCGCGGGCGTTTCAATGATGCTTAAACAACGAATAAGATATCATCGGTTAGATATCACGATGATATCCAATACGGTGATGATGTAATGAAAAAGATATCACGAACACACCCGTTGCGAGAGGACATATTTACATAGAGTTTTCAGTTAGGGAAAACGGGGGGGGGGAGGGCAAAGCGTGGTAGCGGGGAAAAATTGTGATTTCGCAATTGCTCACTAATTGGTACGGTGACCTGGGCCCAGTTTCATCAATCTGCGTGAAATCGTAGTTTGCAAATAAAAATCACGACTTCAAAATCACGTTTCACGCTTTTGCCAGTTTCACCAATAAAATACGTACGTAGAATCTCATGTAGAATTTCTACGAATCTACGTATACGTCATATACAAGTAATTATCAAAGAACAATACAAAATTATGGCACACGCATAAATGTTCCACATTAATTCAAATCTTCATGCTACTATGGGTTGGCTTAGTAAGTTTTTTTTCATTTAAATAGCTATCTGAAATTATTCAGAGCCAGTTCACTAATGACAACATACTTGGTTGCCATGGGCAACCACAGAAGGCAGATAAAGATGCCTGGCACACTTGTCACATTGCCAAGTGTTGTCACATTGTCAGTTATATTCAACAAATGTTATAGCTGTGCAATGTTTTTCTTCACAAAAATAAATAATAAATGTTATATAGCAATCATATAAATTAGGTATAAACATTGGTCTAAAACATTCATGATGGTTGCTGTAACCAAGGCAACTAGACACTTGACATACAACTGACAATACATCATTCATTACCATTGAAATTTTCATCATGGGCATCAGGGAAGTTACACGCCAAAAAAAATAATAATATTCAGGATGATACTGGAAGAGAAAGATGTGAGTACCTTTTGCAATCCATACTACCCACATTGTCTTGTTTTTGCAGCTAGGAATATCACAGGTAGGCAGGCACCTTAGGTAGTTAGGTGCCAATCTACCTAACATGGGCTATGCCAAGAATAGTGGTATACAGCTATTGTCATATTTCCCTGATTGCCCAGTGGACAAAGAGGTAGTGGCTTAATACATTTGATTCCCATGATAAGCATGGTGGCATAATGAACCAGAAATGCTCAGATTTTCAAAATAGTTATCTTACAGAAGCAAGGGAAAAATCAGTTCTTATTTACTTATAGTCGCTATTGTTATTGTTTTATACTCTTTAACCAGTGATTTTTGGCTTGCAGTTGGTCTTCGGTAAACTAAAGGGGCCCTCAGCAGGCCAAGCACGCACTTCACGTTGGGAGAAGATTATGAGCGAAGCCAGGCAGCTTGGCCTGCTGAAGGGCCCATGCACTGTACACCAGTTCACGAGAAGTTTTGTCGGAAACACAATTCGTGCCACAAGAGGTAAGACGTCTCCAGTAGGGACATCCAACCTAAGTTGACAAAGAAGTTTATAGACAATAGGATACGCGGACCATTCCTCACTCACCACTGATGATTGTTCAAAACCTCGATTTTGCAATCGGCCACAATGACAAGTCCGAATGTCATATGCCTACAATGGTTATCTACCAATTAATAGGTGCGTACACAAACGCAACAAACCAATCAGTCACAATGAAATTTCGAGAAGCGCGACACAGCTCAATTTTGACCTCGAAACCGACGAACACATGTGGCGCGCTGCCAGCTATGAACTAGTGACTATTGTCAAATATCGCTAGATTCGGCGCCATTTGTTACCCGCCATGGAAAGTTGCCGACACTTTACCAAAACATCATATGCTTTCACTCAGTTCTAACTTGACGGATATTTTAAGTCAAATCTAATGTGGGCGCAAAAGATGGAGGGGACAGTAGTTGGAGGTTGCCGGCATCCCTCCAAACTACTCAGAATGGCCCTGATCAGTAGCGCAACCAGGATTTCAGTTCGGGGGGGGGCGCCAGGGCTGGAGAGCGGGCCCCCTCGCAAGCGGGCCCCCCTCATGTTTTAAAAAGTCTGCGGAAAACATGCACTTACTTTTGAGCGGGCCCCTATGTTTGTAAAACTTCGCAGAAATAAAAGCACTTTTCCTTTATCAGGGGCCCCGGTTCGAGGCGGGCCCTGGTTAAAACGGGCCCCCAGATTTTCAGTTGGTTCAAAGGGCCCCTGATTCGAGCCACAGATCCGCTTCGCGGGCCCCTAGCCAGGGCTCTGAGTAGGGTGGCCCACTCCGAGCCAGGGGCCCGCTTCGCGGGCCCCTGGCTCGGAGCGGGCCCCAAAAAAAATTCGGGGGGGCCATGGCCCCTTGGCCCCCCCCTGGTTGCGCTACTGGCCCTGATAATACTCTATGTCTGGCAGTTTGGGCAATCTGGTGTTGTTTACGGCTCGCACGCCGGCCATGAAAGCAGTTATCCACTCTACCATAATTATAAAATGCAATACGTCTAACTTCGTGTAATTTTTGTTTGTTGTTCTTGTATAAACAGCGTTCAATTCTGTGGAAGCAAGAAATCGTTTCCATCTTCGCGCTCTTTAATATCAGCACTGCAACCATGGGCGGTTCCAGCACGTCCAACACGGGACATGCAGGAAACTCGGGTGCCTTCTGGCGAAAAATTCTTATCATATCCCAGGGTCTGACGCAAAACTGCTTTCCACAGAAAAGTACGACAAAAACAGGCGTACTGGTGCTGGTGGTGGGAGGCAGCTGGACCAGCTCGATATCATCGTGCTGGAAGTGCAGGGTAAGTATAGCTCATAGGCAGGGGTTCTAGAAGCAAACGCGGCAGCATTATCACGCACACTGGAGAGGGGGGGGGGCAAGGGCGTCGCCACCGGGGGGGGGGGGGGGTGCACATGCACTAACGCTGGTGTCGTGGCGACCGGGCACTATGAATTGGAATGTCTGAAATTGGTAAATTTTACATTTTAAAGTGATCTGTGTAGGTGTAATTTCAGCAGTGCAAGGTGACTTATCAAGTGATGCCAAAAGAATACATTTGAACAGGGTGGGGGAGCCAGGGTTGAAATCCGACGAATCAGAAACGATAGTGGTATATTAGGCCCCTCGACCGGATAATTTAGTTGGTCACTAATTATTTTACATAAAAAGGTCCCCTTTGACAAAATAGTGGTCGAAATCGGAAGACTTTTTATTGAGTAGGTGGACCCCTCCAAATACGTTTGCCCCCCTCCCCTTGACGCAAATATAGGTACGTCACTGGTCCCCCAATAATTTTCAGAAACATACGCGCATGGAGCAAAGCCAACATTGAGGGGCAAATTCCCCCTCACAAGCATACACAACAACACCGATGCCAGATATTAAATGAGAGAAATGAAGTTTTTAAATGTATTTTCTTCCTACAAAATTGTCTTCTGTGATTATAGCCTGTATGATTAGAGCTTCCCAGCTTCAATACCTTCTCAACGACATAATTTACAAAACGGTACAGCACAGTGAAAACCATGGGCGTGACGGCGTGGAATTTGAAGGTTTTGCATTATTTGTGCATTGTCATTGTTACATTGTTGCATTGCCATTGATGCATTGTTGTTCAGTGCTTGTTTTTGCCGTTAATTTATTCGCGGAGGATTCATGACTTTAGCTTCTGTGCCAAGTGCCTTGCAGCCAGCACCGAATGTTATAAAAATAAATAAATTCCTAAGATGATCAGAAAACCAATTCAATCCACTTCTCGTTGTCACCTTCGCGAAATTGTCGTCCTAGGACTGAGAAATTATCGTTTAAGCTTGTTTATGAGATCAAGCTGGTGGGAATGACTAACAGTAGCGATGAACCTAGCGATATTCAGTTAAACTTGGTGGACATAGAAATGGGTTGATCAATGGGAGATATCTTTAAGATATGCTCAGCACCAGCCCCACCAGCCCGCTGTAATCTAGAGGCCAGCGGGAAGATTCTTCTCGTCGATAAAGCATAAAGATATTGGTTTGTTTTGTCACTGACGTATTTATCTACATTTGCTTATTTATACCCTGGTATGACTCGGTTCTCAGCGAAAAAAAAGATTCTTGGTATTGCGCTTTGCGTAAATAATGCACCATGCCAAGAACAAACAAGACATCAATATGAGGCCACGTTCCCCATTCTGGAACCATACTAAGAGCCTAAAAAATCAATAGGAGGCCCTAACACAGTGGAGGCCCCCTTTCGGGGAGCAGGAGGCCCCCTTTCAACATTGCCCCCCTGGAAGAATTTCGTGGCGACGCCACTGGGGGGGGGGCGCAAATCCGCCCACTCCTCCGATTTTACGGGTCGATATACGATATGTTTTGTGTGCCTGCATATAAATGTCCGGCGCGTCGCTCAGAATAAAAAAAAACGAAAATCTATTTTCAGAGGGCCTGCAGTGCGCATGCCTAAAGTTCAACCGATGTCTTTGTGCTGAAGCTCGTAGCTTTCATCTCAGTTTCATCATTGCCCCATTTTCAGGTCGCGTCGGGTCTTCTAGTCCCGTGCCGGGCGCATGGGCCTCGACGTCTGGTGAAGGCGCCTTCGCCGCCAATCCCATAACCTTCCCATCCACATTCCCATTCCCATCCACCAGTAGTCTCACGGCACCACCCCTCACCACCTTCGCCGCCGATGCTCCTGTCGCCGCCACCACCACCACCACCTCCAACACCAGCGCCACCACCACCACCAACGCCAACACCAACGCCAACACCGCCACCAACACCGCCGCCAACACCAACACCGCTGCCAACACCAACACCGCCGCCAACACCAACACCGCCGCCAACACCAACACCGCCGCCAACACCAACAACGCCGCCAACACCAACAACGCCGCCAACACCAACACCAACACCACCGCCAGCACCAAAGCCAACACTACCGACAACACCAACACCACCGCCATAGACACAGATATTTTTCACTTTTTAGACTCAGACATGACAGACATGTGGGAGCAGGAGACCGGCCGGCAGGATGCGCAGGGGGGCAGTGCCGCGAGAGTGGAGGAAAACGAGCGCCTCATGAACCTCCCAGAGTTACAACTTACGGAAAGCCAGAGGACGAAATTCAAAATTCTGAGGAATATGCTCATGGAGGAGAAGATTCGGCATCTTCAAGCAAAAACTAGGGAACTCGAAAATCTGTAAATTGCAAGGCGCTCGTTTTCCCATTCCTCTTCCTCTTCCTTTTCCACCACTCCTCCTCCTCCTACGCCTCCACTCCCCTTGTCCTACACCGCTGTCAAGGTTTTTTCTTTGTTTCTTGTTGTGTTCGCTTTGTGTTTGTGTCGGTAAATATATTCGTTGACTGGCTCTTTCGTATTTGAAACTAAGATATGACTTTGAATATTGTTTATTGGAACGGAGTTGGAATATTGTTCACTTCAACCCTCTAATTTGCCACGGCCCTCGCAATTGCCGCCCGCCGCGCGAGGCCGCGCGTCCGCAGTGTTGCCGGTGCTGGTGCTTGAAGATGCTGGTGTCACTCTTGTAAAATGATAGTTATATTTGCAGTCCTTTTCTGATGTAGCAAGACGACCGAGTGTGAAAGGGCGTGAAATGACCGTAGCACGCATTTTTATAATTTATCATGGTCTGATGCTATTTCGGAATCCGTGACTTTGTGATCGGAGGCTTGTAAGTCACCTGTTGCTTTGTACTGGCATTACACCGGAAAGTTAACTATTAGTCTCCCATGCCGGAAAATGTTTTTCTATGGTATCGTGCCCAAGCATGACGGTCAATGGTATCATTCTATGGTATCGTGCCCAAGCTCAATCAACCAAATTAGTCGCTTGGGTCATAACTGGGTGTAAAAGACGGGGCAAAACAAGGTACTCCGTTTTACCCGTACTTCACATCACACAGCTATAGTAGAATTGCAACAGCTGTGCAGTTATCTGGTAAAATAAAGCAACAGTTCTGCTACTTTTTCTCCGCACTCGATTCCTGGCACCTGTGCCATGACAACCTTGCCAACAGATGCGGTGTTCATTTGTCAATGTCATCTTTTGCCTGCACTCTTCCTTGAACTTTCGCCTATCATATTGTCAACTTGTTTCGACGACATCACGGGTTTTGTCTTTGCCTGCTACCCTCAACTCTACGAGAAATCAATTCCAGGATACTTATCTACGTAAGCTGTTAATACCCAGCTAACGAGGGAGAATGTGAAAGGAGAGAGGTCTGCTTTGCACTGATGCTGAGCTTAAGCATAATTATGTAAGTAGCTAAATGTAGTACACGATGAGACTAAACGTTGAAGTTTAGTTTGAATGCAAAAGATGTTGAATAAGTTCCGATGTTTTTGTGTCGGAAGCCATATAGTGCTAAGTACCCGTATTGCTCCCTCCCTACATGTAATTAAAAGTTATATATCAATGGCGCAATACTTTTTTGTAGCTGCAAAATGCAGTGGTGTTTGAGGGACGCTGCTGAAAGCCAGTACCTGCCTTTTCATCAACATACAAAAGGCAATTTTTCGTCTTGTCCCTGAATAAGATTTTAAGCGTTGCTTTTTCCCTGAGGATCTTCGGAAAATAATTTCCAGCCGGATTAACCGACAAAGGATATCGTTAATTCCCTTTGAAGGAGCACAAATGTTCCCTACGCTTTGGCGTTTAAGTCTCACTTTACGATACCATCAGGAACAGAAAGCTAACACCAAATATTTCCCTGGTGCTAGCTGCATCGCTGATGCGGTCGATTCTCCCGCAGACGTCATATTCACTGGTGATAAAGGAACGGTTGATCAACACGTTAAGCGAAAGTTATAATTAAACAGAGGAATATTGTATCAATATATATATTAAAATGCCACCACCTAACGTTTTGAATCAATTAGTACCGCTGTTTGTTTGCGGTGATTAGCTTAAAGCACACTTTTAATGCCGGATAAAAGTATTAACCTTCTTCTGCCCAGTCCCATAAGTGGGGAAAATTGAAAATATTGGAAGTTGTATTCTCACTTGCTCGTCTGTTGCGGTGGCGGTGTTCGTCCCTCCTCGCAGGCCCGAAGAGGTCCTTCAGGCGATCGCCTTGAGGGCAAAGGCTCCTCAAGGCGCAGACGCAGATATATAACCGAAAAAGTAAAAGCAAAAACACATATGGTGTGAAAAAGACCACTGAGATCTGAAGACGTCCACCCAGATGGTCGGCAAGGACCGTGAAGATAAGAGAGCCTGTGGATCTGGAATACCCATGCTAGCTGGAATGGGCCGACTCAGCTTAAAAAGGCCCCTAACAGCTGAGGAATAAATAGGAACTCTCGGGAATCACTGGCGCTGAAGGCCAGAGGAAGAGAGAGAGAGAGAGAAAGAGAGAGAGATACAGATAGAGATAGATATAGAGATAGAGATAGAGATAGAGGGAGGGAGGGAGGGAGATAGATAGATAGATAGATAGATAGATAGATAGATAGATAGATAGATATATAGATAGATAGATAGATAGATATATAGATAGATAGATAGATAGATAGATATATAGATAGATAGATAGATATATAGATAGATAGATAGATAGATAGATAGATAGATAGATAGATAGATAGATAGATAGATAGATATATAGATAAATAGATAGATAGATATATATATATAGATAGATAGATAGATAGATATATAGATATATAGATAGATATATATATATATATAGATAGATAGATAGATATATATATATATATAGATATACAGATATAGATAGATAGATATATAGATAGATAGATATATAGACATATAGATATAGATAGATATATATATATATAGATATATAGATAGATAGATAGATATATAGATAGATCGATAGATATATATATCGATATAGAGATGGATAGCGAGAGATAGAGCTGGGATGCTCTTAGGGTGTGGAATGACCCCTGAGTGATGAACAGGACACCACGAGCTGAAGAGGAATAGTGAGGGCCCATCTCAGAGCTGGAATGTCTCTGGTATGAGAGCTGGACAGAGATATTAAGGACTGTGATGGGTTCATAAAAAGGAGAGGACCCTGAAGGATGAAGAGGGCCCATGAGAGCTCAAAATAAGTTCCTGTAGGCTGACGATTGTGAGGAATACTGAGTACCCGCCTAATAGCTAATATATCACTGAAACCAAAAACAAACTGTCAGTAACTTGGAAGGACCCCTGGCAGCTTGAGAGGGTCCAGTGTGTCAACAAAACCACTGAGAGCTAAGGGATGTCCCTAAACCTAACTATGATGATGAGGAATACCGAGGGAAGTACACAACAAATTGAGCTCTCTAGGGTTCTCCGGGAGACCGGTGAGGGTTTCGGGTTGACGTGAAGGGTTCCTGGGTCGACGTGAAGGGCCCATGGACCAACAAAAGGGGCCCCGGTCTAACGGAGAGGGTTCCGAGCCAATAAAGAGCGCCCCGAGTCAACCGAATGTTCATGGGCAAACGGCGAGGGCCAACGTGGGCCAACGTGGGCTGGGCCAACGTGAAGAGCTTCTAGGCCGACGGAGATGGCCCGGGGTTGTTGGCAGGGCCCCCGGACTGACGGAGAGGGCCCCAGCCAATAAAGAGCGCAGAGCTGACAGCGGTTCTCAGGCCAATGCGGAGGTCCCCGAGCCACAGAGACGACCCGGTAGAAAAGGAGGTTTCTTGGTGCGCCGTAAAGGGTCCCTAAGTCCATGGGGGGACCCCGGTCTCCTAAGTGGGTTAGCAGACTGCCAGGATCGGACCCTGGGCCCTCTTGATGACAGAGATCTCTTGACAGAAAGGGTCAATGTTCCAAATTGACTTTAAAAAGGAAACACACTTCACGGAAATGCACAGCAAATCACCCAGTCACACTATCTCATGACACATAAGGCTCTCTTTAGTGTCAAATGCGTTGCATCGCGCAACGTCATTCTATCAAAAGGCAACGATTCAAAATGAAATGCGACCAGAAGGCTGTTTTGCAGGGGTACCTGTCGCTCCAGCGCCAGCACTAAAAGCAGCTCAGGAGTCGGTGGCGGCGGACACCTGTGCAGCCGCCATTCTGCTCAACTTATGAGCGTAGGAAGATGATGACTTGTAAAGACAAAATAGACACAAAAACATAGCAGTGTACCGGGGCCCACTGCGGGTCATACTGGGCCTACTGTGTGGTAAGTGTATGTTCAATAGGCGGGTATTGTATGTATATCAGACATACATACATACACACACACACACACACACACACACACAGACCAACATGTATTTATTGATATATATATATATACATATCTACTGTGTGATTCTGAAAGGATTCGCTACTTTCATTTTTACACTGGAGATCTAGAAATGAAATTAGCATGAAATCAATTATATCTTTAGAAAGGATGTGCAATGAAAAATTGCATGATGTGGTTTTGCTCATTCCTGAGAATTCTCCCACTCAGCAAGGAGCAAAATGCCAAAGTCATGCAAATATACTACAAAACAGCATCAACGAGAGCAGCTCGACGCTCTTTCTGGTCCAACTCGTGCACTACGCACTTGATCCCGATACTACCAAAAAATATGAACAGTTTTGGGCTGGTGGCAGCATTGACGATCTGAACCGAGGGCGAATTGGGCGAATGCGTTCAAAACGCTCTGCAGAAGGCGTTGAAAATGTTGAGGTCATCGTCCTCGAAACCCCCACGAGGTCAATCAGGAAAATTGCAAGCCACGTTAACAGCAGCTACAGCACGGTATAATTAATTCCTTTAAAAAAACTCAGAAGAACACCATGCAAAATATTGATCCATTAAACATTGCTAGAAAGCAATAAAATGTAATGAGTTGCTTTTGCTAGCTGGTTCTGTGTCGTGTGCACCGCTGACGCAATCTTCATCAACAACATTTGGTTCAGTGACCAGGCCCATTTTCTGCTAATGGGAGTGTGAACACCAAAAATTGCAGGATCTGTGGCAACCGCACCCCAGTTTTATTTCGGCTCCCAGTGGAAGTAAACAAAGTTTTTGATCGAAACACTTGTATTCTCACATATCATGTACTGCTTGACTGTGTACGGTAGCTGTCGGGTCACACGACGGTACCAAATTCAAGAAGTATTAAATAATTATGATGGCATTGCATACTGTCGTAAGCGAATCCATCACGTGTCGCTTCTCTTGCGTCATCTTAAATAGCCGATTGTTGAGGAGCTGGTATCGGAACGCGACATGTCCATGATGCACCGCATACCGCACCATCCGCGCGCTCCCAACCCTGCGTGGTGGGGTGATTTATGGAGGTGACGTGACAATTCGGGGCACGCGCGGCGTCGGCGCGCGCCTTCTGCAGCCGCCAATAGTGCACACGGAGGCTAGCGGGAGGCTAGTGCACACACTGCCAAGAAGGCCCTTTGGCTATAGACCTCCAAACATTTTGAATCGTGCTCCAGCTGACATATAAGAGTCAGCGAGTGCCGACGGCTGTCGGAGGGAAGCGCGGCGATGGTTGGGATGCTTAAGTCAGCATTAGCTTTTATTGACTTCGTTACACGTGTTTACACGTATATTTTATTACCCGACTCAGTAGCTTTCAATGCACCTGCAAGCCTGTGATATTGACACCGTCTGAAAAGCCACGAAATAGAGACTGTATCAAATGCACGATGATGACAATGATACATACTGCCGGCGCGCTCATCCAACGGCACCTTATCCCGTGGTCGTTCTCTTTTCTCGTATAGGATGCTCTCTCACAAAGAACGGGCGTGTCGTTGCTGGAAAGACGTGCCGCTTTCCTACCATACGGGAGTCCATCCCTCGAGGGGTGTCCACTCATGAGTGCCTTTGACATGAGTGTCTTTTCAGGAAAGGTTCCTTGTAATCTCATTTAGGACCGGTGTCCCTGTGAAGGCGCTTGCAAAAAAAATATAAGGAGAGTTTCTAGGAATGACCCCTTCAGATCCGGCCTTTTAACAACAGCCGACCCCTTCCCCTGCACACCACTGAATGTGCACGAGTGCGCCCATAGGCGTAGAAAGGAAAGGAAAGGGGAGCGGAGAGATTGTCCCTCTGTTCTCTTTTCGTTGTTCCTAGGTTATATTGCTCCGCCGGGCAGCCTTGCGAACAAGCTTAGACAAACACCATGAAGATGCGTCGAGCGACACGACCTTAACGATCTTCCTCCCCAACTCTGAGCCCGCTCCTTCACTCTTGAGCAGGTATACCAGTTAATTCCGGGCGTAGGTTGAGCGGGTGGAACCAACCAGAGGTCTGCACACGTAGAGTTTCCGACTAATCTAGCTACGCACCGCCTAATACACTCCACTCGTACCGCTGTGCCACAGCTTGGCGTCCCGCCGCTGCCAGCTCCGGCAGGGTCACGCGAAACATCGGCGACGGCAGGGTGTGGTGCCGCGTCCTGTGCAGGGCCCTGTCGGCGGCCCAGCGCCGTCACCGTGATGCTGACGTCCGGCCAGCCCGGTCCAGCCGTGCAGGTGTTTGCGCCGGTGGCTGGTGGGACCGGCCCGCTCACGGTCACGTGTCAGCTCAGTCACACCTGCTGGGCATGGTCAGCCGCGCAGCGTCGCAGGTAAACCGCTACTGGTGACGAGTGCGACGGCCGGTGCTGTCAGCTTGGTGGCAGAGCATGCGTCCCGAGTGAGATGCTTCAGATGCCAGGTACTCCATCCAGGAATCAAACGTGCACCGTACCTACAAGGGCGTGACGACTATTTCACCAGGTATGTGAAAGGAGATTGTCGGTCGACAGTCGAACGGTGTTGCAAACAGCAAGCTGCCCAAATATCTTTCTCGAGTGGAAATTTGTCGGTGGTAGGTAAAAAGGCCGTCGTATAGTTACCAGGTTTACCTACATACCTAACGATTTACTCGTTTTCCAGGGACAAGGGAGTGGCATCCAGATAAACCGTGAAATTACGGTAGTTAATAACAAGCCTTCGGACTATTACCTTCGTGGTTTAGCTGAAGGCCTTGGTGGTTCAGCTGCGACTCATGCTCTCTGTCGTTCATGCACAGCAATCATTGTTGATGTTACGATGCATGCATGTCATATGTCATAAGAACGGATGGGCCAATCACGCGCTGGATAAATCACTGGATAATCAACTCGTTATGTCGGATGTTGGAGGTAGGGAGATCTGGGCATAGCGAATCCATCTAGTACTAGAAGATAATCAAAATAATTGATCTATGCCTTGGCTTGGTCAAAGATGTTGCATTCAGAGCCATATTTACACCAATTGCGAAATTCTGAGACATGTGAAAAGACGCTTTGCCTTGATCACGAGGAAAAGCGCCACCTGTCATGGGAAAGCGACCCCATATGGGACAAGGTGTTCTTTGAAATTATCGCTAACGTCTTAACTATATATCTATTGCTGGTCTTCACATGAGATTTTGCATTGACGTCGCGTATTGAGTGGTTACATAACATACATGGATAATAATTACAGCACCCGCACTTACTTCCTGTTTCAATGGCACACTTAATTCCTCAGCACGCCCAATGCTAAACCGGGACAAGTAGGAAAAGTGCATGCACTTTATGAAATTGTGCATATTCAGGCAAAGTAATATATCGGTTTATTGTTTGTTTGACTGTTTATCGCCGCACACAGGGGCGGTTTTCAAAGGTAATGAGAGTAAACACAGTTTACCCAATTTTCATGATGCTGGAAATTCCATTTGGGGTGCAATTCTTGGCATAGATCTTGATGACGTTGGTGAAAGTGATTCAACAGCCGAAGGAGGGGGCATTGGGAGCAGTGTGGTTGTGAGGTTGTGGGGTCCCCAATAATCGCGCCGGACTTCGGAAAAATTGCGCTAGGCTCCCTAAAAATCCCGCTGGGGCCCCAAAAATCGTCACAAAAATGATACTGCGGCCCCAAAATGTCGCGCAGGATCAGCGAAAACAACGCTGTGCCCCGAAAATCGCACCAAGACCCATGCAAATCACACTTGGGGCCCCTAAAGCTGACACCAGGGCTCCAAAACGTGGGATCGGGGCCCCTGAAAACACTGTTGGGACTCTCAAAAATCTCACCGGTGCCACTAAGAATCATATTGGGGCCCCAAAAAAGACGCACATGGGCCCTGAAAATGACGCTGGGCCACAAAATCGCACCAAGGCCCCTGAAAATCGCAATTGGTGCCCCAAAAATCGTTCCGGGGACCATAAAAATGATGCTGGAGCTCCAAAAAGTGGAACCAGGGCCCCTGAAAATACCGCTTGGGCTCGCAAAAAGACGCGTCGGGCCACGAAAAGTCGCGCCAGGGCCCCAGAAAATCACGCTGGGCCCAAAAAATCGGGCCGGGCCCTTGAAACTGCGCTGGAGCCCCCAACAAGTTAGACCTGGACCCCTGAAAATTACGCTGAGGTCTCCAAACTTCGCATCTGGGCCTCTGAAAATCACGTCGGGGGCCAAAAAAGTCGTGCCGAAGTTCATGACGATCACGACGGGGCCCCACAGGCCGGGCCGGGGTCCCTAAAAATCACGCTGAGCTTGGAATATCAAAAAGTCACACCCGGGCCACTTAAAATCATGCTAAGGGCTCGACAGGTGGCACCGAGGCCCCAAGTCCCATCAGGACGATCCCAAAAAAATGAAGCCGGGGGAACGAAAAGAACAGTCCGGACATGGAAGATCACTCTGGAGTCCCCAAAATCGCTCCAAAAGCCCTCAAGACGTGTTGAGCCCCAGCAACGTGTCGAGGCCAAACTCGTGCTAGGGATCCCAACAAAATGACGACGGGCCAAAAAATCGCACTTAGACCCAACAATTCCGAAAATGCGATTAATTTAAGTTGAAAATGTTTCCCTACTTCCCACCTTTTGTTCTAAAAAGGAATCTGGATGCCTCACTGAACTTGAGTACTCCATCTTTCTGTTTAAATATGCTCCCAGATTGGGTACCGAACCGAGACACGCGCTGGTATGATGTTCTTTCATCGTCTTCTGATGTGTTTTAGGATCCAAGCGCATTTTTCAGACCCCACGTGTTTGTTTACATATTTATTTGTGCGGATTCACGATCTTTTTGAGGTACCGGTACGATTTCCAAGACCCCGATGTGTTTATTTACTGCCAAGTGCATGTTTTTATAACCATGCCACTTTTTGCGGGCGCCGGCCTGTTTTTGAGGCTCGCATGCCTTCTCTGCTGCCACAGTGTTCTCAGGGTTCCAGTGCGTTTTGATGGTGTCCGGTGGTTTAGGGCCCACAGTTTGCTTATTTAGGGCACCGAGGCATATCTTAAAGCCCTGTCGCTTATTTTCGGGACCCTGTGCCGGTGGTTTTGGGAGCTTTTGGGAGCTTATTTTCGGGACCGGTGGTTTTGGGAGCATCGTGTATTTATTTAGAGCTCCAACGAAAAAATTTTGGGCCCTAGACAAAAATTTGTGTAGGCCCTTGTGGTATTTTCTCGAAGCTCAGGCGAGGCTTTGCAGGGGCTAAGGCGCGATTTAGTCGGCTTGGGCGCGAATTTTCGGGGCCCCGACGTGAATTGTCGGGATCCCGATGCGAGTCTTGTGGGCTCGCTGTACCGAAGTTGAGCGGTGTTCAAGTTAAATGGCAGATCACACTAAGCAGGTTCCGATTATAAAAACACGCAAGGGTCTTATATTCGAACTGCTTGGAAAAAAATCCTTAGGAGTCTACCAGAGCGGATCTCTCAACTGCTTGCTATACATGATTTTCCCGAATGATCTTGGATTGCTTGTACCTGATCGCATAAAGTTTGTGCAATATACTGACGATTTGCAAATCTTGATAAGTGGCAAAAAGAAAATTTGCATGGTATAATCAGGAAAAACGAAGCTACTCTTAATGCATATTATCAGTGGTTCTCTCAAAATGAACTGAAAACCAACGCTGGCAAGACCCAAATGGCAGTATTGGTGCCATGACTCAGTAGCGTTCAATGAAATATATTTAGCTCAGCACTGCCCATGCCGTATTGTCAGCCATCCAAACAACAATGCAAGGATGTAGCACTGTGCAGCACACAATGGCCGCTCAGAGCACGCGACCGCCACGCAGCAACACCGCCCGACTAACTGTTACGAAAACCGCGAACGAAAAGCAACGTCCTTCCATTGTGGCATAGACAAAGAGCGGAGCTATCCGCGTCTACTGATACCACGCAGAGATTGATTTACAGTAGATATATCAGAGCACAGAAATGACAATACAAATTTGAGTGTAACTGGCAGCAGTCATCTGTGACGGGGAAGTATTATCCTATTCCTCCAACACAAAATTGTCAGCAACCATTTGAGATTCACTTTCCAATTTACTACACTTTTCTCTATACGCAGGAACGTACTCAAGGGGCGGGGGCTGTCGCCCCTCCTCCTCCCTTGCACTCCCACGAACCCATGACGTGGTCCTTGAGGCCGCGCCAGGGGCCCATAAGTAATCGTCTACGGGATCGCCATGAAGGGGATGGAAAGGCCAGCAGCGCTTTTTATGGCCGCCGAGGCTGTTGTTGGGACCGCTTGCAGATACCTACAGCTCACGATCGCCTGCGGGTCTTTACAAATATATAAGAGCACTTACGAACGTCTACGGGCTCTTACGAACGTCTACGGGCCATAACGAACGTCTACGGGCTGTTACGAACGTCTGCGGGCCCTCACGAGCGTCTACGGGCCCCTACGAACGTCCACGGGCCATTACGAACGTCTGGGGCCCATACGAACGCCTACGGGTCGTTACGATCGTCCACGGGCCATTACGGATGATTACGGGTTACTACGAACGTCCACGGGCCTTTACGGATGATTACGGATCATTGCGAACGTCTACGGACCTTTCGAATGACTACGGGACCTTACGGACGTATACGGATTATTACGGGAGTCTACGGGTCTTACCGAATACTGAATCGACGTCTTTTGCAAGGAAGTTTTGACATCCTGCATCTAGATGCACACTTATGCGATCTGCATTCCTGGTTTATAACAGTGTCATGCTTACTTACAATTTGAGGAAGCAGGGGGCAAGCGATGCGAACACCCAATGAGGATTAAAAACAAAAACAAAAACCATTAATTTTCTGAGGAAAACATGGTCCATTTTCGAAATCCGGGTACTTTACGAGGTGGTAGTCCCGAGTCCCTTCGCAAAATCCGCCCCCTCCTTGAACAATTCCTGACAAAGTCTCCGTCTACACGCGATGCGAGCGAAATCAATGACGGTGCCCTCTGCCACCAACATAGCAAACAGCGCCCCTCGGAGTCTCCGCTAGGTGGCAGGAACAAGCAATCCACAATGGGAACGCCTTCCATGCTTAAAGCAATGCCTAACGCAAACGTCGATTTTTGTGGAACGGCCATACCTGAATACCAAGTGGAATACATTAGAAACACGCCTTGATCGCAGGGGTAGATCCGGGAATTACCATCGGGGCTGGCACTTCTGGAGGGGCGCCATTTCTTCGAAGGGGCGCCACTGCGAAAGTATCTGGAGGGGAGTCTTTTCCTGCCGACGGGCGTCTCTGGCTGAACAAAAATTTGAAACGCATATCGACACTATAGTGCACCGGGCTTGGCCATACTTGACACTTTTCCAAAAGTGTGATCTAATCATTAGCAAAGGTTTTGGTAGTGTCTATCATTCGTTATTGGATGTCTGTGTGGGGCTCATGCGGCAATCATCACATTAATCGTGTTAAAAAAGTAAACACTTTATATGCCCGTGTAGTCGGCGGCAAATGAAGGTTCGACCACATTGTAACAAAGTTGTTTTTTGGAGCGTCATAATCCCAGAAATTCAGCCCCCTCCCCACAGTTCGACTGGCGCGGTTGTAACAATGTTAGATGTAACTATACCGTTCGGCACTCGTTCGAGAATGCGCCGTTGTATAACGCCGGGTGACGCGTGAATCATGCCACCACTGTCGACGGCCGGCTGGACGCGTCTTAATGCATGTTATGACTTACGGCCGATAACTGGGCCACCGAGACGACTCTGCATCCTGTCGGAACAGTCCACGTGTGCGGCACCAGGCCGAGCAAGGCTGCCGAAGGTGCAGTCTCAGCACCCGTTCCCACGCGAAGTCAGTCTCTGGATGTTACCAGAGCCGGCTCTGAGCTGACATTGTGTGTCTCTGATGTCTGATGTCAGAGAGACAGCGCGCCTGCCTGCAGTACGGTGCACGGAGTTCAGAGCGAGCCTTTGTTCTCTAGCGGGGATGAGTAACCCCACTGGCCATGCAGGCAGTCATGTGACGTGTTGCGGACTAAGTCACGTGACCAGTGACGTTGTCGTTGTGGGGCTACCTTGTGACGGCGCCGAGGGGGCACAGAAGGGAACTGGACGTCGAGACGCGCGGCTGTGAGTTGGAGCGCAGCGGGGCTGAGTGGCCGAGGGCTGGCCAGCCCTGCCCCGCACGTCGGTACTAAGGTACGCCTGGACTCTGCCTAAGAGTCGCTACGTCTGTTGAGATGTAGATCGAAGGTGAAACTGTTGCTCTGTCTGTCAAGCTGATCGAATCACCATTAATGCCTAATCTTCGTGGCCATTTATCTGTTGACTAATTTGCACAATATATAAGTGCTGGCTTTGGGGAGGCGTGTCAAGATGTGAGATCAGAGCTCCGAGATGGAAGTCAGAGCCATTGATTGAAAACATAACCGGGGTTTTAAATATCGCAAACGCTGAGGTACCCTAGACTAATCCACGGGCCGAAAATGAAGGTTTACCCCAGTACAGAAGGGGGACAAAAACTTTTCCTACAACATTTCCAAAGTCATCAAAACCCTCGCATGGCTAAATGCGAAACAATTAGTGTAATATCACAACGCCTGTTCTGTGCAGAGTGCCATCAAAGCCAGTATACCATGTGACATTGATGACACGACCGGGTGGGTAACCAATCAGCGTCGCCACCACAACACCACGACACGCTCAGCCAACCTCACGCTGTCACGCATGCTCACTGGGGCCGGGAGGCGGAGCCTGTGCCACCGAGGCGCTTGTCTTGCTGACGATTTTCTATTTGAAACGCCCGATCCTAATTGCGTAGTACCTGCATCTTTACTGGAAAATCACGTTTATTTTACGATATGTTGTACGACTTGCTTTTACAATGAATGTGCGTGCATGACTGTATTTCTGTTTTTCTTTTGGAACCTAATGGCTACTTGAAAGCTTCCGATGAACAAACGTGTCAAATGAAAAGCCGTGAAATCGTCGATGATGCCAGAATGCATCTGAATCTGAACTTGAATGCATCGTCATGTCGATCCAATCATTCCACTGAGGATGCTCCGTGACGTGGCGTGACTGTACATGTGCAGCGCGTCACGTGCTCAGTCGATGCATCCAGCAAGCTGCTGGGTATGCCTGTTGATGATGCTCCGTGACGCGGCGTGACTGTACATGTGCAGCGCGTCACGTGCTCAGTCGATGCACCCAGCGAGCTGCTGGGCATGCCTGTTGATGATGCTCCGTGACGCGGCGTGACTGTACATGTGCAGCGCGTCACGTGCTCAGTCGATGCACCCAGCGAGCTGCTGGGCATGCCTGTTGATGATGCTCCGTGACGCGGCGTGACTGTACATGTGCAGCGCGTCACGTGCTCAGTCGATGCACCCAGCGAGCTGCTGGGCATGCCTGTTGATGATGCTCCGTGACGTGGCGTGACTGTACATGTGCAGCGCGTCACGTGCTCAGTCGATGCACCCAGCGAGCTGCTGGGCATGCCTGTTGATGATGCTCCGTGACGTGGCGTGACTGTACATGTGCAGCGCGTCACGTGCTCAGTCGATGCACCCAGCGAGCTGCTGGGCATGCCTGTTGATGATGCTCCGTGACGCGGCGTGACTGTACATGTGCAGCGCGTCACGTGCTCAGTCGATGCACCCAGCGAGCTGTTGGGCATGCCTGTTGATGATGCTCCGTGACGTGGCGTGACTGTACATGTGCAGCGCGTCACGTGCTCAGTCGATGCACCCAGCGAGCTGCTGGGCATGCCTGTTGATGATGCTCCGTGACGCGGCGTGACTGTACATGTGCAGCGCGTCACGTGCTCAGTCGATGCACCCAGCGAGCTGCTGGGCATGCCTGTTGATGATGCTCCGTGACGCGGCGTGACTGTACATGTGCAGCGCGTCACGTGCTCAATATAAACCCACAGAGGGCTGGGCATGCCTGTTGATGATGCTCCGTGACGTGGCGTGACTGTACATGTGCAGCGCGTCACGTGCTCAGTCGATGCACCCAGCGAGCTGCTGGGCATGCCTGTTGATGATGCTCCGTGACGCGGCGTGACTGTACATGTGCAGCGCGTCACGTGCTCAGTCGATGCACCCAGCGAGCTGCTGGGCATGCCTGTTGATGATGCTCCGTGACGCGGCGTGACTGTACATGTGCAGCGCGTCACGTGCTCAGTCGATGCACCCAGCGAGCTGCTGGGCATGCCTGTTGATGATGCTCCGTGACGCGGCGTGACTGTACATGTGCAGCGCGTCACGTGCTAGTCGATGCACCCAGCGAGCTGCTGGGCATGCCTGTTGATGATGGCTCCGTGAGTGGCGTGACTGTACATTGTGCAGCGCGTCACGTGCTCAGTCGATGCACCCAGCGAGCTGCTGGGCATGCCTGTTGATGATGCTCCGTGACGTGGCGTGACTGTACATGTGCAGCGCGTCACGTGCTCAGTCGATGCACCCAGCGAGCTGCTGGGCATGCCTGTTGATGATGCTCCGTGACGCGGCGTGACTGTACATGTGCAGCGCGTCACGTGCTCAGTCGATGCACCCAGCGAGCTGCTGGGTATGCCTGTTGATGATGCTCCGTGACGCGGCGTGACTGTACATGTGCAGCGCGTCACGTGCTCAGTCGATGCACCCAGCAAGCTGCTGGGTATGCCTGTTGATGATGCTCCGTGACGCGGCGTGACTGTACATGTGCAGCGCGTCACGTGCTCAGTCGATGCACCCAGCGAGCTGCTGGGCATGCCTGTTGATGATGCTCCGTGACGCGGCGTGACTGTACATGTGCAGCGCGTCACGTGCTCAGTCGATGCACCCAGCGAGCTGCTGGGCATGCCTGTTGATGATGCTCCGTGACGCGGCGTGACTGTACATGTGCAGCGCGTCACGTGCTCAGTCGATGCACCCAGCGAGCTGCTGGGCATGCCTGTTGATGATGCTCCGTGACGTGGCGTGACTGTACACCCAGCGAGCTGCTGGGCATGCCTGTTGCGCGGGCTTCGTCTTCACAGTGCCAAACATGCGCGGCAGCCAGGGCTGCCGGAGCACTGCACCTGCCTCGCGTGAGACGAGACAGCGACTCTCGCTGCCACCCAGCGCCATTTCTTGCACCGCGCCATTGCTAAATGGCGTAGTCCTGGTTCTAGCGTTCAGGAGACACCGTCACGGAGTGCGCTGCCCGCGCCGTCTGTTACCAATTTCCAACCGAGCCGCAGGGTGCACAGCTCGATGATGCCCTCTGGGGCTGGGACGAGGACTATTGACCGTGGTTACCTGCGTGCCTGGTTACGTATGTGATTCAGTTGACTACACTGACCAGGGGACGAGTGGTCTAGGGGTAAGTTGTCCGTCTTGCAATCGAAAGATCGTGGGTTCGAGTCTCACCTGTCGCTACTCGTCGCCCGCGACCTATCGGCGTGAGATATTGGCGACGCTACATGACTCAACGGTCGACGTGTCGTAAAAACCAATAGCCACCACCGACTACACTGACCAGGCCCACTCACGTCTGAATGCTGATCCGTAAAACCAGAGTAGATGGATTCAATAAATGCATTCATACAGGTCTTGTCACACACATACACATGCCGTGCATGACCTGGGTGGCTCAAGCATGGCACGTATTACTGATAAATCCAGCATACCCTGGTGAAAAAGTTCTGTATAATTGCCCTGCACAGACGCACAGGACACTGCCACGCACGATCCTACACAAAGGTTGAAACAACAGTCCTGTAGAACGCCGGCACAGAACCCTACAGGGGGTTATGCAATATATAAGGGTAGGCCAGCACAGGATCCTGCAGAGGGTTATGCAATACACAAAGGTAGACCTGTACAGGATCCTGCAGGGCACTTGCAAAGACACGCGCGGCCGCTGTGGCAGTCGAACCCTCGATGCTGGCGCTATTAGCACGACGCTCTGAGTTCACCATGAGGTGCGTCGTGGCAGTCAACTGACTAACTGTGCGTATGCGTTTGTGCACCTAGCGATCTGCAGGAGCACAACTAAAGTGGGGTCGCAGCCCCTCCATCATTCACACCACGCACTGGAGGTCTCAATCCCCCGGAGGGCTAAAGACACGAGAAAAAGAAAACCTACACAAAGGAAGCGTGGCTTGTGAGCAACACCAAACACAACCTCCCCTAAGTAATTTTCACGCAAAGATACACGATATTCGATTTAGCACTGGTAAATTAGCAGCATTAATCCAGGTATCAAAATAACGTGGGTGTTTGCAACCAATTTATGTAGGTATATCTTGAGTCGCACACTCGAATTGTCTTATACTTTTTATCCTTCATTTTCTAACTATTCGTAGTAACACAACACCTTTCCCATTTTTGCATGTACGAACATGGCACCTACATGCAACGTTCAGGAACGTTAAGGAATGAACACATCTTTCGTATCTCCAACTGAACTTTCGAGAAAAAAAACTTGGCAAATCAACCCACTGATCGCATAATAAACAACATATGGCACACACTTGTACACCGCTTTCCCACATTTCCATTCGGCCGCCCCTTCGTCCCATCCCTTGGATCTGTCACTGGCTACCTCATCACACTCTAAGGTCAGCTGAGACGTCTGACAGTCGTTCCTCTTCCGACAGGAGTGACTAGCCATCATGAGACTGTTGGTGGTCTCGTTGCTGGCGTTGGTGGCGCTGGCTTCGTCCGGGAAGCCATCCAAAGCAAAAAGTGCTTACTTCAAAACCAAGTCTTTGGCTTCGAAGACCGATGACGGCGGTACCAAGTCAGCACTGCGTGTAATCTCGGTCGGCGCAGGCAACAGCGATGACCGGGAGGATCTGGACGACATGTACCGGACCGACTCGTCCGGCTGTCCGGTGCCTTTCGGAGGGCGGTGTCGCTGCGGCATGGTCATGTACAGGGGACAGGAGAAGTACGTGGTCAACTGCACCAACGTGGGCTTCACCAGTGCGTCGGTGCTGAGCGCACTCCCCGACAACACGGAGGTGCTGATCTTCACCGGCAACTTCGTGGACACGTTGGCGCCGAACGCGTTCGGCACAGAGTCCAACTTCGAAGACCTGGAGACTATCGACATGAGCAACAACGGTATAAAGGAAATCGACGGACAGTCTTTCCACAGGGTGTCTAGCGTCAAAACGCTGATCCTCAACCACAACAGCTTGTACATTGTCGATTCCAAGCATCATCCCCGCGTCTTCAGCAACTTCATCAATCTGGAGACGCTGCATCTGACGAACGCCTTCACTGAGCAAGTTGACTCCAACTGGTACATGACGAGCTTAGAGATAATCTTCCAGAGCAGCATGCTGACCAAGCTGAAAAAGTTGCACCTGGAGCAAAACGAGATCTGGAGTCTGCGCGACCCGCGAACCTTCTGCCACCTGCCGTCGCTGGAGGAGCTCTACCTGGGCAGCAACCGGCTCACCGGTATCAACTTGGACCTGATGTGCCTGGAAAAGCTCAGCTACCTCGACCTCGAGTACAACTCGATCCGGCGGCTCGACACCAACGCCACGGCGCTGCTGGACCGGCTGGCCAGCCGGCGAACCGACTTCGCCGTCAAGCTCACCGGCAACCCGTTCTTCTGCGACTGCGACATCCGACCGCTGCACTACTGGCTGCTGCACACGCAGACGCCCGCGCTCGGCCACGAGGCGTACCGCTGCTTCGCCGGCTGGCCCGCCTCCAACGCCAACGTGACGCTGATGCAGCTGGGGACGATGGAGTGTGCGCAGCCGCCGGCCGAGGCCCCGTCGCGCTGGTCGGTGGCGCTGGCCATTGTAGTGGCCAGCGCGTGCGTCCTGCTGGCGGTCGTCATCTATAAGCAGAGGTACCGGCTGATGCGCCGCGCCAAGGCCATCCAGCAGATGCAATCGGCGATCAACGACGCCAAGCGGTCGCGCCAGTACACCAACGTGGAGCGAGACGAGCCAGCGCCCGAGGTGAGCGTGTGAAGGGGGCGCTGCCGAGCCGCGAGGCGCTGAGGTGCCCGCTCCTCAGCATCCGGGTGCGTTGCGGGTGACGTCAGAGGGACGTGGCAGCAAAGTGGCCGCTCCTCCTCTGTGTGTTGTCGTCCACATCAGAGGACGCATCATGGTGAGAGAGCGTGGATAGGGGGCACGAGACGAGACGAACATCTCGTCATTCTGGTGTAAACCAAAGATGAAGTGCGCCAAAGACTGACACGGGACCATTTCACCCGCCCGATGACTGATGCGAACAATACGAGCAAGGAACGAGCCCCGACACAAAGGTCACGAGCTAGCCGGCTACCTTGTGGCATGCATTGCCAGCGGTCATAGCCTTGTGTATTGTACGTTCATCTGATTAAATTGATGATGTTCGCCGCACAAACCGAGTGTCCCATGTGCTGAGCGCAGTCAAGATGTTTCTAACAAGCTAGGTGGCAATTAGGTATAGTGTTTTATTCATAAGTCTACGTCATTAACCACGAGGTCTTTCACATACGACTTACTACTAGTTTGACACGTGTTGATCTGCTTGCACAGCATTGGTCTTATAGAGTGACACCCGGCCCGATGTAAATATCTTCAAATGAGAGAATAACAGGGTTTTCGCCACTATGGCTGGCAATAGGGTGACGTAGAGTTGATCACATGCTTAATTTGTATTTAATCAATCTGTTATCGTGCTTCAAAGCTGCACTGACCGCATCATCGCAAGTGTACTCCGATGTTTGTCTTCCATGTTGTGATAATTGGGGTTGTACACCAATGCGACTGATGGCGCCTTCCTACTTCTCACTCTCCAACTGGGAGATCAGTATGAGCGTTCTTCGTCCGGCTGTAGCCGTCCTCGTCTCACATTGTCTCCTTCGGCTGGTGTCCCTCCGACGTGCAAACCGAGCGTGCATGGTTCTCCGTTCTCGCACTTTCCCCTCAACCACTGGCTGCTTACCAGTGACGTCAACACCTGCCGGTGTCGGTACTGCAGGCCACCGCCCGACATAAGCGTCCTGGGACCGGCCGGCCCTCTGTGCGGACCGGCTGTCACGATACCATGGCCATGTCCTGAACGCGGGGCAAATCGATCCTGATCGTTCACGGCGATTAAAGTCCGCCAAATTCCAATCCCTTCCTTCTACTTCCAGTCGGCGGGGTAGGCTGGCGTGCATTAGCCGCTACACGCGCTTTAAGAGACGCGTTCTGCTGTGAAGAGCCGCTTTCAGGTGTCGCACCAAGTTCACGACGGACGCACATTGTACGAGCAGTGCAAACACCGGCTAGCTTTACACGTCTCGCTAGGGCGACTGACCGTGCCCCGACTGCAGTTGTTGACCTGGAGTCCAGCCCGAACCCCGGTCGTGGCCACCCGGGATCCAACCGGACCTGGCGGTCGTGGCGGCCGAGGTCTAGCCGGACCTTCCGGTCGGGCCGCCGGGTCCAGATGGACCTCGCGGTCGTGGCCGCCGAGGTCTAGCCGGACCTTCCGGTCGGGCCGCCGGGTCCAGATGGACCTCGCGGTCGTGGCCGCCGAGGTCTAGCCGGACCTTCCGGTCGGGGCCGCCGGGTCCAGATGGACCTCGCGGTCGCGGCCGCCGAGGTCTAGCCGGACCTTCCGGTCGGGCCGCCGGGTCCAGATGGACCTCGCGGTCGTGGCCGCCGAGGTCTAGCCGGACCTTCCGGTCGGGCCGCCGGGTCCAGATGGACCTCGCGGTCGCCGAACCTACCGTCCACCGTAACTAGTACCAGTCGCTGCTGCTTTGCTGGATTGTCGCCGCCTGTTTGAAATAAATGACTATACGCATGGAAACGCGACTGCAATTTGAATATATCAATAGGGGAATACAGGAAATATTCGGCGACGTCTCAACGTGTCTTGGTTTCCTGAGCACACGATCGGCTGAGTGACGTTCGTGCATGTTCGTTGCATCCCGATGTTCGTGTCGATGGGCTTTGCTGCGGTTGCCTCTAAACTGCTGCAGTTAGAAGCCGACACTTCCAATGCATACAAATGTACGTCAAACGAGCTCTGTGATAGGTTAACTGGGGTCCTCCCATGACGATGTTATAAGGACAAGGAAATCTGGTGAGCTTACACGACGTAGCTGCAATGTCAGTAACGTCCATGCAGATGGCATATCAACACGACTGTGGGCACCAGACACAGGATAGTTTTGCATCCCTTTAGACGGACTTGGAGCCCTCCATCTTTGGCCAGGTCCCCCAAAGAACTACGGATTTTAACATGGAATCCATGGGCATCGCACCTAATTAGACAGAAAGAACTGTTAAGACTTCGTTCGATGAACACCACACGATAGGCCCAACACTGTAAACTTCAAAACGCTTTTCCGTTTTATTTCTTGGTATAACATTGACAACATGGGTGCCACTATAAAAAAAACGCCGCACGGCTTGAAGGCACAGCATTGCTGCACAATCAAGTGCTTCAAATGTTTACAATGGAATGGCGAGCAGCCTGTGTTACGGCCCTGGAAAAACCTTCAGAACAATGCTGACAGTACATTCAGTTCGGGATACACGAAGGCTACGTTTCGCACTACATACAGAAACCCGCATATCTCCTCCATGCATAATTTCCGGGCGCACAATATACTAACCACCATCAATATTCATCAAGTCTATCGCCCAATAGCCCCCAACAAAGCCGTAACCTTTCCCGATATATTATTTGTGTTCTTGTGCACTACATTGCCTGATAATCCCACGCATTTCCGACAGGATTGAGCATTAAACACCCTACAGCACGCCGACCCACAGCAGTAGTAGTAATATCAACATTGCATGAGAGCATTTCTTGAGAAAGACTCGCGAACTTCACCGTGTTGAGTTCAGCACATTGTGCATCGTACTGTCTGAATATGATACACATTGCAGAAAGAGATGATCACTGAGTATTAAACACCGAACTGTGCGCATATCGGCCAATCACCCAACCATACTATTCGCATTACATGAGTGCATTTCTCGATAATTTTTTTTTGCACACTTGAGCAGCAACCAGTGGAAATATTAAACAGTGGGTGGTTTTTGGCAATAGCTGCACAGGCTTTGTGACAAATCAGAGCTCCGAATTTATTTGGTATTGGCAAACGGAACATCACCGGGTGTATCACGAGCAATATATAAAGTTCAGTACATCACGTCCAATACACAGTGCATGTTCCAACCTTGGAATTAGTAGATAATATAGAAACACTTCAAGCACACTTCGATAGATTACTGGTCACAATCGTAACACGCACACCCATAAAGGACAACATTGCGTACTGAACTCATCTCACCTGACGGGATCAAACAACGCGAAACCCCGACCAGACCCGAAGCTGGTCAGGACAGCCCCTGGTCGGGTCAAGTGGGGTCAGAGCGTCCTCTTCACGATCAAGGGTGATATCGGGGTCACTCCCGTTGGTTCTCTCGCAATGCAGTAGCAATAGCCAATTATAATGTTGAAAGCTTGCTTGAAAAGATGCAATAGCGCTCCCCGTTACGTGTATGCCTACGCCAAAAGAACGCAGACCAGTTCCAATACATTTCCCCAATGCGCAACCTGTTGACGATTACAATCGTATTCCATACACCATTGAATACACTACAACAATAATAAGAGCTAATTACAAAACCCAATCACAGCGTAAACACCCGCCAAGATTCTAGATGCTATGCATAGATTCGGCCGACACCGCAGTGAGTCTGCTGTACGACCGACACCGCAGATAGTCTGCTGTAGGGCTGACGCCGCAGGGAGCCAACTGTAGGCCCGACACCGCAGGGAGTCTGCTGTAGGCCCGACACCGCAGATAGTCTGCTGTAGGGCCGACATCGCAGGGAGTCTGCTGGAGGCCCGTCACCGCAGGGAGTCCGCTGTAGGCCCGACACCGCAGATAGTCTGCTGTAGGCCCGACACCGCAGATAGTCTGCTGTAGGGATGACGCCGCAGGGAGCCAGCTGTAGGGCCGACACCGCAGGGAGTCTGCTGTAGGGCCGACACCGCAGGGAGCCTGCTGTCGGACCGATACCGCAGGCAGCCTGCTGTCGGACCGACACCGCAGGGAGCCTGCTGTCGGACCGATACCGCAGGGAGCCTGCTGTCGGGCCGACTGCGACAACTCACATATCCTCGTCACTGACGTCGTAGACGCGCTCGTCCACGCCCGCATCGACCAGATTGTAGAAGCGCTGCTGCATCGCGCGGGGCCATAGCCTGATGACCCGAAAACCGTCACAGTCATACCGTGGGCGCGGCCACGGACGGGAGGCACGCAGCTGACACGACTGTGCCCGCACGTATGTTGACACAATCAGATATGCCAGGATCTGGCGACAGTCTCTGCAATAATATCGAGGTCTAGCGACAGCCTCCCGACAATCCCGATAACACGACCAGATATTCGGGGAGAAGATGGCCGAGTGGTTAAGATGTGGAGCTCTGGGTACCAAAGGTTCCGGGTTCAACACTCCCACCATTCGGGGCATTTCCCAATCCCGCGGCCCACCAGCGAAACAGTGTGGGCGAAGCCATTAGCCGTGATCGTGCAAAAAGTGCGTCGAGAACCACCCAATAAACAAACAAACAAACGACCAGATATTCCAGGCAACGAATATTCCAGATATTATATAGCAAAAGTTTCCCTGATGATGCCATGGTCTGGTGCAGTCTGACCAATATATAACAGAATCTAGTGACAGACTGCCCAAATATATCGCGGTCCAGTGACAAACTGTCCAAATATATCAGTACCTATCAAACGACTGCCCCGACATATGGGAATCTGGCGACAGTCTCACCGGATATATCGTAATCTACGGGAAGCCAGTTCATGTCTTCAAAGATCTAGAGCTCTGTTGGTTCGTGGTCTGCACGTAAGACAGCGGCCGCCATATGTCGTCATTGAACTCCCGGGCCAGGGTCCGGCGGCAGCCGGTTCGAATCAGTGATACATTCTCCGCGAAATAGGGTGGAATATACCACTTTCTGAACACATAACCGACATCCTTCCTAAGAAGTAGCAACATCGTACTTCTTGAGGTGTTTTATGAAGCCTTCACGCCTCGTTTCTAACAATGCCATGTTGTTTATAGGCGTCATGATTATGTTCATCATTGTGAATACACGAACATCTTGTACCACAATTCCAGGTGAAGAGACCACATATTATGTAGTCTCTTATATAATGCCTATGCAATTTCTCTTATATAATGTCCATTATACAATGCCAGTTGATCGAAGAAGTATTGTTATCGTTATCATTGCTAGAGTCATCCCGATGCTAGCTACCTCAGAAAAGAAACGAAAATTGTACACTGATCAGCACACTGATCATTACACTATTGACCCAAAATTGAGCATGAAGAATGTAAAATATATTTTAAGGAACCTTGTCCCCATGGCAAATTCTGACAACCTATTGTACTCATTTCGACACCTCACACCTAACGAAGAACAATTATTTTAACACTGGTCCGAATGCATCAATATGCAGCGCCTGGCTGATGCTGACAGAGACCGAGACCCAGACAGTAGTACAGTCTTATTGCAGCAACCACATGCTAAACCCACTTCGCTGAACCATTCTCCGAAAAAGCATGCATTAAGATTAGCTCTTCCGAGTTGTGCATTTGATGTCGAACGTATTGACAACAGCCACGATGACAAATGCAAACAAATAACACACAACATATAGCAAAGAACAGGATTCCAAGATCAACACACACCATAACGCTCATAAAACTTTCAAACAGAACCACGATGTATGGTTTCCTGGACCAAGAAGAATCTTGGGTTCTTTTACGACGCATTCAACCGCTAGGTTATATAGCGTCGCCAACCTCTCACTCCGATTGGTCGCGGGTGGACTCGGTAAATGCCGTCGGTTGTGAGATTCGAACCCACAATCTTGCGATCAAGAGTCCGACGCTCTACCAACTGAGCTACCGCGGCCCCTGTTTCCTTGACCAATTATTAAGACAATCAAAGAGTGATAACGCATTCCTAATATGCGAGCAATTCTGAACAAAGTCAGAATTGCTTGCACAGTCTAACCTGCTGAAGAGATATGCCGGGTACATCCACTTGGGGAAGAAGAGCACCTCTTCACCCTGCTTCAGTGCCTTGACGATTTCGCGAGCCACGTAGCCAGCAGTCAGCACAGGCATCAGCCAGGGGAACCTGAAGATGACACAGTATGAACTCGGGCGTCAGCGCAGGCATCAGCCAGGGAATCTGCCGAGGGCGACACAGTATATACTCGGGCGTCAGCGGAGGCATCAGATGGGGAATTTGCCGAGGGCGACACAGTATATAGTTGGGCGTCAGCGGAGGCATCAGACGGGGAATCTGCCGAGGGCGACACAGGCCATAATTGGGCGTCAGCACACAGCATGTCCAAATTCGGATACTTGGGTAGAACATGACGCCTAACAGCGAAAATATTCACACCTTGCATCTGAAAAATGACATATTTATATCTCAAATTACAGACAACATACACCTCAAAATGCGTTGTGACTGCTTAGCTAGTCTGCATTTCACTATCGCGAATAGTGCCACATTTGTTTTCTTTAAATAGTGTTCATGTTAGTACGTAAATTTCGGGGTGGATTATAAATTTCACTTCTGTTTAGTTTTTAACATTTCATGCAAGGAAAATTTACACCTTTGCCTTACATCTGACTCTCAGCCCAAGACGAATATGGCCACACCGTCAGCACAGGCATCAGCCAGGGTAACCTGCTGCGGGCGACACGGTACGATGCACGGCATATGGTCAGGCTACGCCAGCACTGGCAAGCAGGGTAGGAATTAAGGCACTTCTGAAGATATTTTATCTTTGAAAACATTTTTGCACTCCGGGTTCATACTGGATAGGATGTACTCCGACGCAAATGCGGGAACACAGATATCAATAAAAACAAACAGAACGACACCAAAAAAAAAAACCGCTGGCTATTCCACTTACGGTCACCACTCAAACTAACTACTTTCTGTACCAGTCAGCAACCGGACCACAGCTTCAGACACTCCAATCTCAACCACCGGAATTGCCGACAACAACGCGCCAACAGCACTTGCAAGATGGTGCGCATGCGCACTGAGTACAATGTTCTCCGGCTTTGGAGCCGCGACTCGGAAAACCTGTGTTCTTGCAACCCATATAGTGGGAAACTTTGACAGTTTTAAGAGACGTCCTCCGGAGTCCCGGCGGCCACCGATCAGAATTGGCTGCGTTAGCGTTTTCTGTTCTGAAATCTGTCCGTCAACCAATCAATGCAGGGTATTTCTATATGACGTCATAACCATTAGCAACTTCGAACACATAGTTAACAGTGTCATACTGCAAACACAAGACCTTCACTAATCCTTTGCTTTGATCACATCCAACTGTGGCGTGTGCGGTAGCGAGTTGCGTTCGTATTACGTAGGAAATTGGCTGCGCAGGTAGGTATGCGCTCTGAACTGAGGGTGAAGTGTGAAGTATTTTTGTTAGTTTTTCATATGGCTAGCCTTGTACTGAGACCAACAGTGAAAGGAAAGCGCATTGCTCCTGTGAGTTATGAGAGACGAAACAGTGCTGATTATCACGAGTCACTGCCGGGCGGCGCCATCCATTGTTCACTTCTTTGTTCCTATGTTTTGACATTTGATTTGACCAAAAATGAGAATGCATATTACGTATGCATATTATGTAGGTACTGATTACATAGGTTTTTCCGGTCGGTTACTGGTAAACAGATTCCATGCATCAAAAATAATGTCCATGAAAATGTACTCCGGAAGAAGTCGGTATGCACTCCGACTCCCAACCCGGAAAGTAAGTTTCCCACGCTGCTGGCAAGCGCCACCAGTCGGTTCTGTAGTTTGCCTTAGGATAATACTTCGTACCCATAACATGCGCCGGCTCCACCGAGTCATCTACCCAGGTCATTATCACTGGCCTGACACAGGAACAGGCATACTTGGAAAAGTGGTCACATCCCGGATATAAAAAAAACAACGCTTATCTGCGGATTACCCCAATTCTCCATACTGGTAGAATGAAAGGCGCCCCTTAATTTTGACTTTTTTGCGTAGTCCCAATTGTTTCTACTTCAACAATCAGAAATAAGGTACACACCTGCTAAAAGCTTAGAGGAATGGTTTCCCATACAAACAAAACATTCTGCTTCACAAATACCAGAACCCGAACATTCTGCCCTTCTGATCAAAAAGCTGAAGGTGCAAAACCAGCCTTTGGTGCAGGGGAAATGACCTGACATGGGCATACTTGACCAGCCTGACACGCGTGCACTGAAACGACCACATACACGCGTGAATGGCAGCCATAGCGGAGGACTGGCCGGACATGGTGGTAATGATGTGACCTGCTGCAGGCGAATACGACAGTCATGGCGGAGGACTGGCCGGACATGGTGGTAACGGTGTGACCTGCTGCAGGCGAATACGACAGTCATGGCGGAGGACTGGCCAGAAATGGTGGTAATGGTGTGACCTGCTGCAGGCGAATACGACAGACATGGGGAGCACTGACCTGACGCGGGGGTACTTCACCATCTGCGTGTTGATAATATAGGGGAAGACGGTGAGATGCTGGACGATGGGCCGCTTGTTCTGACTGAAGTGACGCTCCTCTTCGGTTAGCGCCTCCATGAGACCTGCAGCAGCAACACTGCCGTACATACACGCGCACCAGATCAGCCGGCCAACCAACAGGAGACGCGACAGGACGTCGATTTCCACAGCTTCGACCGGATCCACCAATCAGTCCGCCTTAGCAGCCGGTTCTGATTAGCATGAAGCAGCTGATTAGTATGATTAGTATGAAACAACTCCTTAAAGGTACCCAAGTAAACATTACAACTTTCCACGTAATCGCCCATGATTAGGTAGCCAGGAGTATCCCACCACTTTCACCCCCCCCCCACCAAAAATAACATCATAATCTTGCGTTAACACCAAAATTACGATGAAGTCACAGCACGGCTCCGTCTCACAATCGAAAGGTTGTGGGTTCGAGTCTCACCTGTCGCTACTCTTCGCCCGCGACCAATCGGCGTGAGAGATTGGCGACGCTTCATGACTTAACGGTCGACGTGTCGTAAAACCAATAACCAACCAACAGCACGGCTCACGAAAGACGGGAAGACTCCAAAATACATATAATTGTCAGCAGAGCCATGCTAACACTGATGTCGCCTTGCATGCTTTAGATATTATATTGAATACACAACAGCATACAAAATACACGATTGAAATGCAGTACTAATCATTTTCACCAAACGATGCCGCTGAATGCCGAGCTGAAATAGTTCCAAATCAATAATGTCAAAATGACTACAACGCAAAAACCCACCACTGTCTGCTAAATAATTCCAAAACCTGAGAGTGGTGGCAGTCTAGTGACCAGACATTGACAGTTTTGGTGAAGCAGATGTGTCCAACATCCTCTAATTCCGTCCACGTGTCCTACCGGCTGGGTGAATGCAACACACAATATTCAGCATACTGCATTCACACAAACACATACACCTATATAAATGCTTGTACACTATGTGTACATGCGCACATTCAGACATGCATTCAGACACACATATAATATATAAATATATATAAAAATATATATATATATATATATATATATATATATATATATATATATATATATATATATATATATATATATATATATATATATATATATATATATATATATATATATATATATATTGTTAAAGACGACAGCGTTGTCTGCGATTATCTTCTTTGTATGCACATTTCCTAGTTTGCGGATGACTTTTCGTTGTTCGTTGGAGATATTATGCGAAAGGTTACCGAAGGAAGCAATTGTGAAGACGAGGAAAAATGTTAAAAAGTCACTCATAGGTCGATATAATACGTGATTCGTTACATTATGGTTATATTTTAGACGTTTCAATCAACATTGATCATCTTCAAGAATGATTAAACGAATCACAGGTCACCCAGACAGCACACAAAGCAGATACACGAGCAAAAATTATCGCACATTCATAAACATTATGTCTCTAGGCACTTCATGGGTTAGGATTCCGACATTGCTGGGATACCATATTACATTCAAGCTCATTTTTGATACACCATTATACGGCTAAAGATTTGTCTATGAATGGCGCCGGAGACCGTACCGATGGTTACAAACGTAGCGTAATTAAGTCATACGTCCGACGAGCTATAACCCACTGTTATACTTGGTCGCGCGTGCATCTTGAGTTGCAAATGGTGCGTCAAATGTTAGTCAATAATGGATACAGCAACACCGCTTTCGACACAATCACGCAAAACATGCTTAGCAAGCTTTCACATCTTACTGGCCAGGACACACGTGACATTGCTAACGACATCACCATCTTCTATAAAAAAAAACATAAAAAACACCATCACACCCTCTTAGAAGAAAGATGAGAAGGCCATCCGTGACATAGTCATGAAGAACACTATATCCGCACAACCTGGCCACAAAATTCGTCTCCTCGTTTACTACAAAACACCTAAAACATCATCTTTTATCATACGCAATGTCAGTTCCAAACCCACAACACTGAAACAGACCGATGTAGTATACCACTTCAGACTTCAGATGTACCACCGGGGACTGTGTAACATGCAACGTCTGCTACATTGGTCACACAACCATTACAATCAGCCGCCGCCTCACCATGCATCTCCAGGATGGTGGCCCCAAGAACCACCTCCGAGAACACCACGGAGTACGGCTCACCAGAGCCATGCTGACAGATGACACTTCTATCATTTTACACTGTCATGACAAACGGCGGCTGGTGGTGGCTGAGACAATCTACATCACGGACACCACACGCATCATCAACGCACAAAACAAGACATACACACACCCGGCTCTGTATGACAAATCTTTAGCCGTATAATGGTGTATCAAAAGTGAGCTTGAATGTAGTATGGTACCCTATCAATTTCTGAATTCTAACCCATGAAGTGCCTAGAGACATAATGTTTGTGAAATGTGTGATCATTTTGCTTGTGTATCTGCTGTGTGCTATCTGTGTGACCTCTGATTCGTTTATTTCATTCTTGAAGATAATCAATGTTGATTGAAACGTCGAAAATATAAACATAATGTAACGAATCATGTATTATATCGACCTATGAGTGACTTTTTAACATTTTCCCTCATCTTCACAATTGCTTCCTTCGGTAACCCTTTGCATAACATCTCGAACGAACAACGAAGTCATCCGAAAACTAGAAAATGTGCATCAAAAGAAGATAAACGCAGACAACGCTGTCGTCTTTAACAATGTATGTATACGTGATAACCTGCTTCCGAATATATATATATATATATATATATATATATATATATATATATATATATATATATATATATATATATATATTCATTTATTTATATACCTTAATATCACTCGATCTGAACTTTCACAGTGGGTTTGGTGGCACTGAGACTGACCCTCTAACTGCGTGTTTCCCCACGTCTGACCGCACGCTTGGGGAGCACCGTCACGCGCGGGCTAGTTTGAGCGGCACTGACCTCTGATCGCGTGCTTTGAGGCGCAGTATGGCGCCAGATTGGCGGAGCCCAGTAGGCCGCAGTTGGATGACAGACTGACGACGGCGCCAGAGCCGGAGCTGTACATGGCCGGCAGGAACGCCCGCAGCGTCTGCAACGGCCACGACCAACACGTCACAACGACCACAACCAATACGTCACAACGGCCACAACACGCCACAACCAACACGTCACAACGGCCACAACACGTCACAACGGCCACAACACGTCACAACGGCCACAACCAACACGTCGCCACGGCCACGACCAACACGTCAAAACGGCCACGACCAACACGTCACAACGGCCACAACCAATACGTCACAACGGCCGCGACCACCACGCCACAACGGCCACAACACGTCACCACGGCCACAACCAACACGTCACAACGGCCACAACCAACACGTCACAACGGCCACAACCAACACGTCACAACGGCCACACCACGCCACAACGGCCACACCACGCCACAACGGCCACGACCAACACGTCACAACGGCCACAACCAATACGTCACAACGGCCGCGACCACCACGCCACAACGGCCACAACACGTCACCACGGCCACAACCAACACGTCACAACGGCCACAACCAACACGTCACAACGGCCGCGACCACCACGCCACAACGGCCACAACACGTCACCACGGCCACAACCAACACGTCACAACGGCCACAACCAACACGTCACCACGGCCACGACCAACACGTCACAACGGCCACAACCAATACGTCACAACGGCCACAACACGCCACAACGGCCATGACCAACACGTCACAACGGCCACGACAAACACGTCACAACGGCCGCGACCACCACGCCACAACGGCCACAACACGTCACCACGGCCACAACCAACACGTCACAACGGCCACAACCAACACGTCACAACGGCCACAACCAACACGTCACAACGGCCACGACCAACACGTCACAACGGCCACAACCAACACGTCACAACGGCCACAACACGTCACAACGGCCACAACCAACACGTCACAACGGCCACGACCAACACGTCACAACGGCCACGACAACACGTCACAATGGCCACAACCAACACGTCACAACGGCCACGACCAATACGTCACAACGGCCACGACAAACACGCCACAACGGCCGCGACCACCACGTCACAACGGCCACAACCAATACGTCACAACGGCCACGACCAACACGTCACAACGGCCACGACCAACACGTCACAACGGCCACAACCAATACGTCACAACGGCCACGACCAACACGTCACAACGGCCACAACCAACACGTCACAACGGCCACAACCAATACGTCACAACGGCCACGACCAATACGTCACAACGGCCACAACCAATACGTCACAACGGCCACAACACGTCACAACGGCCGCGACCACCACGCCACAACGGCCACAACACGTCACAACGGCCACAACCAACACGTCACAACGGCCACAACCAACACGTGACGACTGTGTCTCGTGTCAGCATCGGCCACGCTGGAGCCCGCTATTATGCCGACAAGGCACGGACGAGAGGCAATTTTCGATTCCAGCCCCTGGCGTCATTTTACTGTGTCCCGGAACAGTAGAGATGAGATAAGCGTAAGCTGCCGTATGTTGTATGGCTGGATTTTGGACGACTGAAGTACACAACCGCGAACCGAAGGTAACCCGATTCGATAACTAGGTGGATATAGACATCGGTCAAGCGTAAATCGAGCAGAACCATGACCACGAGCTGAACAGCGGACACGCTCCAGACAATCGGGTACATGCTCCCCTCCCAGGCATACGCACACACAGGGGAAGGGAATGCGCTCCAGACATCCAGCGCATAGTTCCCTTCACCGACACAAACGTAGTACACCAAGTCCACCAGATAACTTCCGCAGCGTATCCCTCCCATAATTCAATAACTCAGTAGCTCATCTTGATTCACTTTGATGGAACATAAAAACGATGATGGATTTACACCATAAATATGGAGTGTTTGACATCTGTTCCACATCACTCGTTAGGTGAAAGCAGCACTATCAGGGGATCGTCTAAGGTAGTGATTAAAGCATACGAATAGATGGTCTACATCAGATACAGTGAACGGTAAATCGTCGTCTTACCTCTCACTACTTTAATGCATTCCATCGTTTCACATTTGCAAATATTTATTTCATGTCAAACAATCAAAAGCTTTCCTCCAATGCAGCATGCGAGGGAATGAACATGTTTCTTTTGCTCCAGCATGAAGCAGTTCGATCATTTTCAAGAGCATAAACTATGAAATAAAATATTAATTAAAAACAAACAAAAAAGTACCAGAAATAGGACGAAACATTATACATTTAGTCCATTTATAACTCATTTACGTTTCAGACTGGCAATGACGTGCTACTGGTTCTGCCCAGTGTCCCTCCTGGCATTCGGAGCATACCCAGATCTGAGAGAGAACGTTGACTTGGAAGACGCGCTGTATCTCGTCAGGTGTGTGACTCAGAAAACGCTTGACAGGCATGATGCCTGCATTGTTGACCAAAATGTCCACCTTGCCAAACTCTGTTATCACCTGGAAAGTACAATAATTTATCATGACCGCACGGTATGTTGTACGGTATGTATATACATGCACAAACCAACAGCAGCATAATATCACATAATTACAAAGCCTTCTTCTACAACTTCATGGACAGTCCAGACCAAACTTCATAAAGCAATGCATAGACATTCAGACACCAAGGTATTGGCACCAAATATGCCAGACACTACCACACGAGGCCTCTTGAACACTGATAAGGTTGTCGCGAAATTAGCGGAATAGACATTTTGCCTAGGTCACAACTCACGACTGGGACTGACCAGTCCCATACATACCCTCCGCCATTCAATGTCCAATTTGCAGTCTGCCAGACATGTGTGTATTTGGCTACCGACTTGCACGCCATACGCGTGACTTATATCAGCACTGCACAGCACACTCCCGGCAAAAAGTCAGCATAAGAACTGTACACCCCCACCAAAGTTCCGCATCAGCGCTGTACGCCCACCACAGACAGACCTCTGCCTGCACCTTACACCCCAGCGCAGGGCCATCACGGTCCGACGTCGTCTAGTCGTGGCTCGCCGGCAATGTTTAGCTCTCTGGGCATCTGCTGGCTGGACGGCTGACGGGCTAGCGACGTCACCGCCCACCTGATCCGCCGTCTTCTGTACAGCCGGTGGGTTCGTGACGTCGCCACTCTGGCCTCATCCATCGTCGGGTGCATGACGTCACCACCCACCTGATCGGCGGCATCCCGCACGGCCGCCTCGTTGCTGACGTCCACGTGACGGCACGCCAATCGGATGTCCGGGCTCAGAGCGTGCAGTGACTGTGCCGTCGCTGCGTTACCCTCCTGGGGGGGGGGGGCAGCCAAGGTCAGACGATGCCGAGTAAACCAGGACCCTATGTGGGGGATCAGCTGTCAGATCATTCCGGACAGACTTCAACTTGTCTAGTATGTGTGTGCGTGTGTGTGAGCGGGGGAGGGGGAGGGCAGCCACGATCGGACATCATCCAGAAGATACATCCTCTTTTTATGCACAACAATGACGATCATAAGATATCGGTAAACCGGACTATACATTTGCAAAATCCCTTGAGAAACACAATACATCGTTTATCCTCCTGTACAGAAGAACGCAACCAAAACGACATGGCAGTCAGGTATTTGTTTGAAACACATGACATGCGTTCCAAGCATTTCATTACAATGCCCTGTCACAGATGTACCCGCCATTTCACGCCAAGGCAGCGAGCTGCAGAGTAGTGGCAGCCGTATGCATTGGGAGGAGAGGTACGGTGCCAAGGCAGCGAGCTGCGGAACAGTGGTCACTGTGTGCATTGGGAGGAGAGGTGCAGCACGAGGATCCGACTGACATGACAAGTTCAGCTCAGAATACATTCCAGGTGTGCTCTGTTCACCAGCATGGCCTATCTGGTCTGAACTGCACGTGTCCGTGGATCACATCCTGTCGGGCCTGAACGGAACGTGTCCGATGATCACGCCGACACTTATGCTTAGCCCGGGCATTTTCTTAAACATACTTTTGGTGCAGGACATTTTCCCTTTGTGATGGATTTGCCATTCCCCATATCCTCCAGAGTTAACATGGAATAACATAAAGCTTCCATATCCCTCAATGCAGGGGCAACTTATAAATAATGCATGCTTTCGATGTCATAAAACTTCGTCCACGGATTTGACAGCGGCTGTGGCGTCATGTGTCCCAATTCATTTTTACGTCAGTGTCAGATGTATATCAAAATCTTATAATTTTGCTATGGAAGATGCAACAAACAAAGAAATGTCGAATGGCATATATCCGACCTGTATGCAATTGAATAACACGGTTCTAAACCTATGTAAACCCAGCACCACTTCAAAAACATGCGATAGCTAATTGAAAATCATCCATGCCAATTGTTGTATTATCATTTAGGCGCTTATCTCTTGGGTGCACTAATGCAGCCAACAGAAGATGTCAAACAACAGACAGACAACTGACTTAGGATACCAATATATTTCCTGTTGCGTAATGTTTTCCACCCACATCGACACACTATCCGAATTTAGACACACTGTTGTGGCGACAAGTTACGATAGAGCTGACGCGAACCCCGCACGTGGGTGGAGCTTCCACTCTGTTTGGGGCGGCTCCAACATTTACACCATCGACCATTAGTCATGAGGGAGATAGTATCAAGAATCAGTTTGTAAATTGGAGACTGATTGCTTTCGCCAGTCTCCCAATGCTTATTGGAAACCTGTCCCCGGTCCCGACCACGACACCTGACAGACAAGGCGATACTAACCACCACTCCAGAAGGCTGATACGGTTTCGTGCTTGACAACAATCCTGATTACACACGTGATTGGGTCCGCAAGCAGGTAAGGTGGTGCACAACGACAAATACCTGATCGATGTCCCAGCAGATGACATTGCAACCCTCGCTGGCAAACACGCGCGCCAGCTGTTCTCCCACACCGTTGGCAGCCCCTGTCACCTGAAGAACACACACACATCCGATCAGCGAAACCGGTGACAGACAAGCATTGCCCGCTCAAATGCACACACTCACACACAATGGAATGCACGGTTCGATCCAATTTGTATATGCTTGTGCCTGAGGAAAAGCTCAACTGTACTTGATTCATTTAAAGGTTGTTAACTACCCTTCAGCTTGGCATTGCATTCCACACTACAGATACCCCTGCTCTACCTGGAATGACTGTTAATGTCCAGGCCCAGGAGCCTGAATCATCACAATGTTGTCACGTGGTAATGAAATACAGAAATGTGTGCATAATTTACACAAAAAACAAGATAAATAGCCATACTCTTCACAACTGGGCACTATCAGGTCGACTATCAGATATATTACTGCATCAAACATGCATGTGGTAATACACAAATATGGTTAATGTTTTTGAGGCAAGTGAACTTGGACCCGAAGATCCAACAGGTTGACATTCCATCATAACACGAATTGAGAATGAGACCAGTTTGAGAAACCACTGCTTCGAAACTACGAGAGCAAGAATTTGCCGGAAGAAATTTGCTTCACACCTCATTCTGTGAATACATATGGGACAACACAGAAACTAGACAGGTATATTATTAGCATATATATGGATATTAGAACATAGTTATTTGTATACAATGTGATATATAGCCTAAGTTACTTTTTCTCCTTCACAAGTGTTGACAAGGAAATTAAATTGCACATGAGTCATATCATCCAGCTCAATTCACTAATCACCAGACAACTGTGTCATGTTGAGTAGTCTAAAGGGAGGACTCACCAGCACTGTTTTGCCACTGATGGACTTCTCTGACTTGGGGACAATGGCATACACACAGGTTTTCACAATATCCCAGTATGAATTCCATAGGAACTCAAGGATGTCCAGCATGAGGACAAACAAGCGAAATAAAGGCGTCACCAGGTAGATCATGGCGTGCTCTTCCACGTACAAGCTAGAAACAACAAACTGCATGGTCATATTCATACCTACAACTCAATCCCCAAATTGTGGCATGGAAATCGACAAGGTGCAGCATTCATGTGGAAAATGACACTGAAATGCACCAACAGATAAAACACATCAGGTTGAGTGAACAAAGCCGGTACATTTACAAAAACCGATCGACACAAGTGATACATCGAAAAATAGTGTGGTGTATTTACCAGAAATGGGGAAAAACACTGTTCAGATATCAGGAGAGAAATTACCCTTTTACTCTTTGTTGTATTTGGTACTGATCTCCAGCAGAGTTCTTTACCAGCCATTGTAATCCACATTTGGACAACACTGTTCAGTTGTAAATTAACTTAAAACCAGCAATGCAAATATCATCCAGATATCCTGTTGATATACTTTTGTCACATCTCCAAAATGGGTTGGATACAATTGAAGCATAGCAAGTATGCACCTGATAAATGAGATGAAAAGTCATCATATAAAAGGGTATGATCATATAATCACTTGATAAATGTTTCCATTGATAAGGGTTCAGCATATGGTTCTGACTTTCTTTCATTGTTTTTGACATGGAGGAACTGGAAAGTTAATAAAATTACAAAAAAAAACTCTAAATTGGTTCACCCATAAACACATTCACAAAAAGGAAGATTTTCCTTCTCTTCTGTATTGACCAAACAATTGGAATGGCTCATGTACTCATATTTCCATCTCAACAATTGTCTGGTATACAACTAGATTTGTGGTACTTTGGAACCCAAATTTATCCCTTCAGCACCGCTTTGAAAACAAATATTACAGCACTGCTGCAAAATTATTTTCATTTGCAATTTGTGCTGTCTGGAGATCACATCACAGGTGGGAAATAGGTAAATATATTCAGAACAGAAAACTCATCTCTATAATTAAGGTGTAATGATGTACAGAAATAATGATACTGCTGTCAGCCAACACCAACCTGATTTGGTAGAGCAGTCACTGCTAGTCAGTTATAAATTCTTTGTGAAATAGGGTGGAATATACCACTTATTGAACACACAATTTGGGGTTATGGGCACATCGACTGCAGCTGGCATGCAGCTGAACACTCTATTGGTATCCCTTCCAAAGATGTATCAATCATCATGCTTCTTGATGTGTGTTTATACAGTCTTCATCACTCATCTCTAGTCGAATCTTGTTAACTAGTATTGTGATTATGCTCACCATTACAGAGTGTGCTACATTAACATCTAGTTACACAATTCCAGGTAAAGAAGTCACCCTTGATGTGGTCTGTTTTACAATACTAGTTTACATTATCACACCAATATTGTATTGGGTAAACATATAGCAGAAGTCCATAAGTCAATTTTGGGTGTTTGTATTTTGGGTGTTTCCTGGTGTTTTTATTTGATTCAAATGACTCTGATATTCATATCTTTGGAAAAAGAAATTGTTTCATGATATAAGCAATTAAAGTAAAAGTACCAATAACAAGAATCAGTCTTTTCACAAACAAAATAGCATGGAAATCAATCAAACATACAAAATAACATCAGAAAACATATTTTTGACAAATGAAATATGTATAATCCCTCCTCAATAAACAATGGGAAAAGTAGAGAAAAGAGGTCTTAGGTGGGATAAAATACATAATGACGAATAAAACAAAATTAGAACAACAAAAACCTAACCTATCCCACTGACATAAAGACATAAAAGATCAGTGCAACTATGAGCCACAAGGGCCCTTCCTGGTTGCACTCTGGACACTGAACCAGTTGCCCACCAAATCCGTCGATCAGCCCTCCCTGGAATACCGAAAAGCAAGCCCTCTTTTCTTATAATGTGTGTCTATGCTGTCTTTAAAGATGTTCAGTGTGCTGCTACTGACAATGGTTTCTGGCAGCTGGCTCCAATGTTCTACTACCATGATGGTGAAGAAAGACTGTCTTAACCTTGTCCTGCTGTGATTAACTTTAATTTTAAATTGATGACCTCTAATTGCATCATTTCTGTTAAATTCAAACATTTCCCTGATATATCCCTGTTCCAGACCATGAACAAACTTAAAGACCTTGATGAGATCTCCTCTCAGCCTTTTATATCTACTTGAAAACATATTAAATTTCTTCAATCTTTCCTAATATGCCAGGTTGCTTATACCATTAACCATTTGTGTTGCCCTCTTTTGCACTCTCTCTAAAAGCCAACAATCTTTTTCATAACTAGAGGACCAAGCTTGGACACCGTATTCCAAATGTGGCCTGACATATGCACAGTAAAGCTTCCTGATGACTTCCTCACTTTTGTATGATACATTCCTATTTATTGCCCCAAGCATTCTTAGTGCCACTGATATCTGATCACTTAAAACATACTGATTTTGAATCACATAGCATGATTACATGTCCAGAGCATGATTACTGCATATGGTGTATCAATTATAAGTGGCATGATTATAAATAGTGAATATATTGCTTATGTGTGATTTCCCAAATAAATTGTAGATGAAGAAGTTGCTACTTCGGCTTTTTCACTTCCAAAAGAAATGAATTTCAGATTCATTCAAATTTCATCAGTTACACCAGAAAAAAAATTGATGAAAAATTGGCCCAGGACTTCTTCTATATATTGACCATTTGTTCTTATCATTAGCATTAGGAATTCCTAAATTAGGTATGTATCAAACAAGCAAGGAAGGTTCACTTGCAAGTGCATTATGGGCTCAAAATTTCATGGCAAACTATGACATCCTACTGTATTCACTTCAACAGACCACAACTAATGAAAACACTTATTTTAACACTGGATGCCACTGATCATTGTTGTGCTACATACCACAGCTTAGGCAATTGCCCATGGTTGAGGTGGTTGACTTCTGGTTCAGGAGCACACCAGTCCCTGCTATTTGTTGTAACAGTTAGTTGCTCAAGTCATCTGTTTCAGTTTTTAGTTGTGCTTATAGTGACCACTGTAGAGCCCATGTTAAATTACTGAAAGCACCCTACAGGTACTTTTACAGGGGCTCCCCTTTGAAGAAATGCCCACCCCTCCAGACAAGTGCCCCCATGACAATTCCTAGATTCACTCCTGATGGCTTGGTCACAATAATTAGTGTTGCAGCAGTGGAGGACAAGGTGCCACATTCTCTAAACTTTATGAAAAGGTGGTACATAACAACCATCTCCCATTTTGTCAGAGATCCACAAAGCAATAAAGATTTCTCCAGTCAGCATGCTGTACATTGTGTACTCCAGCAGACACCATCTGGGTAATTAGCACAGTTGGTTGAGGAATTTGCTTTCTGCACCTGTGGTGGGGATTCAAGTCCCAGCTTGGCTTTGTTTTTAGCCTGATCACACAGTAGTTGACAGTCAGGGCTGTTGGTTCATGTTGCACTTTAGATTATCTTCCACTATCATGTAAGTTGCCTGATGTACTCATATTTTCTAAGAGAGTAAGGAGGGGAAATACTCAGTTGAAGCCTAGTCATGCAATGAATATCCATCTTGACCTCCAGAGCAAGCCAAGATTGATTATGGCCAAGCTATCAGGAGTTGATCCAGGAATTGTCATGGGGGCATTTGTCTGGAGGGGGCATTACTTTGGAGGGGCACCACTACTGTGAACACCAAAAGCCTCTGGCAGAAGAATTATAAGGGGTCAGGTACACTCAGCCTATCTGGAGGGGCACCTTTTCCTCTAAGAGGAGTGGGTCTGGCTGTAACAAATTATAACAGGTGGAGGTGCACTTAAACCCTCCAAAGGGGCACCTTTCCTTCCAAGGGTGCAACGTTTCCTACCAGAGGGCCTTTGGATGACAGATGTTATGGTGGTACACACAAGCCTTCCCTGAGGGGTGCCACTTTCTATGGGGGGGGGCACATGTGTCCCAGTGCCCCCTTGTATCCACCCCTGTAAGCTAAAAAGTATATGGTATGAACAAATTGTGAATGTTGTCATACACAACCTACCAATCAACAAACTCCTTGATGGTGCAATGCTGGAGAATGGATGTGTCTGGAGCATTAGGTCTATGCACCAAGCATGTAGCAACCATACTCTGAATTTTGTATGGTTGCTACAGCCAGCCTTGTGAAAAGTAAGATTATGCATACCATCCATTTTCTTCCCTCTTGGCTCTGGAAATAAGGATGGACATTGTTTGCATTACTACACCTTAATCAAGCATTCCTCCTCCTTAATTCCATACATAAATATTAGTAGGAACCTAAGTACATCAGACAACTTATGATAGTGCACATCTACAATCTACAACAGTGTTAAAATCTTAGTTTTTCATTAGGTGCGAGATGTCGAAACAAGTACAGTATGATGTCAAAATTCGCAATGGAAACTATGTCATTTATTTTAACAAATAAGTTCTTAAAACACAATTCTGATCCAACAGCTTGCTCACATGTGCACCTTCCTTCTTTGTTGAGATACCTAATTTTGGGCAACTATTTTAGCAATAACGATACAAAATGCATATCCTATCGACTGATATTGTATAACAGACCACATCATAGGCAATCCTTTTACCTCAAATTGTGCTAATAGATGTTTGTGAGTCACAATCTGCAATGGTGGGTATCAGGATGATAATTATCAACAGGATACTGTTGGAGGTTAGATATGAAGACTTCATATACTCATCATGAAGCACGATGTCGATGCTCAGTTGGGATGGATGTCATTCATTGTTCAGAAAGTGGTATATTCCACCCTATTTCACAAATAATTTATCACTGATCTACAAGCAATCAAGCACAACATGAACTAACAGGCCCTGACCATCAGTGACTGTCAACTGTGCAATCAGGTTAAAAATTGGGTATATATCAAGATCAAGGTAAAATGTGACTTTTTTATTTTTTTATTTTCATATGGGGTATTTGAATGTGGAAATGATGATGCGACTACTCATTTTCTCTCCAAATGATTACTTTTCAGTTGGCAAAGAAATACACTAGCAAAATCTTCACTCTACAAATATAGCATATTGCGTATACTGGTTTTCCGGTTAGGTTAGGTTATGCTTTGTTATGTTATGTTATCTTAGGCTAGGTTAGGTTATGTTAGGCTAGGTTAGGTTATGTTAGGCTAGGTTAGGTTATGTTAGGCTAGGTTAGGTTAGGTTAGGTTAGGTTAGGTTAGATTATATTATGCTATGATACATTTTATATATCATGCTGAAAATGAGTGACTGCATCGTCTTCATCATGTCAGAAAGCATACCATTACAACAAAAAAAATAAATCACATTTTACCTTGATCTTGATATTTACCCCTAGGGTATATGATTTAAAAGTAATCACTTGCTTTGAAAATGAGTGACTGCATCATCTTCATGATGTCAGAAAGCATACAATTACAAAAAAAAATCCCCAAAATCACATTTTACCTTGATCTTGATATTTACCAAAAATTGTCCATGCTGGGATTGAAACCCCCAACCAGATACAGAAAATGGGCTTTCTTTACCTTTCGGCCAACACATACTGCCAAGGTTAGTGATTTGTAAAGAGGTGTACAGTGACGTCACAGGAGTCAGGGAAGTGACGTCACAGGAGTTGGGTGTCAATGCGCTAGGTTAGGTTAGCTTAGGTTGGGTTGGGTTATGTTAGGTTGGGTTAGGTTAATTTAGGTTAGGTTAGGTTATGTTCGTAACCGACATCGACACCCGACTCCTGTGACGTCACTTCCTTGACTCCTGTGACGTCACTGTACACCTCTTAACAAATCACTAATCTTGGCAGTATATGTCGGCCGAAAGGTAAAGATTACCCAGAAAATGAGCACCCTAACTAACTGCACCAACTAACCACAAAGAGATGGCAGAAATGCACCATGTAGATAATGCAAACTGGAGAGATCTCAGAAATACACATCTCAGAGTTGCATCACTTCAATTATATCGCTCTGGCAATCTCGAACAAAATAGAGTTCAAAACAAATGCAAATGGTAGGTACTCTGTGAGTAAGGAGTGTGATGAGTGTACTTAAATGTGGCTAAATGCAGTATTTAAGCAAAGGCCAGTCATCCTGTATTATTGTGCTTTATGGTGTTCACAAGACAAGGTTTATGGGCATTTCTGGTATTATTGCAGATTAAGGTATGTTTAGATTCTTTGGAATATTTTTTTCTTCCAATACCTACAATGTTTTTAACATGATTAAGACAATGCAACCACTCATTTTCTCTGCAAATGATTGCTTTTCATTTGGAAAAGAAATACACGATCGAGTGGCCCCATCTTCTTAGACACATTCATAAACATTTTATTGGAATGTTAAATCGAATACCTAATTCATAAAATGCTAAAAGCACAAATTTACCTATCCTCCAACTATTACCACCAAACCGATGCACAATGAGTCAGAAATATATGACACAACTCGACAAACAACAGCACGGCAGTAATTACCGTGAAAAAAAAAATGAGTAAGATACTGCTGCGCAAGTGCTCACGTGTCTCAGGAAAACGTCACCAAAGCGGAGAGTTTGCCGTACATTTTCGTATTATGGAAGGATTTTTCTTCAAGGAATTTTGTGGGGATAAAATGCTTCCTCATATAGGTATGGTGCCTGGTCATGCTATAGGAAATATCACAAAACACATGTTGGTGATAAACGAACATTCGGAAGAAAAATGACACGAATGTGCACATCTTTTATTATAATAATAGCATGGGCTCTTAACATTGTATTTCAGTCTTACATGTGACTGGGACGGATCTAGGAATTGTCATTGGGGGGCACATGTCCGGAGGGGAGCCAATGCGAAAGTACCTGGAGGAGCACCTTTGCCTTCTGAGGGGCACCTATGGCTGAACAAATCGAGGTGGTATACTCGAGTTTTCCCAGATGGTCGCCTCTCCCAGGCCGGAGGGGCGCCACCTTACCATGGGGGCGGGGGGGGCACATACCTTCGCAGTGCCACCTTGCATCCGCCCCTGACCTACGCGTTGATCAATAATTCGTATGGGAGCACTTGTTTGGGGGGGCGAAATTTCTTCGAAGGGTGCCACCTGTGAAATTCCACCGAGGAGCGCCTCCGATTGAAAATACGCTGAGCGGAGGGGCAGGGTGGACTCAAGCCATGCTCAAGGGATGTTTTTTCCTCTCCGGGGTTCCTTTCCTCTCAAGGAGGCGCCTTTGGCTGAAGTATCAGTTCAGCGGGGGTGGAGGGTGTTGCACTCGGGTCTTCCTCGGAGAGACGCCATTCCCGGTCGGAGTGATGCTACTTGCCCAAAGTGAGGGGCACAATTTCAGACAGTGCCCCCTGCATCCGCCCGTGACCTTACTTTGGTCTAACTCAGCATGAACTAAGAAAAACATAAAACAAAAGAAAAAACATAAAACAAAAAATATCACCTGACACGAAGCTGCTCTAATTAGAAGTCGGACTTCAGTAAAACTGCATACGGCCTTGGTAAAACCCATGTCCTACGCATCTCTGACCCTACGCATTTCCCAGATGGGCCCCTGTGGCTCTTATTAAGCCTTAATACTTTAATACTTTATGACACAAAGGTTAGAAACCTTTGGGCTACAATAGTAAAGGAATGTTCCTACGAGACAATTACGGAATATGGGCTTCAAAACGTGTCGGTCAGAATTGAAAGCAACAAAACGAAACGCTGAAAACTCTGGACCCAAATGTGTGTGAGTTGCAGTCATCGACGTCGTCGTGTTGTTCAGAGTTGGTCTGGATGTTGTGTTTGCACGTGGGTGTACGCTAACGGTTTCAGGTACCTGAGAGCGATGTGATTTCAAGCCATATATTCACCTCAGTAATACTCCATCAGATTTTGGCATGCTAAATGAACGTCATGGGCGCTATATGATCACATTGTTTTGGTCGAGTCGCCCTAAAACCCAAATAGGTAACTAACTATGAGAAGGGGGAGGGGTTCCCAAACACTTAAGACATGCAATGACATAAAGACATAAAGACATAAAATATCAGTGCAACTATGAGCCACAAGGGCCCTTCTTGGTTGCACTTTGGACACTGAACCAGTTGCCCACCAAATCTGTCGATCAACCCTCCCTGGAATACAAAAAAACAAGCCCCATATTCTTATAATATTGTCTATGCTGTTTTTAAAGATGTTCAGTGTGTTGCTACTGACAATGGTTCCTGGCAGCTGGTTCCAGTGTTCTACTACCCTGTTGGTGAAGAAAGACTGTCTTAACCTTGTCCTGCTGTGATTAACTTTAATTTTGAATTGATGACCTCTAATTGCATCATTTCTGTTCAATTCAAACATTTCCCTGAGATATCCCTGTTCCTGACCATGAACAAATTTAAAAACCTCGATGAGATCTCCTCTCAGCCTTCTATATCTAAGTGGAAACATACAATTTCTTCAATCTTTCCTCATATGCCAGGTTGCCTATACCATTAACCATTTTTATTGCCCTCTTTTGTACTCTCTCTAAAAGCCAACAGTCTTTCTCATAACTAGGGGACCAAGCTTGGACACAGTATTCCAAATGTGGCCTGACATATGCACAGTAAAGCTTCCTGATGACCTCCTCACTTTTGTATGACACATTCCTCTGTATTGCCCCAAGCATTCTTAGTGCCTTCTTCCTGGCTTCTTTGGTTTGTTCTGATGCCCCCAATTTTGTGTTCAAAATAACACCTAAGTCCTTCTCTTGCTGAGTCACAGATAGTACTTGGCCATCCACCAAGTATGGAGCCTTCATATGCTGCCTACCTATATGCATGACTTTGCACTTATCAAAATTAAACTTCATTTGCCATTTTTCAGACCACTTCACAAGCTAGTCTAAGTCTTTCTGCAGCGAAACCTGCTCATTGTGCCCTATTATTTCCCTAAAGATCTTTAAATCATCCACAAATTTCAAAACCTTACTGCTTAGGCAACATTCAATGCTATTCACAAATATAATGAACAATAGTGACCCCAGTACTGACCCCTGGGGAACTCCACTGAGAACATTTTGCCATGATGACTTTGTACCATTCAGCATCACCCTGCTGTCTATCTGAAAGCCACAATTCTATCCATTTTAGGATGCTACCTGCAATACCATGGACCTGAAGCTGCATCATTAACAGTTTATGGGGTACCTTGTCAAAGGCCTTACTAAAGTCAAGATATGCTACATCAACCTGATTTCCCCGATTAAATTGTTCTGTAGCAAAATTCAAAAAGTCCAAGAGATTTGTGAGACATGATCTCCCTTTTCTAAACCCATGTTGAGTATCTTGAATCATAAGACATAAAAGATCAGTGCAACTATGAGCCACAAGGGCCCTTCTTGGTTGCACTCTGTACACTGAACCAGTTGTCCATCAAATGTGTTGATCAACTCTCCCTGGAATACAGAAAAACAAGCCCCCTATTCTTATAATGATTGTCTATGCTGTTCTTAAAGATGTTCAGTGTGTTGCTACTGACAATGGTTTCTGGCAGCTGGTTCCAGTGTTCTACTACCCTGTTGGTGAAGAAGGACTGTCTTAACCTTGTCCTGCTGTGATTAACTTTAATTTTGAATTGATGACCTCTAATTGCATCATTTCTGTTAAATTCAAACAGTTCCCTGAGATAACCCTGTTCCTGACCATGAGCAAATTTAAAAACCTCGATGAGATCTCCTCTCAGCCTTCTATATCTAAGTGAAAACATATTCAATTTCTTCAATCTTTCCTCATATGCCAGGTTGCCCATACCATTCACCATTTTTGTTGCCCTCTTTTGTACTCTTTCTAAAAGCCAACAATCTTTTTCATAACTAGGGGACCAAGCTTGGACACAATATTCCAGATGTGGCCTGACATATGCACAATAAAGCTTCCTGATGACTTCCTCACTTTTGTATGATACATTCCTATTTATTGCCCCAAGCATTCTTAGTGCCTTCTTCCTGGCTTCTTTGGTCTGTTCTGATGCCCCCAATTTTGTGTTAAAAATAACACCCAAGTCCTTCTCCTGCTGAGTCACAGATAGTACTTGGCCACCCATCAAGTATGGAGCCTTGATATGCTGCCTACCTACATGCATGATTTTGCACTTATCAAAATTAAATTTCATTTGCCATTTTTCGGACCACTTCACAAGCTCGTCTAAGTCTTTCTGCAGCAAGACCTGCTCATTGTGCCCTGTTATTGCCCTAAAGACCTTCAAATCATCTGCAAATTTCAAAACCTTACTGCTTAGGCCACTTTCAATGTGATTTACAAACATAATGAACAATAGTGGTCCCAGTACTGACCCTTGGGGGACTCCACTAAGAACATTTTGCCATGATGATTTTGTACCATTTAGCATCACCCTCTGCTGTCTATCTGAAAGCCACAACCCTATCCATTTTAGGATGTTACCCACAATACCATGGGCCTGAAGCTGCATCATTAACCGTTTATGAGGTACCTTGTCAAAGGCCTTGCTAAAGTCAAGATATGCTACATCAACCTGATTTCCCTTATCAAATTGTTCTGTAGCAAAATTAAAAAAGTCCAAGAGATTTGTGAGACACGATCGCCCTTTTCTAAACCCATGTTGAGTATCTTGAATCACTCTGTTTCCTTCCAGAAAACTAACTATTTTATCCTTGATAATTGATTCAAGTACCTTACAGACTAGTGATGTGAGGCTTACTGGCCTATAGTTTTCAACTTTCCCTCTTTCTCCTTTCTTGAAGATAGGAACTACATTTGCCCTTTTCCAATCAGTTGGAATTTCATTTTGTGAAACTGATCTACAAAATATTATACTGAGTGGAATTGCCAATTCTTTTTAGCTTCCCGCAATACCCTAGCATAGATTCCATCAGGTCCTGCTGCCTTGTTTGGCTTTATTTTCCTGACATAATTCAAAACAACATCACTGTCAATGAAATCAACATCATGTAACTGATCACCTGTTGCTGGACTGTGGTTCACAGTTGGCAGATTTGTCACATCCTCCAATGTAAACACTGATTTAAACTGCTTGCTCAATTCCTGAACCATCTCACTATCCTCACTCAATATAATCCCATTTACTTCCAGTGGACCAATTGTGCTTGAAACTTTACTTAGCTTGTAGAAACTAAAGAACTTTTTACTGTCCCCATTACAGTTCATAGCCAAATCCAATTCTTTTGCTCGCTTTGCTGCTCTGGTTTTCTGTTTCACAGCATCTCTAGCTTTTTGATACAACCTTAGATTTACTATATTTGAAGCTTCCTTAAATACTCTAAATGCATCTTTCTTAGCCTTAATTGCTTTTGTAAAATCTGGTGTAAGCCATGCTGGCTTTCCTACTCTTCTTTTGTGCCTTTGCTTTTGGGGGACATGTCTAATCTGAATTTCCCTCAAGTAAGATTTGAACTTTTCCCACATTTCACAGGCATTTAAATCGGAGAATTCTTCTTCCCATTTTATGGCACTTAAAGCTGCTCTCATGCAGTCAAAGTCTGCCCTGTTAAAATTTGGAACCTTTGCCAAATTATCCTTGATTGTCCCTGCTACATGTGCCTTGAATCTCACTATGTTATGGTCACTTCTTCCCAGAGTTTCTCCTACAGTCAAGTCTTGAACTAAATCACTTAAATCCGAGAAGACAAGGTCCATGAGCCCTGCCTAGTTGGTTCTGTTACAAACTGGTGTAAGAACAGGTCCTCTTCAAGGAATTTCCTAAACAGTTTACATGCTGGGGAGCCAACACCAACATTTTCATATCCTTTTAGATTAAAGTCACCAAGAATAAGGCATTTCCTCTGAAAATTTCTACTGATTTCCTCACAAATCACCTTATCAAGCTCCAGTTGCTGAGAATGTGGCAAGGTTCCTGATCGGTACAAAGCTCCTATTCTCAGTTTATTGCTGTTGCCTCTTCCCACAGAAACATCAAGCCAAATGGACTCCACAGACACATTTTTTACCCCATCTGCTACTTTTTGAGAACTGAATAAGCTATTCACATAGAGCATTACACCACCCCCTTTCACTGCTGGACCCCTGTTGCATGAAAACATATTGTATCCCTGGATCTCATAGTCCTGCAAGTTATCCCCAAAATACCCCTCACTGACCCATGCCTCAGTAATGCAAACAAAATCTGGTTCCTCATCAGCAATGAATCAATCTGTTTCCTTCCAGAAAACTAACTATTCTATCCTTGATAATTGATTCGAGTACCTTGCAGACTAGGGATGTGAGGCTTACTGACCTATAGTTTTCAACTTTCCCTCTTTCTCCTTTCTTGAAAATAGGAACTACATTTGCCCTTTTCCAATCTGTTGGAATTTCATTTTGTGAAACTGATCTACAAATATTATACTAAGTGGAATTGCCAGTTCCTTTTCAGCTTCCCACAATACCCTAGCATAAATTCCATCAGGTCCTGCTGCCTTGTTTGGCTTTATTTTTCTGATATAATTGAAAACATCACTATCAATGAAATCAACATCGTGTATCTGATCACCTTTCAGTGAACTGTGGTTCACGGTTGGCAGATTAGTCACACCCTCCACTGTAAACACTGATTTAAACTGCTTGCTCAGTTCCTCAACCATCTCACCATCCTCACTCAATATAGTCCCATTTACTTCCAGTGGACCAATTGTGCTTGAAACTTCACTTAGCTTGTAGAAACTAAAGAACTTTTTACTGTCCCCATTACAGTTCATAGCCAAATCCAATTCTTTTGCTTGCTTTGCTGCTCTGGTTTTCTGCTTCACAGCATCTCTACCTTTTTGATACGACCTTAGATTTACGATATTTGAAGCTTCCTTAAATACTCTAAATGCATCTTTCTTAGCCTTAATTGCTTTCATCAAATCTGGTGTAAGCCATGCTGGCTTTCCTACCCTTCTGTTATGCCTTTGCTTTGATATACTGCTGCTAATTAATATATACTGCTAATGAATAGATATACTGCTGATTCTGCATGGCCGAACCAGTAATTGTACTGTGTTTACCAAACACAAAAATTAACAACCTATCCATATTCAAACAGTTCCCTTTTGATGAAAATCGTGGAACCACTTGCAAAGAACAGCTTTAAAACATAAAATAATTTCAGGTATTATTGCAGTTTAAGGTAACCACAAGATAAGTTTTACACACATTTTACCTCCATTAAGCATACAAATGGGTAGGGATTGGTTTGGTTAGGTCAGGTTTTTGTTGTATGCTATATTTTTTTGCAAAGATTGTGTTTTTGGAAGCAAAAACTCTATTTTCTTCATCAAACACAATTCAGGCTAGCTTAGGTTAGGCTAGGTTAAGTTTTTTGTTTGTTTAATTATAATTTTTTAGGGAAAGAGTAGGTAGGTAATACGTTACAATTTTCAATGATAATAATTGCTTTTCTGCATGGATGGTTAGCCAGTAAATTTGGAGATCAAGGTAAAATTTGATTCTTTGGATTAAAAAAAAAACGTTTTTATGTGAAGACAATGTGAACATTGATCTTCTCCACTTGATTGCTTTTAAGTCAATGGCAGTCAATGCAATTGATGATGTCATAAACAAGATACAGATGAAATGTGCTATGACATAAGTGGTATTTCATGAGTTAACACTGCAAACATTTACATACCTTAATGGGATCGTCCGGGCTGTGGCTTGTCTGTTTGTACCTCAATGGTGTCGGACTGACCAGCACTGCATTCAGACTGCAGCTTATAAAGCTTCAATGCTTCCAGAAGGAAATTGTGAATCTCGTGGCCTTGGAATTCCTTACAAATACTGGCAGACTTTGGAACATTTTGAGTAAACAGCCTCACTGGAAATTACAGTGTTGTCAGGAAAATTCTAAGCTTGTGTGACTGTGCTAAAAATAAAGCTGAATAATTATGTGAGATACTGGAGTGCAACCTGCAAACAGTGAAGCTAAACTTACACTGATATGTGGCATATCTTGCTGTGGCTGCATCTGATTTGTCTACTGACATTTGCTGAGTGTTCTGCTTGTAGCATTGTTCTGCTTAGAATCAAGAGTTCAAAAATTACATATGAGTAGATAAATGATAGACAAATCATAAAATAACCTAACCTAACCTAACCTAGACTAGGATAATGTAGTATAATACAATCTAGGTTGTGTGTAAAGAACATGCTAAACTTTATCAGATATCGTCAAGGAATTAAGCAACTCCTCAGTTGGCATGCTCTACATCGCATATTTGGCCTGCGCCATGTCGACAATTGGCGCAGTTGGTTAGGGCGTACTCTTTCCGTACAGATGATGGTCGGTTCAAATCTTGGCACCGATACACTTTCAACCCGATCACACAATCATTAGTGGTCAGGGCTGTTGGTTAATGTTGCACTTTAGATTACTTGACACTATCATATGAGTTACTTGATGTAATAATATTTGTCCATGAAAGTAAGGAGGGGAAATACTCATTTAAGGCCTACTCATTCAATGAATGTCCAATTGGACCATTTGGGGACGAGTGGTCTAGGGGTAAGATGCTCGTCTCACAATCGAAAGGTTGTGGGTTCGAGTCTCACCTGTCGCTACTCTTCGCCCGTGACCAATCAGCGTGAGAGATTGGCGACGCTACATGACGAAGGTCGACGTGTCGTAAAACCAATAACCAACCAATTGGACCATTTGAAATTTTAATTGTGGGACTTTGTCTCTGGAATGGTACTCTGGCTGAAAAATGTGTGGGGGCATTCGGATGCACTGAAGGTCAGACTTCTTTCAATGCACAACTCTGGCCGAAAACATGAGGGGACACTGGGACACATGCCCCCAATGCCCCTGGTACCCACCCCTGTCCCAGAAACAATTGAAAGGGATTCTGATGAACTGGAGCCACTGAGATGGTTCCATGACAGCTTCACGCTGCCTGGAGGTAAGACCTCTCACTTTCTGCAGGCATTCAACTTTTTGTATCTTCAAACCAAAGTGGTCATACACCTACCTCACAGCGTGGGTTTGTGACCCCATGAAACATTGCATCCATATCCAGTTCAAGTTGTTTATTTCAACAGCCTGGTTCCATATGCACCACATTCTGTTGCATTTTGAGTGCAAACAACGCTACCGTAGGAAGTGCAGAAGGTCCCCGGTCAACATGCCTCTCACATAACGTTCACCGGGGGTCGGCCATCTAAGATCTGAAACTAGAAGCACACATTTTGAGGAAATATGGCTGTAGTGAACTCGCTGCAGTATACATTTCATGACCCCAGGTCAATGTCTTCAGGGTCAAATGGGTCACAATCGGCCTCCACTCCACCCCAGCCGGCACCACCCGTACATACAAAAAGTATGCACGTTCCACTGCTGAACGGTAGGTAGAGACCGCTCATACGTACGCTGGTACAGACCGTGCGTGCTGTCGTTACAGTCGGTAGTATGGACCCATCGTGCGATCGTTACGGCCAGCATATAACCTAACCTAACCTAACTAGAAAACCAGAATCGTTCCAAACAAACTTGGTGGCCATGACGTCATCAAATCTAGGCGACATTGGTCGCTCTGCTGTTAATGTCAAGAGCATTGCAAGGAACTTCCAGCCTTGATCGAAGGTTACGGACGCGTGTGACTGGAAAAATATTCGTTGTTGGGAATGAATATCAAATTAAACCAGAAACATAAAGTTTCCATGTCAGAGTATTGAATCAAGTGCATGAAGTGTTCAATTTCTTCTTTATCACGTCTGTGACACACCAGGCACGGATAATTATACACGATGGGCTATTTTTGTAGGTGAAAGATTATGATTGTGTATTTCTTTGCCAAATGAAAAAAAAATATATTTCCAGAGAAAATGAGTGGTCAAATCGTCCTTTTCACCTTAAAATACATCCTATTAAAAAATCCGAAGTATCAAATTTTACCTTGATCTCCAATAGTACTGGTTAGTCTAGGTTGGTTGGTTGGTCATTTGAGTTTTAGGGCTGGGCGCTACATGACCGATGTAGTCGATGCGCCCTAAAGCCCTAATAACTAACTTCAGTTTTAGGGTGCATCAACAGTTTGTCTAGGTAAGATGAGGCTATATTACATCTTTCTTTATTTTGAACATTATTTTTTATGCCATATATTACCCAACTACAAGCCCCCTTTTTGGGTGTCATTTTGCCTCCCAATTTAAAAGTATGCATTTGCAGACAAAATTAGTGGTCACATCATGAGCACATTCATAAGCATTGCATTACAACAAGAAATTCTAAGAAGTCATACATTACCTTAAACTGGAAATTTACCTTATTTCATAGTGGTGTGTTCTTTCCAAACACAAAAATGTGGTTGTGCTGGATTGCAAACACTAGGTGTGTTGTTTCCTGAACACTTGAATAATTTGAGTATATTTCCTACATAAATGTGTTATTTCACAAGGGAAGCTTATTTTTAGGTTTCTGGATAATTTTCTGATCATAATCCTTGACACAATTATAAATTAACAGCTTTATATGGGCTGAATCGGGGGATGCAGGTATAGAAAGTGCATTAGGTGACCATTAGTGTTTATTATATTTTTGGTTTATTTTTCATTGAAGAAGGTGCACCTGATCTGACCAAATAATCAGGATGAATGCTTAATATGTACTTGTTATTCAGGCAATACTTGGAACCAGCTCTCCCAATGGAAATTTCCTAGTGGGGGCAGGGGTGCATTCAGTAATATCATCAGGGGCATTTATCTCGATGGGCACTATTTTTTATGTGGGGTGCCACTGCAAATGTCCCTGAAGTTTTTGGTCCTTGGAAGTCGTTGGAGTCTTTGGGGGAAACATTGTGTATCCATCCTTGTTTGGGAGAGGAACAACCCCTGACATTGGTAATTGCATGTTACCACCATATTGCCAGGGTGACAGTTTGGTTGACCCTATGCTGACCCTGTTGACCCAGCATCGCCAATGGACTTAGATGTCCCATCATAATCTACCTACAGAGCCTTGGTGAACAAATATATTAAATGTTTGCCATCAAACCAAACAACAAGGTCAAAAGTTGTATATTTCAAGCATGGATTGATGATTTATCATGTGGTGGGCACATTTCCTGGAGGAGTACCTTCAGCTGGAAAATTCGTTGAGGGGTGGGGTTGGGGTCTACTCTAGTATCTTTTCATCCCAAAAGGGCACCTTTTCCTCTAAAAGAGGCGAATTCTGCTGCAAAAATCCGTTTGGCATAGGCATGCACCCGAACATTCAAGGAAGGGCTATCCAGGCCGGGTGGGTGACACCTTTCCATGGGAGAGGGTACACGCCTCCAGTGCCTGTATCCGCCCCTGGTAAATTTGTGAGCAACGCCATGCAAAGTTTCTGGCACACTGGCGGATGGTTCAACTGCCCATCTCCACTCGAGAACACGGCGGAGAAGATCGGCGAAGGCAGCATTGTTTGCGGCGAACGATGGGCGCAGACATTCCGACACCACTGCTCAAGTCCTCTACCAACACAAACACCAAGCAACACAAACACTAACTAATAACTAACACTAAGCAGACACAGCACCAGTACATGCCTCACACAAGATGTCTGTGATGGCTTCTTCATCATCACCATCGTCATCTAGCAGGTGGGCATAGTACCCTTCACATACAGCAATGCGCACTAGATGTGGACAGTTGTGGGGCTCGTGTCACATTCAACCCAAGTCCTGCCCAGTGATCATGCTGATAGCGGCCCGCTGTCAGCTGGGGGGGGGGGACGTCCGCTCATGTCGAGATGCAGCCGACACCCAGCTGTCATGTAACCGACGTGGGGCCGACGCCAGGAAGATGTCGGGCTGCTGTTGGGACAATAGCGGTTCGCTGTCGGCTGGGAAGTGAAGTGTCAGACAACGATCCGACGTCGTCTAGCCGCTATTGGTTTGCCAAACTCAACCTGGCATATGTTGATATTCCAGGTCAGTTTACTGATGTCGGGCCAAGAGCGGCCGGATGTCGGCACACCGCCTAAGAAGTGCCGAGTTCGCCCCAACACATGCCGACGGCGGACCGACTTCGGCATGTTTACTGGGTGTCCACCCGCGGTGTTGTGTTCTTGATGCCAGCTGGCTGACCATTTGACGCAAATCCAATCTGCATCTTTCCTGAGTGCTGTACACGCCGATGTGTGCCGGGAAGTGGGCGGGAACGGTGCTGGCCAGCACTCAACAACCCTTTGACGCTTTGCCGACTAGGCCGGCGGGGACACCGCTGCTACTCGAGCACGCCTTCGGGACGGCTGGCGGCCGCGACCTCGCTGACGTGCCTCCTGCCCCCTCTGCTGCTCATGGTCATGGCACCAGACGGGAGCCGATATGCAGACTGGAAAGTGTTCTATTCTCTCCTTCCCACTCGGGGTACACTGTATTGCTGGCATGAACAAGTGCTGGACAAATGCCTCATCCATTTTGTCCCACTGTTTGAGCCGTGCATGATGCTGAGGACAGCGGATAAATAATATCGCCGTGACCTGGCTCATGGCTAGTGACGTCGGGCGTCGCCGGCTGGTCGCCAGTCTTAGTTCGAGATCGGTCTGCTCGCTGCTGGAAGCAGCGAGCTGCAGTCCCTACCCCTTCTTATGGAAATGTGGTTGGTTGGTTATTGGTTTTTACGACACGTCGACCGTTTAGTCATGTAGCGTCGCCAATCTCTCACGCCGATTGGTCGCGGGCGAAGAGTAGCGACAGGTGAGACTCGAACCCACAATATTTCGATTGTGAGACGAGCATCTTACCCCTAGACCACTCGTCCCCAATATGGAAATGTGGTGCCTCTCCGGCCTGGAAAAGCACCCCGTCAGGTAAGCTAGGGCGTATCCTCCCCGCCATATGCTCAACAGATTTGTTGGCCACAAACGCATCTCTCAGATAAAAATATGCCCCTTTGGGGCGAAAAGATGTCCCTTTAGTATGCTCCAGTGTACCCCTCCCCCACTTGGCGAATTTTCCGCCGAAGGCAGCACTCCGAGGAAATGTACCCCTTCCCCAACGATAATTACTGGATCCGGCCCTGCTAAGTGCAACCTTATGAGCTTAAAATGCTCATTAAGTCCGTGTTCGGAATTCAACATACTTGTTTTAACGGGTGAAGATACATGTGCGGTATTCCGAACACCGGGGAGCACATGGAATACAACGTTCGGTATTCCGAACGTTCGGGGAGCACATGGAAAATCGCCTGTGTTGTTTCCCGAACACTTTTGTGACCCAATAAAGACGGTGTTTGATACATTTCAGCCCAATAAAACATGATTGCATACAATCACAAGGCTTCACTGTAGCAGTTGTACAAGTTATTAGTAGCCGATACAAATATCTGTATAATTGCAAAGTATATCGGAGGTCGCTTCCTTACGGTTGTTTTAAGCCGACCTCCCTCGAAAGCCTGAAAAGAAAGCCCGTGGACTTCGGTAAACCTGTACACAAATAATCGGTACCGCTGCGCGATCGGAACCTCACTTGTCGGTAGATAAAGGTTTGGTTACAAATGCCACCATCTTTCTGTTATTTACGCGCCGAATGTGACTCGGGAGACGTCCAAAGGCAGGTGTTCGGGAAGCAGAACGTGTTCGGATACCCCCACTCTTCCCCTATATAAGTAACCATTTGGCATTGGCTTCGTGGGCCCATATTAAAACATGCATTAATTCAGGTGATTCTGTTAACATTAACGCGCCCTGAACAATCGAAAGGAGGAGGCAAGGCTCACAAGGCATGAAGAGGTTACTCTACCTCCAACATAGATAAAACATTATGCTGTTTCATTTCATTGATTTATGGTGCATTCATGTGCATGATCATTAATAATTGTTGATTTGTTCTTTTATTTGTGTATAACATGATGCATCATAAAATCATGCTGATTCCACAGACTGAAATAGTACCATCATGAAGAAGAAGCACGAACTGTCTGCTCTACAATCCACACAGTTAAATATGTCGAATAAAAAGAAGCAGCAGAAGTCCAATTTGGGCAAGCAGAAGCATAGCAGTTGTAACGGCCGCCCACAGAAGAAGCAGAAGCGCAGTGACGGGCCAGTTGTGGGTAGTGATGCGTTGGGGCAACATCAACGTATTCAGGACCTACGTAGGTCTCTGGGCATGTCATCACGTGAGACAGACCATGACCATCACAGCGGACCGCAACCTATCCAAGGTAAGTCGCCAAGTTGACACTGGCACACTTTGGCCCAGGGCTGTATTTATACTTTAAAGGCCTGGATGTGGAGAGGCAATGTTTTTGGCAATGAAATACGGAAAATCCATTTTCTTCAAAACAATGGTGTTAAAATCTCAGTTTGCACTTTCTGGTGGATATAGAGCACTTTATCACAGAGCAGTTTATTGTCGAACAGCATCACTGAACATCCAAATCCCAAGAATGATGGTATGGCTATCGGAGATCATATAATGTTCTGGATGCCAAAATCTGGGGAAGGCCTATTTTCCCAACCCTGCTGTGCCACCCAATGCAAACGGTCCGGTGGGAGACGGCGTTTGGAGGTAAACATTGTCGTACCATGGATTACTATTCGGCATGGAGACCCACGCCGCTTTCTCATGTTCTCCGCCATATTGCGTTCTGCCTGTCATCTAGCAGCAAATAATTCATGAGTGAGGACGAACATGACTGATGCACAGGGCCGAACGCAAAGTTGATTGGGTATGAACGAGGATCCAGTCTTTTTGCGAAGTTTTATTCAGGTTGGGCTATTGACCGGCATTGATGGCAATCTAATCACTTGCGCTATGCAGAGCTTGCGTACTCGGAAGCCACTGCAGCGGGTCCAGTCATTGCGTTATTGCACGGCTGCCGGTGCTACTGTCACGACTGACGGTGTGATTATGTCGGCTAACGGTGCGACTGTTGCGATTAACTCTCGGGGGTTAATATGCGCCCCCCCCCGTAAGGTTTTCCGCGGATAGTGAAAGAACGGCGCGCGGCAGCGCGTCGAAATTTGGCATACCTTTCCCTACATCAATTTGGTATGTTGTGTTAAAATTTTGAGGTCAGGTCTTATAGGGTCAACGAGTTAGTCAAGGTCAAGTGAGGTCACCTCCAGAAAAGTTCAACCAATCGTCACGCTTTAACGAATAAAGATATTTTGATGAAACTTTCAGCGTTTCCTTATCTTTAGGGAGGAAACAAAACGCACCAGACGAATTTTTGATTTTTAAGTTTTTGATGACATACCAGTATTGAATATTTGATCATTATGACGAAAATAGAAGGTTCTGGCTAAAATAAACATTTTTTATGAGAGTAAGTTGACTTCAAACAACGTTTTGCGGTCCGCTCTACCCACTGGAAAAAATACAAATTAAAGAAAATTGAAAACTCGATTTGGGAATTTCACAAAAAAATAGAATTTTGATTTTTTGGGTGGGAAAAAATTTTGCGGCCATGGCCGATTTCGCCTTTCTTTTCGGATTCCAAATAATTTTTTTCAAATCTCCCCAAAATGAACTCCCTGGAGCCAAAAACATCAAGCCAAACCCCTGGTGACATCACTTTTGGGGGTAAACATTTGGGGGTTGTTTCTGGTCCTACTTGTCGAGCGCTTTCCAACGATACCTCTCGTTTTCGTGCGACGTTTAGTTTGGAGATTAGAGAGGGGAGTTTGTATGGACCCCCCTCCGAGACGGGGTGTTAGGATCTGACCGGAAATACAAGTGAATATTTGATTTTCAGAGTTGCAATGCAGCCCGGTCTTGGTTTTCAGGACATGTGAGTGGGTTCTGTTCAAGATCTCCGAGTTGTGGAGGTCGATTCATCACTCGAACGGTGCGAGAAGTAGTCTTTGACTCCAGTTTGCTGTAGAACGCCAACTGAGTAATGCCGAGATTTTCGGGTTTCAGTTCATGGACATTAGTTCGTGGCACATGGCTTTATCAAACATGTTCCTTGGATTCCGGAATATGTTTTGATTTGCTGGTGACACCGAGTTCCTCAAATTGATCTGGAATGATTATTAACCATAATGTTTGATGTAGCGCATCGCAATGATTTTCAGGAATCATGTATTTGAATCCTGATTTGCAGAAGACGTTTTCAAAGTTCCAAGCAACCATTAGTTGCTAGTCATTACACATGACTATTTTTGCTCCGAACTAGGTCTGAATATGCTGGGTTCTGCATTGTGATATGGGTCTGAACATAACCTAGTATATATCCTTGTTTTAGTTGTGTGACAATTGCATGGATGTTTTGTAGTATGAGTAATACTTTCTCAGTTATAAAGCTTTAATATTTGTATTGATTGGCTTGGCTTGAAGAGTAAACTGGTTCTGCATGTTGTGTAGATTAAAATCATATTTGTAGTTCACTTGCCATAAGCGCAAAATGACCCAAGTAGTCTGCACACCCTAAAGTACCAGTCTACCACCAACACCACCACGTAGCTTACTTGCCTTGCTTTTCCGAGGTTAGCTTGCACCTGGTCTTAATGTGTGCGGTCTCTATTACAGAGAATGGCACAAGCAGAAAGGACACCGAAGGCCTTGACCGCCTTGTCAAAGCTGCGAAACGGGGGCATATCTCGATGATGGAAGACATGGAAAGCAGGTGAGTGATGGAAGATAGGAGTTGAAGCTGTGTTCATGTTCTTCGTGCTTATACGGAATATTGTGTATATTTGATGCTCCCGTTATCCACTGCAATCGGGACTCGGGCGACATTTACTGCCAAAATGCAGGAAATGTATAAATAGGTGCGTCTAAGAAAATAAGCTTGTCTTGCGCCCTGCCTCAATGCTGCTACCCGTCCTGGTAAAGCAAGGCCGTCTGCTATTTCCTTGAAGCAATGCATTAGCCCTTGTAGATAATAGATCCTTGCGCGTTTAGTTTGGGCATATTCAGGTAATGTCAGTTTGGTGCTGTACGCCATGTGTGCCTGCCGCAACGGACGGGGACGGTGCCGTTGTTCGTGCAGCGCCGGCGGCCGTCGGAAGCGGAAGGTGTCGCCGGAGCGTGAGGCGGTCGGCAAGAGGCGGCGGGCGTCCGACTCGGACGGCGATGATGACTCCGTGGACGACGACACGGAGATGGCGTACGAGCAGGTGCCGCGCTCGTTCCCCGCCGTCCGGGACCTGCTGCCCATCAAAACGAAGAAGGGCGTCGTCAGGCGAAAGATGCTCCTGCGAAAAGGTGGGCTGGTGTGTGTCTACCTGTCGTGATTTTCCGATCGGTCTGAATTTGTTTAGGCAAATGTGCGATGTCGGCAAAAGTCAACGGATCCGTTGGGACAAAGGTATTCTTGAATTATGCAAACTAGCTTAGTTATGCCATTTGTTCTTACATGTTAGTACCAGTTGCGGTCATGGCATGTGCATGGCGGCTGGTGCAAAAACTATGGATGTTTTATTCCCGGATTACAGTTTTAGGGTGGCGATCCGAGTATCTTACACCCAGTCGCTGGCAAGCTGTGCCCCATATTAATCCACCTACTGGTCATTTGATTAACTCTCGACAATGTTATGGCGCGCTTTCATCATATGTCTGGATGGAATGGTGATCACGGCGTATCGAGCGTCTTGATTATACTTCAACGAGCTTGCACACGCCCATGCTATTTGTTGGCGTTCGGTCATAGCCGCGATGTCTTATAGTCCCAATCGTGGTGTTCGAACAAAATGTGTTGAAGCGACATGAACAATACGATACGAAAAACGAACGGACTATGTGAGTTCAAACGATACGAAGCTGTGATCTTCGTTTCGCTGAACTTTGCGTTGGAAATCTCAGCACGCAAATAATTCTTACGAATATTTCTGCAGGCATATGTTTGTTCTGAGGTCTCTGCATGCATATACATTATTGCAAAAGTAGAAAATCTTCCTTTTCGCAAAATTTCGTCCCCAAAACACGTGATATATGTAGAAGGTTGTTAAAACATTACTTTGTACTCATAAAATTCCATGGGTGCAAAATTGAAGTACGAAAATGTGTGAGAAAAATGTTTGTACAATTGATGTGAAGCAATATAAAACATAGTTCCCATGCACATTTTCAGATGAACCGAGCTTTGTACGTTTTTGTACGACAAATTATCGTGTGGGAATCATCGCACTTTTTAAATGTAGAAGTAATTGCCCAGTTCAATAAACCAGGCTAGGTGAGCTCGTAAGTAATTTAATCAGATTATACTATATTTGATTCTACAAACTTAGATTACATTAGGTTAAATTGGACTGGATTTGCGAGAATGTTCCAGCGAAGTGGTGCGCCTACGCGATTTCCACGTACGCATATGTAATTATATTATAATGTATTAAAATATATGCAAATTTGCATGCGACTGTCTGCGTACAGGAGTAAATTAAAACGGCGCTTCAATACAAATTATGCAGTATTGCAAGAATATTTGTTATGCCATGATTTGCACGCACCACGATTAGTATGCTAGGATTTGCTCACAGTGTCGTGATTTTGCAGCATGGATTTCCCCTAGAACCCACGCCTTCATAATTGCATACGCTTAGCACTTGTCGACGCACAAAGCTCGAATTATTTTGTTTGTTTTGACGAATATGCATTTCAGTATTAATTATCAGCCAGTATATAATCATTATCAGCATTTACATGAACACAATTTCTTTAATTGTATGTTGATCAGCTAACATAAAATATTTTATCTTTGACTTGGAATGTCCACCCAAGGAACCGGTGTGGGTCTCAGTAATCGGCACTTTTGTGAACATAAGGAACTGAACGTAATGACCACACTCCAGTAACAAGCTGCACATGGCTTCCAGAGAGTGCAGGTTTACACCCAATGAATGGGTACATGGGCTCCCGTGTGACATGTTTTGATAAATTGAGCGTTCAGTATCATTACCACCCTATGTGTCCCGAATCGCCGTGCCTAATGTATGCCTAGCAATACATTGCTATTCGTAGCCTAGCCTTATAACCGTGTAAAATGTCGCTCTTTTGCATTGATTTAACCATGTATTTCGTATTGTTAGCTAAAACTAGCAATGCCGCTGGCTTCGTTAGCTCGCTATCTCCCGGCGATTTTTTTTCTGGCTCGTTTTTCTTACTAATCATCGATGCAATAAAATATATTCATTATAAACCTGCGTGTTAGTTTTTTCGCGGTTCTACTGCGGTTTCGTTTGCGGCTACTGTACGGCCTGGCTGACCGGCGTGTGGCGGGACCGCAGAGGAGGTCGCCGCAGAGGAGTCGCCAGAGGAGTCGCCAGAGCAGCAGGCGGAGGACGACGAGCCGGACCAGGCGGCTGAGACGTCCTCCGGGGACGCCGTCAAGAGTGTGGTGACCGTGTACGCCGAGCGGCGCACCAAGATCGACACGGCCAAACTGCGCATCGGACTGCTGTCTCGCGCCGTGCTGGAGTCGCCGCAGCAGAAGGTCAGCTGCTGGCAATCATATTGTCACTCAGCACTGAGACTAAGACGCAGCCCGCTATCCAGAACACAAGGTGCTTTATTGCCTAGTTACTCAGCACAGGAGCTACCGTTTGGCAGTCGCTCGTGACAGAGCGTACTATGGCACGTGTCCACTCAAATATAACTTGTATTTGTTCGCTCGGACACAGTTTACTGTAGCCTTTGCTCCTTCAGAAAAGAACGTGCCATAATACTTGGCTATTCAACAGCTTATCACACTTGGTCACTCTGAGCAGATATCGTCACTGCACTTGGTCACTCAGATACCAATTTAATAGAAATGTGAATATATATATTTATAATGGGAATATAAATTAATAGAAAATTTAATAGAATGTGGTCAGAGCAGAACCTACCGGAACAATTTCCTCAGAAACAGGCTTAGCACGATGCTTCATCACTCGGAATAAAACTTAACCACTCTTTTCGGCCGGCCCCCGAAGAAAGCAATGATTTGTCGATGCATGTTCTGGATGACTGAAAATGTCTTTTTTGGGGGCATTCATTATGTATCTGAACATTGCCGAGCAAGTCATTGGCAAGACGATAAGTCTGCCAATGGGCGATTGATGATTAAAATAAACTAAGCTGATAATTAGACTCAAAGTTTCTAAACTGTGGCACTCAGGAATTGCTCGAGTAACTCGAGATCAGGCAACAGCAATAGGCTCAATGAGCTGGCTGGTATATCATGCTACCCTGTTTTTAGACGGGAAGGATGTCAAGTTCCCATCCTAGAGCGCAGCTAAGGGAGCAATTGATCGGGTGGAAGGCGTTGGTTGGTTGGTTATTGGTTTTGCGACACATCGACCGTTGAGTCATATAGCGTCGCAACTCTCACGCCGATTGGTCGCGGGCGAAGAGTAGCGACAGGTGAATTCAACCCAATTTTTTTATAGACCCTCGTCCCCTGGTGGAAGGCGTTAAGGCCCCTACAGTAGCCTGGCTGAGGGGTGTTAGTGAGCAATTGACCTGGTTTAGGGTGTTCAGTGCCCCCCCCCCTCTCCCCGTTAGTGTAGCTAGGGGGTTTTAGGGGAGCAATTGACCAGGTGGAGGATGCTAAGCGCCTGTTCGGCAGCTTAGCCAAGGGGAGTTAGAGTTGATCAGGTTTACCAGGTCGGAGGGAGCAGTTGAGCAGTTGACCGGGTTGTAGCCGTCGGCGATACGTGGAAGCGATGCAGTTCGATCGCGCTTCCAACGACAGTGCTTATTGTTGTTCTAATGTGGCTGATGTGTTACAGTACCTAGCTACGAATTGTTAGTAATGCATGAGGCGTTTCTGTCGCTGGACGTTCGAATTGCCGGATGTCGGCCACGAGGTGTGCAGGCTGATGGGTGTTTCTGGTGTGATCGGCCGCAGTACGACAACGTGCACCACCTGCTGGAGCTGCTGTCGGAGGCCGACCCCACCGTCATGGTGACGGTGTGCAAGTACGCGGCCGCCTCGCTACTGGAGGTGTTCAAGGACCTGCTGCCCTCCTACAAGCTGCTGGAGCACGACATGACGGAGAAGCTCAAGAAGGAGACGATCGTGCAGTACAAGTATGAGAACGCTATGATAAAGGGCTACAAGAAATACCTGATTAAGCTTGAGGAGTACACTAAGGGACTGTCATCGGACCAGCCTCAACTGAAGGTGAATAATCAGCCTGTCTGATGTCAGAGTCCAATGGTGATGTGCTTTAAATATAATGGGATTATTCAGATCTTCTCAAGACATTGCAGTCTGATGCTCAGTGACGTGTCTGAATGTATTTGAATTCACAATGCCTTTTTAAACTGAAAATTATTGCAGGCAATCCACTCCTTGATGACATTCTTTGACAAGCTCAACTGCTATCCAAAGCAAGCCTCGCGTTTCCAAAACACAATGAGAGTGTTCCCTCGTCTCAACTGCAGTGAAGTTCGCAAGTAGTTCGTTTGAAATGCGCACAGATTGTGGCACAAAATCTGGCCACACTCTATCTGGGTATGTCTACGTCTAGGATACGCATGCTTTTCACACCGCCATCTCCTTTGTGGGGAAGAGCGACCAGCCTGTCCCCGTTGTGGCGATGGCCTGTCTGTGGCCCATATTCTCATCGCATGTCGCCATTTCGAAACAGAACGTCGCCGCTTCCTTGGAACTACATCGTGCACCTTTGTGGAATTGCTGGGCAATGGTTCACGCTGCGTTGCTGAACTCTTCCAATTTATGTCTGCTGTTGGTTTTGATGTGGTGTACTCCCGCCGACAAGTGTAGCATATGGATGTCAATCACCTGGCTGTGCAAAATAACGAGATTATTGCAATGCCATAGCATGCTGTGTTGCGTACTATCGCCCCTTATTTGACACCGGCACGTTTATACCTGACTCGATTGACGTAGTTATGAGCGCTATATAGCCCATGCCGTTGATACGCTCCGAGCCCCAAATAACAGCAACAACTATCTGGGCATGCTGCTCCAGTATCTGGTGTTCCCTCTCACCCATGTCATCGCCACCAGCAGAGTCTGGCCTCTCTACTGGGGTATGCTGTGCCAGTGTCTGATGTTCCCTCTCACCCATGTCATCGCCACCGGCAGAGTCTGGCCTTCCTACTTCGGTATGCTGTGCCAGCGCCTGGTGTGCGCTCTCACCCATGTCACCGCCGCTGGCAGAGTCTGGCCTACTGGGGCATGCAGTTACAGTGTCTGGTGTTACCTCTCACCCATGTCATCGCCACCGGCAGAGTCTGGCCTCCTACTGGGGTATGCTGTGCCAGCGTCTGGTGTTCCCTCTTACAACCACACCACGACCGCCGGCAGAGACTGGCCTCCTTCTGCCTGGGTATGCTGTGCCAGTGTCTGGGGTTCCCTCTCACAACCACACCATCGTCGCCGACAGAGTCTGGCCTCCTTCTGCCTGGGTATGCTGTGCCAGTGCCTGGTGCGGTTCCGCGACTTCAACTTCGCGTCCAACTTGGTGTCGGCGCTGGTGCCGTTCACGAGCCACTCTGACGATACCGTGCGCGCCACCGTCTCGGCCACCATGCGGAGCGTCTTCACCGAGGACCGCTCCGCCGAGCGCACTCTCGATGTAGGTAGCGCCGGCGTCGTTGCCGCTGCCGCTGATGCTAGGTCGTCACGTGGCCTCGCTGATCGCCCGGCTCATGCCCGGCTCATGCCCGGCTCATGCCCGGCAGTGCGCCTCGCGGGTCCACACTGGGAATTCCGTCGTGATGTCCTGTACTGGATAGGAATCTACAGGAACTTTGCCAGCTGTTAAGGTCCACAGAAAGATACGCATCAAGCAAAGGGCTGCTATCCCGACTGCAGGGTAGCGCGGTACGTTAAAGGGGACGAGTGGTCTAGGGGTAAGATGCTCGTCTCACAATCGAAAGGTTGTGGGTTCGAATCTCACCTGTCGCTACTCTTCGCCCGCGACCAATCGGCGTGAGAGATTGGCGACGCTACATGACTCAACGGTCGACGTGTCGTAATTCCAATAACCAACCAACAGCGGTACGTTAAGGGGAGTTATATTTTTTGTTGGTTAATCTAGCCACGAAGATATTGTTTGAATCAGTAGGTAAGAGGAGGAAAATCCAAAGCGATATTGAGAGATGAGGCTGTTTTCTATTTGGACGAACTTAGCATTGGCATTATAGATCGTATTCTTTTGTCCGCCATTGCCATTTTGATTAAAATTGCGCAGCTGTTGATTTATGCATAGCATTGTGAGAACAATGGATTTCCACATATCTCGCCATTAATGTTTTCACTAGATCTCTGAATGGTGCAGGTGAAATTACAAGGGGTACAGGAAATAAATGAAGACACGATATAAAAAGGGTACTACCATACAGTAATGTCATGCAATTTAAATATTTAGTTTGAATATGACGTCTATCAGGAAGTCGTGTTGACCTCCTGGAGACAAAGTTTTGACTTTGTGAATTGGTTTTCATTGAACTTCATGGCATACGACTGTATTAACTGCCACTGTTTTTACGATACTCGACTCCTGACCTCTGTGTCATCACAATCGTGCCAGCAGATGTCTGTTCATCTGTCAATATCATTATTTGCCCCAACTTTTTCTATTATATTGCCCAACTGTTTCAACGTCAAGTGCTTTGATGTCTTCGCCTGTTACCATACACTACGAAAAATTAATTTGCACTGCAATATTGGGAAATACACATGGGATAAACGGCATAGGTATTCTTTCGCATTTCGTACGCCATTATACGAGATGAAGTTGAACCATATTCTGACCACCACAATCGGGCTTGTCGCTACCAAAAGGGCAATTTATTTTCTTTTTGTGGTTGAACAATGGTGAAAATGACTTATGTACGACTCCCATCGAAAGTAATGGTAGGTACTGGGCTACAAGATATTGTCATATTGTAATTCTGTAACGATGAGTTGTTTGACTTTGAGACTACTCAAGACAAACCGACAAATCGACGTTTTTGCATCATGACTTCCGTATCTCCTGTCTTTGACTGCGGTAAAAATATTTTGTAAGCACTACATTGTAGGACAGTGTTAAAAAAAGTTTTCCGTTAGGTGTGAGATGTCTAGACGATTACAGTGGGATGTCGAAATTCGCCGTGGAAACGATGTATTGAAGCATAACTTGTACGTTCTTCAAACACTATTTTGATCCAACAGTGATAACGATCCAAAATACTTATCCTTATCAACCGAATTGTATTACAGACCACGTCATTGGTAATCCTCTTACATAGAATTGTGCTAAGAGATGTTAGTGCATCACAATCCGCAATGGTGAGTATAAGCATGATGCTCATCAACAAGATACTGTTAGACATTAGATATGAAGGCTTGATAAAGACTCATCACGAAGCACGATGTCGACATTATTTCGTTGGGAGGGATGTCGATTCAGTGTTCAGAAAGTGGTATATTCCACCCTATTTCACGAATAATGTATCAATGTTGTAGGATCGCGGACGACCTGATGTGTTTCCCCTGGCAGCGGGCCTCGTGACATCTGCTAGCGCCAACAGATGGCGGTGCTTCTTGCCACGGCTTACGTCACTTGTATTGAAGCCCGGACAGCTAAATGATAACATTTTTGATCGAAGCGCCCTTAAACTCAAATAACGGGCCCGTGCAGAGGCTAGGTTCGAAGCAATGCTGGCCGTCTGATAAGCTTATGCCGAGTAGCCCCGCTTCGCTGAGCTCGCATTACAGTGGTCGGTATGGGTAGCGTGAGGCTACCTGGCATGCGTTATGTATTATAAAGGAAAGCATTGTGCATTTTCTTTATTGAATAGTTGTATACTGATTTCACTGATTATACAATAAGTTGACATGCATATAAAATAAGCTGTAATGCACCCACATGCCACCTGCAAATAGCGTGAGCTTATGTTTAATTGGGCAATGCACGGGGCCGACCGGCTATGTGCGGCCTGTCCACAAACACTGACCTTCCAGTGGTCCAGCTGATCAGTTACGGTCGGTGGTCGGCAGATTGTGGGTAAGCTGCACCAGCTGATCAGTTCCGGTCGGTGGTCGGCAGATTGTGGGTAAGCTGCACCAGCTGATCAGTTCCGGTCGGTGGTCGGCAGATTGTGCGTAAGCTGCACCAGCTGATCAGTTGCGGTCGGTCGTCGGCAAATTGTGCGTAAGCTACACCAACTGATCAGTTTCTGTCGGTGGTCGGCAAATTGTGCGTAAGCTACACCAACTGATCAGCTTCTGTCGGTGGTCGGCAGGTTGTGCGTAAGCTGCACCAGCTGATCAAGGCCAAGGAATGGGATTGTCGGCGCGACATCACCGACTTGTTCCTGGCTCTGCCCATCCGACACGCCAACCTGGACAAGGAGCGGCAGGCGGAGGCCAACGCCAAGAAGTTTATGACCTACAAGGAGAAGCTGAAGAACATGTCGCGCAATGAGAGGAAGGTCTGTCCGTGGTGCAATAGGGCAGTCGGGTGTAGAAGTGGCCAGGACGTGGACACTGGGCACGACATGATAAGTAGCCATGACTAACGTCCGTTAGTTGGTCTGTCCGTTAGTTTGTCCATCAATGAGATGAACGTCATGGAAAGTAATCCGTAGTGTGTTATATATTACAAAGCTTTCAATGCAGTGGCCGTTATGGCCTCGCGGAAGCTACGCAGTTCCTTCATCCAAATCGATGGCTTCGGTAGTGTTTGAATCGATGCTTTGTTATATTAAGGCTTCGGCCAACTCTGGCCATTTCGAGTCCGTAGGATGAATCAGATGGAGAAGGCGATGTAGACTGATTAGTATTGGGATCATGGTTTAGGGATTAGAATGTGGGATTGAGTTTACTAGGGTGTGGAGTGAGGTAGGATGGGTGGGTGCCGTTGAATGGTACTGACGTGTGCACAAGTTGGCTCAAGGTTCTTTCATGTGAGATGCGGATGTGTTATTAAGCGGAACCAAGCAACCGCTGGATATTATGTGCTGGGATATCAAAGCTATCTTTTGGGTGTCGTGGCTGGTGTGTGAATGAACAATGATTAACACACACCCAGGTCTCCGAGCCGTTTTGCACGAAATCTTCATTAAGAACACATGAAGGTTGAATGTGCCTAAGCTCTTCCTACAGCATGTATTTCGTGTAATTATCTGTGTGTTCTGTAGAGGTCCAAGAAGCTAGAGGCTCTGGAGCGAGAGTTGATGGCCACACGCGCTGAAGAGAACAAGGGTGACAAGTTGAGGCGACACTCTGATATACTCACCGTCGTCTTCACCGTCTATTTCAAGATCTTGAAGCAGATGCCCCGCTCAGGCCTGATGGCCTCCGTACTGGAGGGATTAGCCAAGTAAGCCAATGGGTAGCAGCCAGTAAGCGGAAGCAGATGGTGGACGTTTACCCCGCTTTGGGCAATGGTTAGGAATCAATCAAGCTCTTTCATTGATTCTAATGGTAAATATCTTCTCAGCCGAATCCAGTTCGTAACTGCCCTCGGTCTCTGGAAGTCTTGTCACCCTTTGCTCGTTTTTGTAAGGCTTACGCTGTAAGCGAAGACATGGCCGATAGCATAGTCTACGCGTCCGTCTCAAAACTATGGGACTGATAGTTCAACTTTGATAATGTGAACTTCCTGCCCCCCCCCCTGCGGTCATTCGTCGTGAGATGGTAATGACACCATGCAGTGGACCGGCTGGGTGTCTCTTCAAGCAACTGGAAGTTCTTTCATCGTAGTGCTCGCGCAGTAAATTGCGCATTGCATAACATCAATTCCGATCATGATGTGTATACCTTTACCAAGCGGAACCGGGAACGGCCATTGCCAACAAGGCTCTATCTTTGCATACGTCTGGTGGACTTCTGAGGATTAAGCGCTCTTATTGGAGAAGATCCTTCCCCATTCTCTATCGGAGGATCTGTTCCACCAAGCATGATGAAATGTAGTAGTTAATCCGTGTTATTAACTCACTATCCCACAATATCAGTGACATGTCTATCTAGACTTAGTCTAGTCGTGGCATCGCAGTTGGGTAGGGGCTGCAACTAGACTTCGTCTGCCCTTGAGATGACGCATATGGACTTATTTATGGTGAGGTATAACGTGAACAGTTTTGTTCATAAATAAAACATTTGCTTTTGTTTGCCGCTGTGCTACGACTGCATTGAAGTAGACAGGTCACTGTGCGCCATGTTCGAGACAACGGCTTGTGCAAGGGAAAACTACGCCATGCCCAATGATATTGACGTCACACTCACATCTCTTGTTGTATAGCGTCGGTCTGATTTTTGTAGCGCCGATGAGCCTCGCTAGTGCACATTTTAACAATAGTTTGACGTTCCCGATTGTGATTGCCGAGCCATTTCTATAAATGTTCATTATCGAAACCAATACACCTTAATACGTGTGCTCTCAAAGCGGCAGCATGAGCGGTTTCTACCAACCAGCATCCTTTCACTACATGCGATATTTACATGGCAACTTTTTGTGGTGCGGCATACCTGCAGGGAAACGGAGCAAATTTGAACCAGCGCCACAGCCGGCGATGGAGGGACGGACGAATAATAGATACCATCTAGCCGAGTGTCCTGCCACCTGGTGCACCCGATCGCCCGTGTTGTGCGGTTCGGACTCACTCCGCCTGGCCCTGTCTAATCTCGTACAACCGTGCTGTAGCACTTTGATCCACCCAACATCTGCTTTCTCCGACGTTCCGTCTGTGTGACAGGTTCGCACACATGATCAACATCGACTTCTTCCACGACCTGGTGGAGAGCTTCCACGTGTTGCTGGCCGGTCGGTGTCTGACCAGCACGCGTCAGGTGCTGCTCTGCGTGCAGACCGTGTTCACCATGCTGTCGGGCCAGGGCGAGGCCATCAACATCGATCCGCAGAGGTTCTACGCGCACTGCTACCGTGCACTTAACGACATCAGTCTGGGTGAGTGGTGACTACCGACCGGACAGTCATGGTGGGCACTGACTACCGACCGGGCAGCTTAGGCGAGTGGTGACTACCGACCGGACAGTTTGGACGAGTGGTAGCTACCGACCGGACGGTATGGGTGAGTGATAACTACCGACCGGACGGTATGGGTGAGTGATGACTACCGACCGAACAGCCAGGGTGGGCAGTGACTACCGACCGGATAGTCGGGGTGGCTACCGACCGAACAGCCAGGGTGGGCAGTGACTACCGACCGGATAGTCGGGGTGGCTACCGACTGGACAGCCAGGGTGGGCAGTGACTACCGACCGGATAGTCGGGGTGGCTACCGACCGGACAGCCAGGGTGGGCAGTGACTACCGACCGGATAGTTAGGGTGGCTACCGACCGGACAGCCAGGGTGGGCAGTGACTACCGACCGGATAGTCTGGATGGCTACCGACCGGACAGCCAGGGGGGCAGTGACTACCGACTGGATAGTTGGGTGGCTACCGACCGGACAGCCAGGGTAGACAGTGCCTACCGACCAGACAACCAGGGTGACTACCGACCGGACAGTCAGGGTAGGCGGTGACTACCGGTCGAGCAGTCTAGGTTCTCTAGGTGTAGGTCCGCAGCCGTACTTTTAAAACTATCTGGGATGGGATATGTGTTCGGTTTTCATTTGGAGCTCGTGATTCTGACCCGTGAACTCGGGCTGGGAGGATCTAGACTAATTGGGCTGTGTCGATGCTTCGAGGACATGCTAAGCTTTCGGTTAAGATTGTACCGTTTGACTGGAATTTGATAATTTGGTGATGTGTTCAAGATCGATACAAGTTCGGCGTAGCATGGACCCGGTTTCCGTAAGATCACATCACACATTCAGATTAAATGTGTGCTTTTAAAAATTATATTATATTCGGCATGCATAGCAATGTACCATTATTTGCTAATTCAGAATGCTGTTTTCTAATTGAATCACGCCACACGCCACACGCCACACGTCATTGAATCATACCAAATACTGCAATTTTGCGATAACTATTTTTGGTACATAACGTACTTCACGGTTCTTGTTTGGCTGGCGGCAGCCAGACTGTGTAAGCCCCTGGAGCACACGTTATCATGACCACCAGAGGATAGTTGCACGTGTGCATGACGTCACTGGTGAGCACTGCTGACGTCACTGGTACGCTCGTCAGACGACGGGAGCGACGAGCTGAAGATCGCGCTCGACTCGCTGCAAGTGATGCTGATCAAGCGACGCAAGAAGATCTCGCCGCAGCGCGTGCTGTCGTTCGCCAAGCGGCTGTGTTCGCTGGCGCTGCGGGCGCCACATCCTGCCGCGGCGGCAGCGCTTGTGATGATACGCGCCATCTTCATGGTGGGTTGACGTCGGCGCATGCACTCGCCGACGGTGCATGTCGTGTCATGGCACTTCCTGCTCAGTGGTGCCCAGTAGCTGCGGCGGCCAGCACTCCATTCCGCTCTGCGGTGTTTCATTTAATGTAGCTCTTAATTAGTGTCTGGCTAATGCACGACATATTGCACCTGAAACCACAGAGTGGTTCATTCTCAATTAGTGTCGGGACAATGCATAAGCTGCTAAGAGCCTTTGCGCTCATATATTGTGTAATGGAATTGTCCGTGTTAATGTGTGCAGTGGTGGAAGCTATGTTAAATTATGCGGGGCCGCGGTAGCTCAGTTGGTAGAACGTCGGACTCTTGATCGCAAGATGGTGGGTTCGAATCTCACAACCGACGGCATTTACCGAGTCCACCCGCGACCAATCGGCGTGAGAGGTTGGCGACGCTGTATGACCTAGCGGTTGAATGCGTCGTAAAAGAACCCAAGGTTCTTCTGCTGCTTCTTATGTTAAATTATGCGGAAGTGGTAGCGTCTGCGCGTACATCATCGCGCGCGATTGGCGCTTTGTGTCATGCGTACCCTGCCGAATTTAGCTGGAGCGTCTAACCGCCCCCCCCGTGACTCCAGGTACACTCGGGCATGGTTGACGTTTTGTATCATGCGTACCCTGCTGAATTTAGCCGGAGCATCTAACCGTCCTCCCCCGTGACTCAAGGTACACTCGGGAGCCATTGACATTTTGTGTCATGTATACCTTGCTGAATTTAGCTGGGGCGTCTAACAGTCCTCCCCCGTGACTCCAGGTGCACTCGGGCACGAGCCGGCTGCTGGACACCGAGTCGGTGGCCAGCGGGCTGTACCGGCCCGACGTGGACGACCCGGAGTACTGCGGCGCCGGCAACACGCTGCTGTACGAGCTGACCGCTCTGCGGGTACGTGGAGCCCGCCCGGAGGTGCGGCGGTGACCGGCGACCGGACGCCGCCCCGTCCGCCCCACCGTCCTGCGTCCACCTGACACGTCGGGCCGGAGTGGACAGCATCGTGTCTGTGTCGGCGTGTCGGCGGCCGGCAGGAGTGCTCCAAGCACGTCCATCACGTCACTTTCGTCGCCACCTGCCGGCGGTGCCCTGTGTTTTTGTTCCCGCGTGATGTCGCTGGGCGGTGACCATTTCAGGTGGCATGCAAAGTGGCCGTCACATTGGAGCCTCGGCCGCACCGACATGTCAAACAAACATGAATAACTTACCGGCAGGTCTGTTTAGATCAATGTCGGCAGGCGAGCTGGGCGCGGTGGACCAGTGGTGTTTGGTGTTTTTGTGTGGTGTATGTGTTGGCTCTGGCGAGTGGCAATGGTCACTTGAGAGGTGGAATACCCGCCACGCGCTGGGTGGTGCGTCACCAACCCTTCTCCTCCGGCACGTGCTGCACATCTACTACACGCTCCGTGCGACGTGTTTGCCTATATGCAGTTCGATCTGCGTGTTGTTGCTAATCAACAGTGCGGCAGCCAGGTCAGCGTGCCTGCCAAGCGTTTGTCCTCCGCTTTGATTGTGCCTTATTTCAACAGGAAATGCCACTATGTCAATGTATCTTATGTATTGTATGAGGTTCGTGTCAGGAAGGTTCTCTACCGTCCCACAAAGTCGTTACGGCCTGCAGCAAAAGACAAATTTTCTTCGTCCACGAATGGATGCCGATATCCGTTCATGCTTTTCTCCGCGTTCTGTGAATGTGCTGTGCTGTTAGAAGGACGGGGGAGTCCCACCGCAATGTCATGCTTGGCGCTCCGTCAGTATCTTTCCTCTATGGGGGTTTCCATCAGTATACATTGGCTGTCTTCGTCCCGGATGTGACACCTCTGTGGAGGGAGGGAGGTACCACCGGTGCACCGTGACCTTCCGTGTTCCAGACCTAACACCTCTGCGGGGAGGGAGGTAACACCGGTATACCGTGACACTCCGTGTTCCAGACCTAACACCTCTGCGGAGGGAGGGAGGTACCACCGGTGCACCGTGACCCTACGTGTTCCAGACCTAACACCTCTGCGGGGAGGGAGGTAACATCGGTATACCGTGACCCTCCGTGTTCCAGACCTAACACCTCTGTGGAGGGAGGAAGGTGCCACCGGCGTACCGTGAACCTCCGTGTTCCAGACCTAACACCTCTGCGGAGGGAGGGAGGTACCACCGGTGCACCGTGACCCTACGTGTTCCAGACCTAACACCTCTGCTGGGAGGGAGGTAACACCGGTATACCGTGACCCTCCGTGTTCCAGACCTAACACCTCTGTGGAGGGAGGAAGGTACCACCGGTGCACCGTGACCTTCCGTGTTCCAGACCTAACACCTCTGCGGGGAGGGAGGTAACACCGGTATACCGTGACACTCCGTGTTCCAGACCTAACACCTCTGCGGAGGGAGGGAGGTACCACCGGTGCACCGTGACCCTACGTGTTCCAGACCTAACACCTCTGCGAGGAGGGAGGTAACACCGGTATACCGTGACCCTCCGTGTTCCAGACCTAACACTTCTGCGGAGGGAGGTGCCATCGGTGCACCGTGACCCTCCGTGTTCCAGACCTAACACCTCTGCGGAGGGAGGGAGGTACCACCGGTGCACCGTGACCCTCCGTGTTCCAGACCTAACACTTCTGCGGGGAGGGAGGTACCACCTCTGTGCCGTTGACCGCCATGTTTCAGCAGTACCCCCCGTCCACAGAGGAGCTACCACCAGTCGGTGCGCACACTGGCCGCCCACCTGATGCTGTCCTGTCCTGCCCAGGGCGATTTCGCCATGGCGTCCACTCTGCGGCAACAGTGAGTGTCCACACTTACCTCACGTCACCTGCCATACATGTTGCCTAGACGTTATTGTTACATAAGCTGAGTGTTATCGGCACGGACGAGTCTGCCGTGCTATGGCGCCATTGCTGCTTGGCTAACGCTGTCGTCCATCGGGCAGTCATGACTCGTCGAATGGCGGTGTCACTGTCATCGGTGACCTGTTTTGTGTCGTTGTCAGTGATGACCTTTGTTCTTGTCGTCAGTTTGCTAATGCCGGTGCCAGTGTTAACCTATGACGGTGACAGTGTCCAGTGGCGGGGTCCGAGGCATCCAAATGGGCTGAGGCAGAAAAAGTCACGATTGCACCCCTCCCCCCCCCCCAGAAAAACTCCTTGGATTGTGTCCACTTTATTCTTTGGATCGGAAATTCGACAGCTGCTTTTGGCCTTCGTTGCGAAAGAAAACATTATGATCTTGGTATCACTTTCGAGACCTTTTGGTTGCACCTTTAACCACTACTACTACATTGGGGATGGGGGAAAGATAAAGCAATTAATTCACACATTAAAAGCAAAGTCCTTGATATTAACTTCTTGAATTCTTGCAAGCAGTCCTGACATCCATCAAGTTAGCAATCCTCTCAAATAGCGTCATTTCATTCCAACTCAGTTTATATATGTTTTTAGTACAATATGCTAATAAATGTATGTATACATGAATGCAAATATTCAAAAGTCGAAAGATAAGGAATGGTCGAGCACTTAAAAACCGTCGATCATACCATAGTTCTGCATAAATTGTGACTGAAGACCAATTTTACTCCGTATCAGGATGTTGGGGGGGGGGGGGTGCTGAGATGGCCCTACTGTATCCGCTCATAAATGTATGACAATTACAGAGGTGACTAAGCACCACAGCAAAGCCCAGTCTAAGAGCTCACCGGCCCTGACCAAACTTTTTAGTTGAGCTTTTGGTCCTAGTACCTGCCACCTGTCATACCTATTTAAGCAGGTAGGTAACTTGCTCCTACCCCACAATGTCGCACATTCCCTTAATTCCCCGAATGAGTGGGAGTTTTTTTGTGTGAAACATGCCCCGATGTAACCCAAAAGTGAAATTACATGGCGACTTCCGAGGATACACAATATATGGCGATATCTTCTAAAGCCTTGCCCCATTCATGAATGTTTTAGACCAGTGATAGGGCTATTTCAATTTCACGATGTAGATCTGAACATAAATTTTCACTATAATTGCGAGTCACCCATGCATTTTTGGTTACCAGTTTTTACATGTTGCGATTTTCAGTGGATAAGATCGATCGCATCGTTTTGTACGAAAATAGAAGAAAAAACTTCCAACTCTATTCATGTGAGGCACTGCCTTGAGTGCTTTAATAGGTTGACTGCCCCTGACAGTATCACCCTTGACGTGTGTTAGTGTCTGTCAGTGTTGATTTGTTTCGCTGGCAGGCCTTCAGAAGAGTTTTGAATTTATGAATTTCTGAGCATGTGCCATTTGAATTGAATTTCTGCGGTAGCATGTGCCAGTTAAACGCGCCTCATCCTCGACGTGGTGCCATCAACACGTTGCCATTTTGTATTGAAATGTACCAAATACCGACTGTTGTTCCTTTTTACATTTCAGCGGCACTTAGTGCCCGTCATACAGCCTACTTGTTCGACGCCATCGCGTGTTCTGATCTCTTGTGCTGATATTATTCACTCTACGAAAAATAAAAGGATCTCTGGACACCGTCGTCCAATGTGAGGGTGATGTTGTGGCAGTGTCGTTGCTATGCGCCACTGTTTGTCCTGGCGATAGTCGCCCGCTGACAGTTTCGGCGCCGGCGTCTGCTGAAATGTATTGGTATCGGCGGCAGTGGCAGTGTCGCTATGTCCCGGCCGCAGGTCGCCCACAGACGTGCTGAAGACGTTCGACACCTCGCAGATGCGCTTCACACCAGCCGTCACTCCACCGTCCGTCGTCAAAAAGCGCGCCAAGAGGTCGCGTCAGTCGGCGGCCGGCGGCGAGCCCGACTGGCTGACGGCGCGACTGGCTGCGACACGGCCCGACTCGCCGCTGGCAGACGTCGACTTCGCGCACCACTTGTTGCCGGCCAGCTGATACGGTGGGCGGCGACGGTTGAGGCGGTGTCCCGCCGATCTTGTTGTCGTTTGGGGCGACCTGCGATTGGAAAATACAGGCGCGGTTCAAAGTATGGTCGTTTGTTGTTTAGTGTCGAGTGGTAGTGCTCCACGCCTCTGCTGCTGATAAAGTCACCTCATGTAGGAGATGGATTTAATTTATGTCGAGCGGACGTACGTGGCACCTCCAGTGCGCTGATTAGTACCGGAGAGTTTCCAGAGGTACAATTTTAGCAGAACGCTAACCGTTGCTGGCGTATTGTTCAAAACGCCTTTAAACCCCAATAGTCCTAGAGTCGATGCTCATCCTGCATACAATTGTAACGGCATAAAATGCCATTCTGCGTCACTGAGCATTCTTTGGGCAGTACCTCAACGACTTGTAGGTGGCGCTACACTAACTCCTGAGTCGCCGAGGACCGGGTCTGGCTGAGGGAGACGTTTGGTCGTATCGCTTTGCATTGGATGTCTCGGATGTCCCGGATGACTCGGCTTGAAAATGCCAGACTCCGAGTGAATGTCCTGGGCTTTCAAAGCCATGCTGGGCTTGCCTGGCGACGGACGACCGGCTGACAACATAACGAGCAGTTGGCGGACTGAGTCTGCCCGCGATACCGCCGGTCTGATGTTAGGTGTTGGTGGCGGACTGAGGCTGCCCGCGATACCGCCGGTCTGACGTTAGGTGTCTGTGGTGGACTGAGGCTGCCCGTGATACCGCCGGTCTGATGTTAGGTGTCTGTGGCGGACTGAGGCTGCCCGCAATACCGCCGGTCTGATGTTAGGTGTTGGTGGCGGACTAAGGCTGCCCGCGATACCGCCGGTCTGATGTTAGGTGTCGGTGGTTTTGGTATCTTGTCATCACCTCTCACGATAGTGGAGACTGCATACTAAAATGCTGCATCGTGTGCAGATCTGACAAATAGTAACTCGAGAAGATAATTATAGTGATCACAAGCAAAGATGAAGCCCGAGTTAGCTTTACCCCGTGTATGCGCACCAAAAACGTGCACAAGAGCGACCCAAACCTACACGCTCCAGCTTGGTCCAGTCCGACTGCCACGACCTGACCCAACCCGCTCCTGCTCAGCCCAGCCTGACCGTCATCACCCGACCCAACCCGATCCGGCTCAGCCCACCCCGACCGTCACAATTTTGAAGCATTCATGACTTGTGTTCCACGCTGCATCCACTTCCTTCACTCAGAATTAGCAGGCTTGCTACTTAGTTTTCGTTTTGCCAGCTTTCATCCCAATGTTACCTTTGAATTGTTCGCATTCTGTGTTCGGCGAAGGATTTTTTGTATTGGTATCGGCACTTTCTGCACCTGGCCACTTGGTGGCGGCATTGATGTCCTTGGCCATCTGGCCACCTGTGTGGCTGCCACCGCGTTGCCACCGTTCTCTGCCGACAGCGGTGTGGTGGCCGGCCCTGCGCCTGCAACACGGCAGTCGTATACCTCGGCTCTTGCCGTCGCTCGTTGAGCTCTCTCAAAGTCAAACTTTGGAGAGTTGGTGTGAACTCAACACTGGTGTAATCACTAATTGATGTATTCATCAAGGTTGGTGCAGTTTGTATTGGTATACTGTGTCTGGAAACAAGGATTCAATAATGGTGATACTAAAGGCTTGGCATGATGATTTCATACGGCCTCTTCCAATCGCAAGCGGAGCTTCTAGAGCAGGGAAGACAACTCACTATCTCTGTTAGTTTCTCTTTGATTGTGTGCTGCATTCGTCCTTCAACCTGGCAATCTGCTTCAAAATACCGGAAGCCCTGGCGACCACCACCTGCGGATTCGCCGAACAAACTTCTCCCCTCCATAGTCCAGCGGGAGGATAACGTGGCTAGTGCCGGGTGAGCCTCAAACCATTCTCAACACGGGCGCTCATTGCCTGGTTTATGAATAAAGGTCGGGTGTTGGCCGCCTGTCGGTGGTTTGTGAGAGATCCGCGCTGGCGAATGCACGGCTCAACACGCAACAGCAGGTATAATTCGAAAAGTTATGATGCGGTGATCGCGATGGGCTGCTGTCACGAGCCAGTTTGATTTGAAAGGTGGCAAAATGCTTGGTTTATGATGTGTGCCTATTGTCACCTGTAGTGCACATTACTGAAGCTTATACTGCTGGAGACGTGGATAGTGTAGATAACCATGGTATGATCGATATGAGCATAAGTAGGACAGCCTGATGGCTGCAAGCTGCTGCTTATGCAACAGTTATAGAAAACACGAACATGCCAGAAGAGTATTTGGACCAAACCATGTTGACACATTCCATGCAATACCATTTAATATGCTTGTCCATGTGATGTTTTTGCTCGTGAACTATAATCGTGACAGAGGAAATTTTGCACAAAGCTTGCCACAACTGGGACTTGCCGTTAACATCTGTGTAACTTAATTCCGGTAAAAACCACACGATATACAATATCATTGTCTGATTGACTGACTGATTGACTGACTGACTGATTGAGTTTGATCTCGCCTATTCGTGAACACGGAGGGGATATTACCACCAATCCATTTGTCCAACTGCTGTCACATCAAGTTCCTTCCGACGTCTTGATGACATCACTGATTCACCATTTGCGTATTCCCGGAACAAAGCACTTGTGTTACCTTGTGGATTATTCACAGTGTGCTGTAGCTTCACGCTTCCCAGAAGCGTGAAGTGTTGCTTCCGCTTCCGTGTTGCTGTGCTGTCGTCCGTCGTGTTGACGTGCGTGTTCTCAGAATCGACACGCATGTACGGTAACAATGGGCCGGTACGACGACACTGACCATCGCCTGCCGCGATTGGATAGCAGCAGCATACATTCAAGCCTGGAGTGTTCAGCGTTGGTGGGGTTACCATGGGTCACATGAAATGTCAATACCTCGCGATGATTTCTGCACAACCATACTTAGATAATATATATAGATATGTGCGTGTGTGTGTGTGTGTGTATGTATATATATATATATACATATACATACATACATACATACATACACACATACACACATACATACATACATGCCTATATACATACATACATATCACCGGCGTGAACTCTGCCTCGTTTATCATCTGGGTAGCCGCTGTTGTCGGCTGATCCTGAGGGCGTTGACCTTTGAAACACATTCCACGTAAAGATCAGCGCCAGACCGACAGCAGAAGCCATCCGCAGCAGGAAGCTTTCCACGTCTTTTTACACCTTACGACTTTCGCTCATGACTCATGATCGATCCTGTGTGTGCGGCTAATTGCAAGCCTACTCGACATTGCCGCCAGTGTGCCGGTTTATGCTGTGGTCGATCGACCGGAGCCGCCTGAGGCTCAGGTCGGCACGTGCTGCTCACGGCCCATGGTCGTTAGTCGACGACTAAGTCGATGACATGCTGGCCGTTGGCCGCATTACTGGGCAGGCCGCGACGGAACGGTCGCCTATTGACGCGGCGAACGACACGGCTCGAGATGGACGACCATGACGGTGTCGTGCGCTGGCGGATCGACACGCGTGACGCACACGTGGGCCGCCGGACGCGCCGCCACGGCATGCCGAGTGTGGTGATGCGTGGACCGGGGCGGCGGTTACGTCGTGGGACGGTCGGCCTTCCCCTCGTCCTGTTACGTCCGACCCCGTCGTCCTGTGGCGTCTGTTTCCCGCCTGGTGTCGCAGTCTGGCACTATACCGTCACGTGGGTGTTGCGGTCCGTTCTCCCCCGCCCCGTGGCGACTTGACTGTTGCCGTCATTGGTGGCACCTGACCGGCAGCGAGAGTATCGCCGTACAGGCACCACGTCATGAAAAGGAAGCCGAAGTCGGCCGTCAATAATTGCGCAGAAATGCTATGATATCACTGAGCCGTTGTTCGCTTGTTGAAAATTCACGGACTAGGAATTGGTATTAAAGTCAGTTTGTAGTTTGTAATTTGTAAATAAACAAATCGTTACGTGGCAGGGTACCATACATGTCCACCACCGTTGTATCTGAGAAAGATAGTGTCACCAATCTGGTTGCGCGCTGGCGGAGCTTTCAGCAACATCATGACATCCTTGACCGCTTCTTGTTCCACGGAAGTGACCATTGTTCACTATCACTACCGACTTAATGGAGATAGACTTTCAAGACTCTAGGATTAGTGCGCATAAGAAATATGCATTCGAGATAATTCAGACCAACAAAGACCACAGCTGAAGCAAGAGGGAAATAACTCAAGACACAAGACTAGAATCACAAAAGTGGAAACAAGATTGTAGAATTACTGAAACACTGCACTGAAGTTGGGACCAAGGCCTCCACAAAGCCATTGCTCTGGCAGCTGTCAGGCGTTGTCTTCAACGCAGTAAATCACAAGCCTCAGGCTTGTGGCACGCTGTGAAGGAAAGGAAGCCAATGTAGCATTTTGTTTCCACGGTTGCCAGAATATCACCATAAGCAACACATTAACCAAAGTAGGTCAAGTTCTCGGAAGAGGCAGCACATGTTTCAATGTCACAGTGATCTAGTTCTACTTGTTAGTTCGTGATGTAGCAGTGTCTACGTAATGTGAGTTATCACACATAATATACTACTTGTCCATATGTACAATTGGTCTTCACTTATTCATCGAATAGCATACAACTGAGGCATACAATACATATTTGAAGCTATGGCGATATCCATGCTCTCCGTTCAGTCAGTAAAGTTGTCTTGCCCAAGGACGGGACAACTTTTGAATCCGTACTTAACCGCCCGCTGTGACCACTTTTTACCACGTAGAATAGAATCAACACTGGACAAATGGCACGTGTTCTGAAAGGAACATTATATATTTTGGTGCATAAGTTGCAAGAAGTGATAATTGTGCGACAGAAACTTTGTACCGATTTTCCCCGAATCAACCTCAAACGCTCATAATTGTATTTGTCAGCTTAAGAGATTTGCGTGTGTTGTTATTTTCTTCAAAAAAGCAGTGTGAAGGGCTCCTAGCGATATTTGGATCATAGGGCAACATTATAAATTTTACATTATATTATAAAAGATGAGAACATATATGGAACATTATAAACAAAATCATACGTTTTCCCTATGCACATTTATTTGCCCATTTAACACATCAAGCATATAATGATGACGAACACAAGTTGACCATGCGTCACATGTATACATGAATGCGCGTGGCGATAGAACACGTCGCCACTTGATCACACCAATCATCTATTTTCAATGCATTTCACGAGTCCACCTGTTCTTGAACGCTTCTTCGGATGCTTCCCAGCGCATGCGGGATCTGACTCCCTTTTCTTCTTCCGTCGGCTCTGATGCTTCATGGTGACATCCAGCACTTTGAGCATTTCGTTGAGCCTGCTTTCCTCCCGCCGCAGCATCTGCCGGAGGTGTTCAGTACTGATGATTGCTCGTCTCTTCCGCCTGATTTGCCTCCGGCGGCGACGTAGATTCTCGGCCACCACCACGTCCACAGACGGCCCTGGCGGTCCGGGAGCCACCACCTCGACCGGTGCGCCGGCCATCTCCCGCAGCAGGAAATTGATCTTGCGCTGATACCGCGCCAGGTCGGCCGCCACCCGCTCCTTCTCCTTGAGCACGGCGCGCATCACCAGATTGAGACCCCTTTGGATCTGCAGCGTCTGCTGGATGAGGTCCTTTCCGGCGCCGCCGCCGGCCGCCAGCTCGTCCAGCGAGACGGGCGACGGCGGCACCTCCACGACGACCGGCACCGACGGCACCGCCTCGCTCACCACTTCGGTGACCACCGCCGGCGCGGCGCCGGTCAGCGCGCTCACCGCGGCCGCGTTCTCGGCCGCTACAATCCGTTTGGCGGCGCCTTCCGACGCGGCTCCAATCGCCGACGCCACAGACTTTACGGCGTTGCTGGCCACCTTGTTGGTGACGTCCATGTTGAGTTTGGCGGCACTGGAGGCCTGCTTGGCAGCCGCCTCGGCTCCGCTAGTGGCCAGCACCACAGCTGCTTGCTGCACCTTCTTCAGCGCATGGCGCAGCGACTTCTTTGTCGCTTGGTCGTCGTCGTCGTCATCATCATCATCATCATCATCATCGTCATCATCATCATCATCATCATCATCATCGTTGTTGTTGTCGTCGTCGTCGTCGTCTTCTTCTTCAGTGACTACAGCTCGCTTCCTCCTACCTTTGACCCGCATGTAAGCAATGTACTTGTCTTCCACAGCGTTGACGATGTTGTCGATGCCTGCAGCGATAGCCTGCTCCGCCCAGCGGATGAAATCCGGTGATAACCCGTCAGGTAGTTGTGTGATAATATCACGGCCGTTCTCCTGTAAAGTGGAGAATACTTTACTATGCTTCCCAATGTTTTCGATGTCGATTTTTTCTAAATCCTTTGGAATTGGCTTCACGACTTCAACTAGATTAGTGCTGGTGTCCGGTTGGTCCACATCTAGAACCTCAGCAATTGCAGCGTCTGGCTTGACTTCTATTACTTCCGAGGTTGATGTAGGCGGCTTAACCGCTATTACCTCTTTGGTACCGGTTTCGGCAGGAGCAATATCGACTACCTCGGTCTCATCTGCGTCTGATGATTCTATTTCAACGATTTCTGGTGCAGATATATCTGCGTCTGATGATTCTATTTCAACGATTTCTGGTGCAGATATATCTGCGTCTGATGATTCTATTTCAACGATTTCTGGTTCGGATACACCTGCGTCTGATGATTCTATTTCAACAACCTCTGATTCAGGTATGGTGTCAATCTTTTCAGCTACAACGGCATCTGTTTCTGATTTTTTTTTAGCCTTTCCTTCTACCACCAGCTCCGTTTCCCACTTCTTCTTTGCGAGCGGGTTATCTTTGTTCTTCTTTTCCTTTACGTCTACAATTACACGTGATGGTTCCTGGGACAGCTTTTGCTTCAGAACCGTTCTCTCCTTCCCTTTTGCAGTTGTGACTACCGGAGGCCTTTTCTTTTCAATGAGTACAGGGGGACTGAACTTGGTGTCAGGGGTATGTGATATCACCACCTCTCCATCCGATTGTTTGGGTTTTGTCTTTGATCTGTCCGTAGCTTCTGCTGTGGCTTTGGTAGTTTCACGAACGTTTTTCATTGCAACAGTCAGTTCGTTAGGTTTTCTATCGATCTCAGTTTTGACTTCTTTATTCGATGATAAGTTCTTGCCATTCGTGTCTCGAATTTTCACATTTTCGGGACTTATTTTAATGACTGTATACGTCTTCATTCCCACTGGTTGGTCGTTCTGTGGATACAAATTGTACTTTATACAGAGTCAGTTCTTTTACGCTCGTCCCAAAAGTTAAATTTATGTGTAACTGTTTAGTTGAGCTACTGGGTACACTGAATGGTCTTTGATTGATTAAGCCTAGCCATTACATCACTTCTTCAAATATCAACTTATGAAGATTCGCAAGTTGTCATTGAAAAAATTGTCCGAATGAGAATGGCGTGGTGACATTATGTACATGTCCAGCTCCCAGTTGGCCGTGTTCATCGATGGTCAACGACATCGCAGTGATTACAACTCATCCAAGTTTCTGATTTAAATATAATCCCCATCATTTGAAGTGCCATATGCATACCGGTCCCCGATAATACCCAATTTGAAGAGAAAACAAACGGGAATCTCGACCTACATATGTATATGTTATCTCCAAACCGTTTTCAAGCAAATGTGTGTGCTCTCAGCTGCACTCACCGAAGCGCTTTCGCGACTGATCCGCATGTCTTCATTTGGATAGCTGGAATTAACAGTGTAATTAGTAATCTTGCAGGCATGCATCCTAGTTATTTTAATAGTGTTCTCAATTTGTGCACTAATATTCCTTTAACAGTATCGTTTTATCCCGCATTTTCCGGATCTTTTATGGATCACCTCTGATGTGCTCGTAAGTCCATCGTCATAACTTTCATGGACTCAGTTATCTATTGATTAGCATTCATGTCATAGCAAGCTGAGAATCACGTCTTGGTGCCTTATGACGTGTACCAGAGAAACATAACTTAATGGAACAACTTGCGACATTACGATCCAGATTGTTTGACTCGGAAATTAAATGAAGCAAGTTCGCAAGATGTAAGGAGCAAGGCGTCTCCATAGATAATGGATAGGGAAACGGAAGGGTTTTAGGTCGATTTCTCAAGCACCGCCGTAGGCGTAATGTTAAATTTCATGAAGTTTGGGGGGGGGGGGTACTCGTCCGCCCCTCTCCAACCGTATTGAAGCCCGTGGTAAAGAGATACTTACGCATCGTTATCGTAGTCATGACCACCGGCGATTAGAACGAAATTTATGGCGATCACAAATAGTGAGATTGTTAATGATGGTGGAACACATTGGAAGAACATTACATATTGATCAAATTCTGACAGCCAAAAGAAAACTGCAACCGTCGTCTGAACTATCGCAATAGATCATAGCTTCGATTGAGAAGAAATGAAACCCGTCATGAGATATTGTCTGAAACAACTAAAGTGGAGAATGTAAAATGAGGTTATGTCTCGTGCAAATGGCACGAGAATCTTTCAATTAATAATTTCCCCATATCATATTTTAAAGTATTGCATGTCATCTGAAGTACCTCTCGATTCGCCTTGAATCAGACAAAAGTGACGATGTGAAGAATACGCGACTAGTATCTTGTTAAAACGAACGAACTGTGGTTAGGAGCGAATATAATGAAGAAATTGGCCCAGTCTACGGCTATAATTTGCATGATATATCTCGTCTCAACAGGTAACGTGGAGGTTACGTACTAAGTCATATGAGCATCTTATCCACTATGCATTTATATTGTTATTAGTACAAAATACGTGTGTCGTGAGTCGTTCTTTATCTGCTAGATACATAATCCGCCAGATGCTTTATTCGCTAGATGTCAAATAACGTTTCGTTTTTATTTATATTAGTTGTGTGGTAGCTCTGAAGTTCGCTGTTTTTGGGGGTCTTATCAGTGTTCTGCGCCCGCTAAGTTATGCTATGCTTATACTAAGTTAAGTTATGCTACGTCGTGATTCAATTTGTAATTCCAATGATGGTGGTCCGCACGTCTTTATAATGGACAGATGCTGACATGGAGGAGGTAGGTGGTTTTCTTCCAACTTGCAATCCCGTTTGATGGTTTCGAAGCTTCGTCAAAACCTGGGGCCATTTTGCACTCTCGGTAGCTAAGGCTCGATTTGTGCTCCTTGTCGAAGTGACTCCCAATAATTTTGGTGGCATCCGCTCCAGTTTGACTTAATGATACGCAACGTCTTCGACACGACTGTTCACATGCCAACTGCCAACATGGGCGACGTTCTATGAAATTTATTGAGGGGGCGTGGGGGGAAAATGTGTTAGTTATGTGTTATGTGTTAGTTATAAGCCTCCCAAGCATCCGGGCAGCTCCATTGGGCCTTGTTAAATCTGGAGGACATGGTAGAAGAGGAACATTAAGTTCTTTTACCGCGTTTTCGACTGTTAGGCCAAGCAGCGTCGCGAACCTCCCACCCCAATTGGCCACGGGTGGACTCTGTGGTCCGGAGCGCCTCGTATGATTTGATTTCTTTTGCCACTGTCCTGCCGAAAATATGTGTCGACTTGTTGAAAATGCGGTATTCATTTGACGGCCGAAAATATGTTGCCGAAAACGGAACGGTGATGAGGAGCCCTCCATTGCTCTCATGGGATCTACTCGATGCGAGATAAGGGAGAAGCTCCACATCCCACCGTTTCATTTTCATTGATGCTTCCGAAAATGCTACGGAGGGATGTGTGACTTTTCCCTGTCTTGCAGGTGAAGTGGATGTTATTTCGGTTGAGGACGATGACGGTGACCCAGAAGAAATAGAAACTATGGAGGAAACGATTGTTGAATCAGTACCAGCTCCTCCTCCACCGCCTCCAACTACCATTGAGAAAATTGAAATAAGCAAAATCGGAACCACTGAACCAGATTTAGTCAAGTTGACGAGGAGGATAGAAGATGCGCTTAATGCAGTAATGGCAAAGGTTGTTCAGCGAAAGAAAGGAATAGCAACAGAACTCAAACGGTTCGAATCTGGAATTATGAATATTTTACGGCTGTTGGGATCAGTAAAAGGAGGAGGAGCTGGGAGAAGAAAGCGTGATGCAAGGCAGGGAAGAGAAACCGACATCATAATTGAAGACGACGATAATGATGATGACGACGATGACGACGGTGACGACGATGACGACGGTGACGACGATGACGACGATGACGACGATGACGATGATGATAGCAGCTATGACGACAACGACGACGACGACGATGATGATAAAAAGTAGCAAGATCATTCATTCTGGTAAATGGTGGTGGTTTGTTGTATCTCCCAAGCGGTGTATGGAAGTGTACCTGTCGTGTTAGAACCCCGGCTCTAATGTGGACGGCAGTGCCCTGTCGGCAAGAATGAAGAGCCGGAGAATGAAAAGTCTCATTGAATTGGCTCGAATTAGAACCGACATCGCATATGCCACGCTGATGCGCCTTGCCCTTCAATAACAAGTGATAATGCAAATGTACCGCTTTTGCTTTTGACCTATACACTTGATGTAAGTGCTTGCTTATGTTTGTTAGCCTCGAGGCGCAAGCTTCCCCGGTGAGTTTAAATTTAAATCTCAACTCCCGCATAGTCATCCATTTTGCATATATTTGCGTATGCTGGACCGGTCGCATCTCATTTTCTTTTGGGATGGAAAGCTTTCTTCTGGGATGGATGGAAGTAAACGCACCTCTCGGAGTCGATGGAGGTCCTCATACCGGCTAGAAAGATAGGTAGCGCGTGTTTTACTCCAACACATGTGCGCTCTTCTTTCTAGGCACAATCGGAAGTAACCATTCTACATACCGAAATATTTAGCTACCAGAAAACGCCTGCAGCCATTTCCGGCATTGCATCTAACAAGATTTGGGACAGTCCGATAATAATTAGCCGCCCTTTTTCATGGATATCTAATTAGTATTTGGTGGCCCCTAATCCCATCGCATATGCTTCTGTCATTATGACTTCTATAAACCTTCCCATCTGAGAGACGGATAGGCTATTGGTTGGTATATTGGTCTTTAGATCGAGCGGTCTTGGGCTCGAAGCTAATGAGCTGCCAAATTTGTCGTTCCACTCGCAATCAGTCGATGAGATGTGTGTATTGCGTCGTGGAGGAAGACTAGACGTCCGAACCGTTACTTAATTATTTCTGGCTGTTCCTGAATGCATTCAGCAATTATGGACTTTTGTAGCATCCCGAGTACATCGAATGATCCTGAGGCTTTTAGCCCGTTGTCAGGGCCTTCTAGCCGGTTCTAAGCGCTCCAGGTACCATTGGGAAAAAGCCTATTTTGTGGACTCTGAATTATCCTCGTGGTTCATCTGGTTGTTCGTAGGTAAAACAAAAAGTTTAGTTCCAGTCCCGCAAAACCCGATTTCGCCTTTGGTCTCAAGAGATTGCTTGGATTCCTCCGGGCTGTCGGGAAGTCCCAAGCCATTGAAGGCTTGGGGACTGAACATAAGTTTCAACGACAAGGTTGAAACTTGTGGATTTTTAACCGATTGCTTTCTGTGTCAGTGGCTAGTTATGCAATTTACCTATAACACAAGTAATTCCCCGCTTATATTGTGTGTCACTTATGCTGATAGAAGGCTGCGATGCTTCCTGCTCTCGTGAGCAGCTCGGTTGCTGTTTCGAGTTCTGCTAACATTTCCAAGATCCTGCTTAGCATCTGTAAAACTAATCAACCGTCTGTCACCTTCATTGCTATCGGGGCCAAACCTTACCTCAAGGTTCATCACCATGCTCTGTTCAGTCACTTCTGTAGGGCTCAAAATGCGTCAGCCTCCATGGCTTCCATGTCTTCTGTGAAGTAGTTTGAAATCTCATAGCAATATTTCTTTTGTTTAGTGGTTCGCAGTGGGCATGTGTTCGAAATTCAATGATCACGGAGCCTGCCTGGGAATTTGTGTAGCATGGTCACTATGGAACGCTGGTGTACGGACTGTGGTTTTGAATTTGTAGTGCGTCACTGATGGCAAACTCTCTGGAATATTTCGTACCCAATGGTAAAAACTGACACCTGTAGTGTACCTACACCGGCAACACAATCAATAGATCGATACATGTATGAGGCAGCCGCACAGTGTGGAACAGTCACATAGGCAGCATTCGCCAGTGAGTGGTGTGTACAGGGCTGATTTTGAAGCTGCTAGTGCCGAAACCGATTATGAACTCTTCATATCCTGCCAACTTCCGCGTAATGTTATAATGCTACCTTTACACTGTCTAAAGTGGATAGGGCAATTGACATACCAACCGTAATAGCTCCTACAAACGTGTCTATGTCCATTATCCACGGGGGCGCGGCCAGGAGTTTCTTAAGGAAGGGCATGATAAAAACTAACGATACGGAGTTCGTTTTCGGCGCGCTTCGCGTGCCGAATATGTCCAGGTTGGCGTGATGGATGCCCCCAAATTGCTTATTTGATCTAGTACAATTTTTGCTTTGTTTGAGGCCCGGCGACAGTGTCGCCTTTGATTATCCATCTAGTCATGGGCATCTCACACTCCATAGGTGTCGTCAAGCAGTTTATTTCGAAGGATTGTATGCAGTGGCGCAGTCCGGATTGTTATAATGGTGGGACAACAAAATATACGTGGTGAAACTAGGAAAGCTTCCGGCGCGCGAAGCGCGCTTGCAATTTATCGGTTTACGTTGTGAAAATATCAGAATTCATCATTTCATCTGGGGTACTAAGGGGAAGGGGGGGGGGGGGGACTCCCGGCCCCCTTGGCTGCGCCCCTGATTACATGTGAACTTGGAGAGGTTTTCGCTTGAGACATTAATTGGCATAAGTTATTGGCGTGCATCGGTGAGCCATTTATTGCCAACTATTGCGTACTGAGGAGCATGGCCGGAAGTTCCGTGTGGACCGGGAGGGGGTCCTGACACCCTCACCTCGTTTGGTACTCTGCTAATGTTATTTTGTCATTTTCCATATTCAATATGAAAATATATCCTGAAAATAAGGGCCTGGAATCCCTGGTTTGGTGAGAGATCTTGAGCCTTGCTGAGGAGTGTGCAAAGAGCTTATCTTGAATTGTGCTATATATAACTCCTATAGCATACAACGAAATCCCACTGATTCCCATCCTTAATTCTGTACGCTCCGCTTAGCAATAGGCTTGATGCTACAGAAACTACGGGATAGCTTGGTGGCTGGGCCTAGTTAGATGGAAACTTCGTAAAGTTAATGTGACGAAACTCTGAGATGGAATCCCCCCGCGGTCCTTTCTCCAGGTGGTATCGTTTGATTCAGTACAATACCAGGTTTTCGGCATACTTTTATGTAATCAGTTTTGCTATTACCTGGGTAAGGAGGAGGCAAATTAATGTACCGCGACATAAATGTCAATGAAGGTTTATGTGTACGCCAACTTCAATAGGCGACAGATCTTCATGGATACCGACTGAACTACTGAAATAAGTCGTAATTGTGTCATGCTCGAGGAGGTGGGCCTACGTTCTGCCTTGGCATATAAGGCTAGTACCTGGATTGGCAGCATCCGACTGAAATTATTTGATAGCACCGGTAGGAACCGGTTAAAAGCGATTGGTTGAAAATAGGTGTAGCAGAAAATAGCGGATCTAATTTTATGGAAATTGGAAATGGCCAATTTAGACAATATTTCATACTCCCTTAAGCACGTAAAGCTGACCTCGTTCATACCCATTATTTAACTATTTTGAGTGGACTGCCATGGAAAAATATAACTTAGCAGGCATGACGTAGTTTCATTCACAACATGTGGCTCATTCTGATGCCGAGAATCAGTTCACCAAACAGCAAACATCAGACTGGCTGTCTCAGTTCATGATGGAAATATTCGTTTTGCTCCTTAATTTAACTTCGCTGTGTTAGCCCATGATATACTTAACATTGTCAACAGCATGTAACATGGTGTACGTTGACTTTATGCATGATACCAATTTTGGAAAGGAGTTCTGGAAGAAAATTTGCTTGAAATGCTATCAAGCGCAAGTCATTGATTTGGGGTAACACTATCACATTAACATGTTAATAGCATACAGTTGGCGAAATTGTATTTGACTAAGTTCCAGATCAATAGACCGGCCGTCCTAGATGTAGTTGCATGTATTCACATCTTGCCATGGATGATCCTTATGCCTCTCATCCACTATCACCCAACAGGCAAATTTGATAGTTTTTGTATGATACTTAGAGTGGATTGCATTTAAAACGAAATATTTCAATACAATTAATAGATATTGAAACCCCTCTAGCTTTTTCTATTCGTCTTCCATACTAGTTCCACGGATTAAACGAGGCACTTTATAGTTCTTTGGCTGTGTCTTGGTACACAGATCATCGTTGACAAAGATGGTCAACATATCTTTGTGTGTTGGTATTTTATGCTGGTTAAAAAGGACATAACTAGTAGGTGATCAAATGATGTGTTCTAAGGATATGTGTAATAACATACTGCAAAGAACTGAAAATATCAGTTCACTGCATACATACATCATTTTGTCATGCGTTGTTTCCCCGACAGGGTGGAAAAAGTACGAGGGTGAATGACTTAGGGTACATATAGTAAATTGGTTGCTAGTTTATTTCATAGCAGTTACGCCAGGGAGGAAGCTTCTAAACAAAACGAAGAATTTCGTATCGATATCTAATGAATCTACTTTTTTATCGCAAAACACGTCGAAAAGATGATCGAAAGTCGATGGCAATCTCAAGCTGCCACAAATGCCGAGCTGACACCGCGACATAAAGTGCAGCTCGTTCTCTAAACTGAAGAAAAAAATCCGTTGCCTCTATTTGGAGTAAAGTTAACTGGAAAGGAATAATTTTATGTGAGTTAGTTTGGGGCCTTGAGGTATTGAACATGCCGTTATCTTTATCTTTTGCGGCATTTTTAGCAACCTGAGGAACTTGTATTATCGTTCTGGTTCTGGTTCGCCTACCGCTTAGTTGCTTGAGTGCGCTTCAAAAGCCATCGAAAATAGTGATCTGTCTTGTATGCTACACACGAAACCTTCAAAGCATCATATAGGGTGCTTTCACTGACGTCACAAACTACTTGCGTCTGCCATGATTAGGGACAATGAAACACACCGATTCGAGTACGATGGTGGGTATGGATAGGTCGTGGTCCATGTGTCAACAGTGACATGTATCGATAAATCATGTTTTTAATTTCAAATTGGTGTACATTCTTGTTTTTAAGAGTATTCATTACGAAAAGAGGCAAACTGAATCACTCGGCGTTCTCCCTGTGTATTCAAACTTCATGCAATGTAGAAAAAGCTAATAAAGAAATAGGGCTTGGCTGACATGGTGTCGGCACTGATCCATATGAACTGTCGGGTCAGTGAATGGTGTGATGATGTTGACTTGTAGTCAAACATCACCTTTGGCCAATTGTATGTTCTTTATCTATTTGCCGAAGGGCTCCTTTTCTTAGCTTTTATGAGCATTTTTTCTCGATTTCTTGGCTGCTAAGGGAGAGCACGTGTCCTTTAGCTCCTCTCTTGTATCCTAATCAAAGAAGAAAATGGTCAAACCATGTTTAAATAGGCATCCGATATAAGCCAAATATATTCCAAACACTTTTGAGACGCTCTTCTGGAGTCGCTTTTTCCTCTGAGAGGGGCGACTTTGGCTGAAGGGGGGGAAGGCGCTGGGTTTCTCCGGATGGGCGTCTTCTCCGGCAAGAGAGAAGCGCTACCTTTCCCTGGGAGTGGGCACATGCCCCTAGTTCCCGTGCGGATTCACCCCTGCATTCTAGTACCTTCAATGTTGTCCTTAGTCAGTTCCTTTCGTTTGATAGCCACGAGCCACCCTTCTCGACTCGTCTTGCTTAGCTCTGTGGTTTTATCATCCGACCGTGTGATCACGCCCGAAATTCTGAAGAATCTTATATCCTTTCCCGATTTGATCTACTCGAGCAATTGTAAACAGCACAACATTTGAACATTGCTTGAGTGTGGTCCTAACTTACTCTACATATGATATTATAATTATCTAACTCAACACATTTCTACCAGAATTCCACCATCACACATGTCATCGGTGACGTTGTCTGTAGCGTTGTCCCCCCAGTATGGCAGACGCACGCGGTTGTGACGTTATCTGAAAACACATTATGTCATTTATCTGCCAAAAGACAACCGTGTGATTGACAGATTTCGTGTTGCTTTAGCTGGCATGGAGGTGAAGACTAGCAAGGTTATGCGAGACACGATGTCTGCCATTCAGGCCATTCCGAAGCAAGTGATGGTCCAGGTGAGCTCGGTCGGCACTAAGGTCACCAATCTAGTGAAGCAGGTCAAGCGGTTGGAGACAAAATTGAACCTCATACTGGAGAATGTCATCGCTCGGAAACGTGAAATATCTTCACAGCTTGACACCTTCGAAAACGGTGTTGATCAGATACTGGCGCTGCTTTCGCCTTCGCTGCCCGAATTTAAGAAGAAGGTTGTGGTAGACGAAGAGTCCACTTCTTCGGACACAGATGGGCAGGACATATCTGAGCCGGAAACAGTTGTGGTGGAAAATATCCCCGTGCCGAAGACAGTGGTCATAGATGACGCAACACCTCCAGTGAAGACGATCTTGGTGAGGGAGAACAGGAGGAGACGACAAGGGCGCCATGCCACCGCGGAAGGTGGCGTCCAGCAATCCCATGCACGACGACGTAAGAGGGAAAGCAGAGCGGCCGCCACGCCCCAGACATTCACCAACCTGTACGAACATGTTGCAGATGCCGTGCACGAGCTGACGAGACGGCGCCACGCTCGCTCCGTACCGGCAGCGGTGGCAGCACACGGCTTACCGACGCACGCGAACCGGCGCACGCGAGGCGTAGAGGCGCGCTACCGTCTGGCGCTGGACAGCGCGCACGCCGTGCTGATCGAGCAGCCGGTGGAGGCGTCGCCGGCACGCGCCAGGCGGCGCGTGCTGGAGGTGGCGGCGCCCGTGGTGCGGCACGTTCACCGGCAGGATGCGCTGGAGAGATGGCGCCAGGCGGAGCTGGGCTCGGCGCCGGTGCCGGTGGCCTCCCGCGCCAGGCGGCAGGCTGCGCAGGACGACTTGGCCGCCGATGATGAGGAGGATCCGGTGCCAGAGCTGGAGAAACGCGAGACCACCATCGTGGAGGAGACCGAGACCGACACCGACACCGACACCGACACCGACACCGACATCGACATCGACACCGACACAGCCCAGGAGGGTGAGGTCATCGTGGAGGAGACGGACACAAAGACAGACGAGGACACTGGAGATGAAGTCAAGGAGACCATCGTAGAGAAAACTGACACGAAGGCAGACGAAGATAGCAGGGATGATGTGGAGAAGATTATTTTAGAGGAGACGGACACGAAGGCCGACGAGGATACCGAAGGTCATGTCAAGGAGACCATCATCACGAAGTCTGACACGAATGCAGACGAAGACACCATAGGTGACTTGGAGAAGGCTATTGCAAAGGAGACGGACACGGAGACAGTCGGGGATACCGGAGGGTATATCAAGGAGACCATCGTCAAGGAGACTAATGCAGATGTGGACGATGGAAAGAAAACCGTAATCGAGGAGGTGGAGACCAAAACTGATGATGATGGCGACGATGATGATGACAATGATGACGATGATGATGACGATGAGGTGACCCATGGTGACTCGACAGACAGTGAAGATGGCGGCGATGATGCTATGTCAGATGATCCGGCCCCAGTGTTTGCCGATGGAACACCAACCAGGTGAAAAGCACTCGTATTGTATTCTTGCTTGTCCTTTGTTGCTCATCCGTGTCTGTGGCTGCTCATAACCGTTAGTGGCGATTAATATGCATTGATACATCAAACGGAGTTGCGAACGAAGCTGATAAATGCATGTCGCATGTGAAAATGTATTGATTAGTATATGCAACAAATACCATGGAAGATAATACTTGTTCCCAAGCTCAGCAGATCTTTGACGTACCGATGTACATGGATTTCGACTGGCCCATTCGAGTTCAATCGGATAAAGTGTCATTAAGCCCTGGCGCAGCGAGACCATTTCACCACCCTTCCCATTCCGAGCGGGGTACCACCCCTAGCGGTTTCTCCCCTAACTGCGCTAGACCTGCGCGACGCAAGTCGGCACGTCGCGTGCTGCAACACAAGTAAAAAAATACTAGATTCGTATCTCGTTTCAGATTCGTACTTGATTCATACCTCGTACCTGTCTACCTCTGACTCTTCTGGGCAGTATCTGCAAATCGAACTCAGTCGTACACTGAACCAATCTGGAGTAGTATCGCAAAATCAGCATGCATGTGTAGCTGAGGTCACCAGCCCAAAACGGAGCTAAGTTTGCTTTGATGCAGTTCCCTGTAAAACTTTGCATCATGCGCGGCCATGCGCTCACTGACTTAGTTGTCCCCGGGGGCTTCTGGCCATCCAGACCATATCCTTCATCGGGAACTTACGTCGAGGACTTAGCCTCGCTTCATCTGGGACATCACCGTCAGGCCCAAGGTATAATTATAAGTTACCCGGCATTCCGCTCCCAGTATAGGTGGCTTCACCGTCCATTACTACCTCGCGTTCACCAGCATGGATCGACGGAGGAGGTGGCGGATCCTGATTATCTGTGACTTAGTTTGCTTGTCTGTCACCTGAGATGCCTCTTGTCTCTTCGCTGTACTTGAGGCCAACTTCTTCTACGACTTTTCAGGAAGAGTCTGGCTACACCAGAATCTTCTTGAAGATATCCGCTGGAGCACACCCATATTGTGCTTCACCTCCTTCGCCAGCATCCTCTTTCGTGCTTCCATCATTTTGACAGCGGGTTTTCCATTCCCTATGTGCTTAGAGACCATTCCAATTCTTCCACATGCTTTATTACATCGTAAGCAGTGCTTCTTGGAGCTTCCATTATCATAAAATGTTTTTGTAATGTGTGACTGGTTTATCCGGATGTCCTATAAAACCAGCGAGCAATTCCCGAAATTGCTGGCATAGCCGCGTCGCCATTTTGCACGGTGGCATCCATTATGCAATTTCCAACGTAACCAAAATATGCACAGGCATAGGCGCGTGCATATTTTGGGCTACATGAAATTAGGGGAGGTGTGGGGAATGGGGTAGCGGGGAAAAGTTGGATTTCGCAATTACTCATTGATTAGCATTGTGACCTGGTTTCGTCCCTTGTCCCACTTGTCAATTCATACTTATCCTATTTGCCGTCCTTTTCTAGTGCAGGAAGGCGACCGAGTGGGCTGGAAGGGAGCATAGCACACATTGTTTCGTGTTTTTCATCATTTGATGTTATTTCGGCATCCATTGGTTTTCTGGCTGGAAGCTTATAAGTCACCGATTGCTTTGAGACTCATGATACACTTGAAGCTTGTCCATTAGTCTCCCATGCCGTTAACTTTTTTTCCTACGTCGTGCTCAAGCATCACGAGATGCTCAGCTGACCATGTTTCTGGCTTGGGGCATAACGTGGTGTGAAGGACTGAGCAAAACAAGGTACCCGGTTTTACCCGTACTTCACGCCGTACAACTGCAGCGACTACTTTTAACCATACTTGATTCTGCCATATCCACTCGACCTGGCATCTGCCATCACAACCTTGCCAACAGATGTGTTCATTTGGCAATTCATATTTTGCCTACACTTCTTCCTGTCATATTGCCAACTTGCTTCGACTTCATCGCCAGTTTTGTCTGCCTGCTGCCTTCCACTCTACGAAAAAAAAGGAATTCCAGGACGCTGGTCTAGCATAAACTGTTAATACGCAACGAACCAACAGTCTAGCATTATTCGCTGCAACACATGTGCTGATTCTCCCATATTGCCCCGTACTCTGTCCTATTTTGCCCTGTGGGTGGAAAAATTATAAAAAGAAATTATCTACCTTGCACCAGTACTGATAGCAGGATTATGTAGGTGGTTAAGTATGGTGCACGATGAGATTAGGCGTTACAAAGCTCAACTTGAGTGCAAAACATTTTTAATATGTTCCGATTTTGTTATGTCCAGAGCCATATAACGTTAAGATCCCCGTATTGCCACCCCCTTGCTTAACTGTACCCTAATATCAGATTGTTCTTCATACCCCGATTCTGACGTGATATATACATGCCAAAACAGCCGTATTTCAAATGACCACCCGTTAGGTAGCCGGCCTGATTGGAGCAGGATATGGGAGAGTTCGATAATCATTCATAAAACTTGCCCTTCAAAAGTTAGGTACAATTATACACCATTCAATATTTAAGAAAATACTTGTGCATGGGGCACACAGGAGTTTCCCAAGGGAGCGAATTTTAAAATGGCCCCCTGGTTGACTGGGCCTCCTTTGGGTACTATCCAATGGATTCCTCCAGTTACTGCAGGGGCCATCGAGCTACAAGGGAGCTGCAGCTTGTTGGCCTATGCAGCTACCCAGGGCACTCCGGCTTCAAGAAACACCTCCAGCTTCAACTTGCCCTTCTAGCTTCAGTAGTCCTCTTCAGCTTCGTCAAAGACCCCTTCAGCTTTAAGGGATTCCTCTAGCGCCCAGGAACACCTCCGGCTCCCCCGGATCACTCCTGTTCCCAACTGATTCTCAAAATCCTTAGACTGCTCCAGCTCTTAGGAGTCATTGAATTCTTCCAAGTCACTCAAATTCCCAAATTACCCGGGGCCCTCCAACTGCCAGGGAGCCTAAATCTCCCGGAGCCCTCATTCACCCGAGGGCCATCACCCTCCTACAGGGAGCATCTAGCTCCAAGAGTTCCACGCAGCTAAAAGGGGCCTATCCAGCTGTCAGGGACTCTTCCTGCTCCCAATCTGACCGCAAAAACTCCAAAACCGAAAATCCGGAACTCCTACATCGAATTCAAAGGTACCCATGCATGAGCTACCAGGAGTCCTCTGACTTCAAGGGGTCCTCCGGCGTCAAGGGGCCCCTCCAGCTTCAAGGAATCCCTCCAACTTCAAGGGCCCTCTCCGGCTCTAAGGGGCCCTGACCATGCGAAGTCTCCCATAGGACTGAGAGATCCTTGACTCCCGGACCCTAGAAGATTAAAGCATGCTGAGAAATCAGGGCGTCGTCAAATCGTTGATGTCTCGCACTGCTTGCAGAGCCCGGTGTCGTCAGAAAAAGGGCCCATCCATCCCTCAGGAGGGTGAAGGGAGAGGTGGTCGTCCCAGCAACCTCCCACTCTCCATCCCCCCTGGTTACATCAATGGATGGAACATTTTCATTTAACAGTTGTCTTACTTTAACGCTATATGCAATACAAAGGCGGAAGATGTTCCTTACTAGGGTAAAACCAACAAAAGAAAATGTGATTTTCGGCAGCACGAAAAATGCTATAAACCTGGCTTCAAGACTCAGTGGCCTGGTATAACCTCACTATTTTCTTTATAAAAAATTAAGAAGCACTTTTCTCCAAAATCGTAAAAAATATAATTCTTGGAGAAATGTACGCCCCTGGTGCTGTTTCCTCCTGTTACGGATAGCGCGCTTGGGTGGCACCCACCACTCGGTGTGGGAGTGCAAAGGAATGAACAAGAAACAGCGTTGTGTATGTTTGATTCCTTCATTTTCAAGTAAAGGCAGCAGACAGTTTTATTATAATGACAGTTCCGCTGATGTTCTATACTATACAATAAGGCATATTTCATTGGCATGCAAATACGCGTCTCTTCTTGCACGAAATATTGGGGTCGATCGGTCTGTTCAAATCTATGCAAGGGGCAGACCCAGGAGGGCTGAGGGTCATTCACTATCCTTTCGCGAACTGGTGGTCCTGAAGCACTGATCAGACATCGCCGAATAAAATATAGTAGTGGATAATCTCTGGAAAAAGCCACTGGTATGATCTCTCGAATAATATTCGCTGTCTCAATACCTATAAATAATGCAAAACTGGTACAATGGAAGAATCATCTCATTTTGGTCGAAGCGCCCTAAAACCCAAATAACTAACTAAGAATAATCACATCTATACAATCACTAAATTTGATAAGGGGCCTCAACAGAGTCTGAACTTCACACGATGAAGGTGATCTTGACCTTTGCTCGTCATGAACATTTCATTTTGTGTCTGTCTCTGATCACTGCTAGCTGCATATTCTAATTATATATGCCGTTGCGTTCACTTTCTTTTCTGAATATTACTAGAAACCCACTTCAATTGAGCAAGATCACCAACAGGAGCGAGGCAATCTGGATGTGCTACAGGAAAAAAAAATCGCGACCGTCCAATTAACCGCTGTTCAATACAGACATAATCCGTGTTGGTGCAAGGTAGGCCGCAAGAGTCAACCGGTACCCACAAGCCAAGCAAACTCACACTATTTTGCAGAGAACGATTCACAGCAGTGTATCAGTTTGCAATTCAAAATTTTTTCTCCAAGCACCTTTACACCGCCGGCCCACAAAGGCCAGCAGCTGTCCTTCACTGCAGGCTAGCAGCTGTCCTTCACTGCGGGACAGCATCTGTCCTTCACTGCGGGCCAGCAGCTGTCCTTCACTGTGGGCCAGCATCTGTCCTTCACTGCGGGGCAGCATCTGTCCTTCACTACGGGGCAGCAACTTTCCTTCACTGCGGGGCAGCAGCTGTCCTTCACTACGGGGCAGCAGCTGTCCTTCACTACAGGGCAGTGTCCGTCTCATTTCTGTTTGGCTTTAACAGTGCAGTTTGCCTGGTGCTTCTTCAGTCGGTCTGGGAAGAAGGTACGACCGCAGCTGGCACATGCTTCCAGCTCCGAGAGGTGGCTATGCCAGGCTGCGTCGATCATAGCGTCCAGATGACCCTCCAGTCTCTCCGCCGGACCCAACTCTGGGGAGTACAAACAGAGTATATACGCATACATCCATACATACATGCGTACATGGATCGGACCACACCCGAGTTGTTTTTGGTGTGGTCCGACCAGACTTGTGCTCGACTCGAGTTGAATCAAGAATCGACTCATGAATCAATCGTTTTTGGATGAGTCGAGAGTTGAATCCATTATTTTCCACAAAACATATTTTGAGTCGTGAGTTGAATCACATCTTTCTAAAAAAATAAATGAGTTGAATCATGAGTCAATCATTTGAATCACAATGAGTCATTTGAGTCTTGTGACTCAAATGCATAATTACTCATGCTTAGCAATACAATTGCCAACTTCTAATCTGCCAGTGAGTAAAGAATGGAGGGTACCAGTACTGAAGTTATTTACTAAAAACCAATTACAATAACTACAAATAATTATTAATGTTAAGCTTGGTATCCACAATCAGTATCATGCACGAGTCAATCCTAGTACCAGGAGTACAACACATAAATGGGTTGTAATTGTGAAAAAGAATATGGAACCGACATTGTCCTGCACTGGAATTGGCATCTGCACTGAATAAAATTCCGTTGGCTTGTTATTTGTCACCTGCGCGTGTGACAAATAACAAACAAAGGTACCGTTACTAGAAGGTAGATGGAAGCTTTCTTTCAAGCCTGCATGACGTCATCCGAAGTTTTTTTTTTAATATATGGTATCAATTTGTGTAATTTGGTTCTTTTGGTATCAATTTGGCAGCAGGTTACTTTTTTCTCCTATATATGAAGGAAATGTGTACTGGATATAACATATTTTAACCAGTTTATATATGTCTTCTGTAGTGTCCTAAAACTTAGTCTGGAATACAAGCATGATCTTTTTTTGTGAACAAATAGCATTGTTCTTGTCATAGCAACACTTGTTCAACTTTATTGTTGAAAATATCAAGTATTTTGGAATGCGTGGCTTTATATAGGTTTTGTTCAGGTGATTTGAGCACGATTGCTCGAAGTCCTGACCTGTGTAATTTAAGCAATGTCTCAAACTTATATATATATATATAGAGGAGAGGTTATCATGAGAGAACAAGTGAGTGACGCCATATTGAGGTTGATTCTTTCCATCGACAATTACAGGATTTGTGTAAAAATGGCACACATTTTTATCAAAATGTTGTTTTTCTGGTGTTTTCTAATGTGATTTCAACGAATTTGACTCATTCATTTGGAAAATGAAAAATTCCCAAGATATAAGCACTTCAAGTTCAAGTACTTCTTTCTAATAAATCGGTCGAAGAAAATAATTTAACTATGGGTCTTCTCCCTCTATATTGTTGCTGAGACCACTTTACCTGGGAGCAAAAATCCGCTGTAAAACCACCTATTGTAGAGGTAACTTTAGTAAGAATACCTATTAAACTTCCAGAAATTTAGGAAATATCCTTACTAAACACACTTCCCTTCTTATAAATATACATACTAAACCTTCGAGGCTGTATTGGGCAGCTGTGCCCAAGGCCTATCGAGTCAAGGCTGTGCCCAAAGCGATATATACCTAATATATACCGAATTAAGGCAGAAACATACAGTTTTCGATGTCAAAGAGTATTAAATCGAGTGCATAAAGTGTTGAACTTCTTCTTTATCACGTCTATGACACACCAGGTACGGATGATTATACGCGATGTGCTATATTTGTAGAGAAGATTTTGATTGTTTATTTCTTTGCCAACTGAAAAGTTATCATTTGCAAGGAAAATGAGTGGTCGCATCGTCTTTTTTTACGTTATAATACCATGCTTTCAAAATAAAAATTCTAAAGAATCAAAATTTACCTTGATCTCCAATTATACCCAAAGTTTTAGCAAAAATGATATATTCAACAGATCAAGATGTTTCAATGTTAGAGCATCTTCGTTGGCGTCTAAATAAATACTAATTCCCTTCTTTAATTAGACACAGATGAAGATGCGTAGACATCAAACTGTCTGTCGAATAAATCATCTTTGCCATAACTATTTTCGCGTCACATATAGGGGAAGAGGGGGATATCTGAACACGTTCTGTTTCTGAACACCTACTTTTGGTCGTCTCCCACATCATGTTCAGTGCATAAATAACAAAAAGATGGTGGTATTCATAAATGATGGACCTGTCGCTACCAAAACATGAAAGTCTGATCACATAATTCTACCTATACTTTGTGTACAAATGTTGCGAAGTTCACAGGAACCATTGTAGGCTTCGAAGAGTAGTTGACTTTAGGAAACCGTAAGGAAGTGACTTCGAATATTTTTGCAATTACACCAGCATTTTTTAGTGCTACTAATAGCTTGTACCACAACAGCTACAGTGAGGTAATCCTGAACAACAACATTGTCATGTTCAGGATATGGCACACTGCTATAAAATAATAATATGTTTTAAAGTTGCTCTTTGCAAGTGGTTAGAGGATTTTCATTGAAATGAACTGTTTGAATATGGATAGCTTGTTCATTTTTGTGTTCAGTAAACACAGTACAATTACTGGTTCAGCCATACAGAAGCAGCAGAACAGCTATTTCTTGCATAATGCCTAAAGTGTTCAGGACCCCCCCCTCTTATATATATATATGTATATATGTATATATGTATATATGTATATATGTATATGTATATGTATATGTATATATATATATATATATATATATATATATATATATATATATATATATATGTATATTAGTGTGTGGGCAGTGCACACCAAATCATATGGTTTATGAGTCTGATACCGTTGAGTCGGATCTGAATCGATTCAAATTTATGTTTGAGTCGTGAGTTGAATCGGATCTCTGTAGCTCTGAGTCTGAATTGAGTCGAATCAAATAATTTTGACCTGCTGTGAATCATGAGTTGAATCGGATCTCAAGATCTATGAGTCAAATGTGAGCCGATTCAAAAAATTTGAGTCGAGCACAAGTCTGGGTCCGACCCCACCTGGATAAAGGATAGCTTCTGGAAAATACGGCACCTTCCTGGGGTTTTCCAGTTTCGGCATCAGGCGACATCTGGATCGGGCGGATGGACTCGACAGACGGTGCCACTACGAGCCCGCCGGTAGAAATACGTCGCGGTCAATGCCATCATGGCCTGCGGCGTGCCCGACGAGTGGGCCCGCCCTCCTGTCTAGCCTGCCCCTAAGGATGTGTTACCTTTGAAAGGGTTGTACAGCTATTGCATAATATTGTGTATTACAAAATAGCACACATTATTTTTTATATTGTTCCATGCCAGTGCAGGAACCATCATCTTTTTTGCTGCTTTGGTTGCCAGCTGAGATGCTGAATAAAATACTTTCTCCATAGCAATGGCAAGTAATAGCAAGCAGTAGCAAGTTATATCAAGCAATAGCAATAGCCGTCGGCATGGCAGCAACGCCAATCTACAAAGGGGTCTAAAAGTACGGGACCCGCGCAATAAGCTACTATTTCATGACCGCGGAAAAACGTCGTTTTATCTCCATGACGGGGAGGTGAAGAGGGTCGGCAGCTTGTCTGGATTCGACAGCAGCATATAGGAACATGGGAGGAGAGTAGGGTTTAGTTTTCCGGCAGTTCAACTAGAAATTTTGACCGTAGGAGAAAAAATAAATGACGTGTGGGTTCCAAAACCAAAGTTGCCGAATTCCGAGTTTTCAACGTTAAGCCGAGGGGAGGGGGGACAGAAAACAGTCACGGGGTCTTACACCTCTTGTGACCTCTAGCATGAAGATCGATTCCGCCCAACTGGGCTAGGCCCACCTGAGGCCCATCATATATATATATATATAGTATTGCAAAATAGCTGTTTTCATACAGGTCCCACGAAACGGGATATTTACGTGTTGTTTTCAATCTCTTGGAATGCGGCGTGTGCCCAGGTAGTTACGTTCGTGCACCTCCAGTTAATTTAGATAGTTACGAAAGTGGGTGCATGGTCGTCGCGTCCCACTGACGAGTTCGATAACTAACAAATTGGGGAGGGGGGGCGGAGGTGGTATTACCCAGTCAATTTTACTTTGGCTGAAGCCTGGGTTGAATTTCCGGATGGAGATGCACAAGCCACGCTCGCCACTTGTGGCACGAGTGATTCGAGCGTGCCTTACCATCATGTTCATGCTGATAGGAATCAGAATGGGGAACCGTAACTAACATGCGGGCGTTTTGATGAATACATCAGAATCTGCATGGTGTGTTCAATTCCCTTAAAAGAAATGAAATACGGGCGTCACCGCGTAGCCGCGTAAACTTTCACTTCTCGCTGAGACAGCTCTAACCTCACATTCGGTCGTGCCTCTTAACTCCGACTCGGTACTCACCTTTAGCTTGATCCCAGCCCCTATATTTCACTTGGCTCTAGATCTCGCCTTTCACCCGGCTCATACCTCTCACTCGCCTAACTCTGGGATGGAAGCAGGGCGGCCATTCAGTGCGATCGGAAACGGTTATCAAGCTCCTACCCTACCCAGCCACATCGATCGCATGGCACCATTAATCGTCTGTGTTCCCATGACAACCTGGGTTCGTATACACCGTAGCTTAAGTAGCACCATCGGCATCGCTGAATATTATTTCCCACGTTAAATCGATGACTGCGGAAGTAGCTAGGACGCTTGCCAGAGCCTCCGCTCACCGCGACGAAAGCCGGCATATTGGGTTGAGACAGCTGTAAGTGATGTGGGATCTCGCAGATTAGCCCGACTACCCCCCAGTGCGAACGTGCGGATCGATCGAGTCGATATGCCTTCATTTGAGACGACCTATTTGACTTGGGTCTGGCAAATCTACTCGTCACGCGCTTACCATTCGCTACGAACTGTCACGCTGGTCTGTCTGTCTGGTTTGTATGTTGGGTCTGTCTGATCACTCGGTCGGTCACATGCTGAGCGCTTCATATGAACAGTTGCGCTGGTCTCGGGGTGGAAAATCTGCTTACTGTACGGAGCGTTTGCTGCCAGAGCTGGCTCTTCCGTCCGGTTACGTCATGCTACAAGCTTGCGACTGTGGCAACAGCGTATCATATGATTATATGCCGAATGGTATAAATTATACATTGCATATCGCGTATCATTGACCTTGGGTTTAAAATACTGAGATTACCATTTATTAGCTACAACGGCTGCATTGTCTAATAATCTTCATTTGTCCTATAACTTTATCACTCGCACGCACACATGCACACGCGCACACATTTGTGAAAGACGCACAGGGAGAGCAGGGTCGAGGTGGAGTCCCGCCGCCTTTTGTCCCTTGGGATTTTTCCTTTGTGTTTCTACGTTGGAATTATTGTGATGTTTTGTCCGTTCCCATTGCGCCTCAGAAAGCTTTATCCAATCGGCTTCTGTATTTCATTACCACCTCCCTTTGAGAGTCCTGACCGTTTAGGAATATTAAGACATCCCTATGAAAATATTCACGTGAGCATGCATCCATATATGCGTACTGCAGTGACTGAGCATCAGTATTTCAGGGGAGGTAGAGGAAACATCCGAAGCTTTCTTCCAACGCGTCGGAATGGTTGATATTAACTTTTATAATTTAAGGGGACGCAACGCCCCAGTGCCTATGTGATTTTGCAGCACATACGTATGTTTTCACGTGTGCTTGCACTACGCACGATTTCAAACGATACAGTGGTGCAATTTATGTTAAGCAGTCCAAATTTATAGAACGCTAGTGCTCCAACAATTGAAGTTGATGTTGGTGCTGAAGCACCGTAATAATGCATTTTTCACCAAATTGCACGAACTATATGCAGACAATGTTTAAACTGGAAGCGGCAAGTCGCCGCTTATGTTGCGACTTTGAGAACCAATCTCTGAGACTGTATATGCATCGCAGACTTGCTTTGCATTCAGTGGCGCAGCTAGGATTTTCTGAAGGGGTCAGACAAAACAATAATTTCTCATTTGGTGTAGCCAGAGGAGAGCAGGCCCCCGGGTTCTCTTGGCTGCGCCTCTGTTCGTTTTGGCATTTATGTCATGTGCGCCATTTTGTGCCAGCTTGGGTTTATTTTTATATGACCTCGCATATAATTGGGCATGGCCTATTGGTGATTAATAAACGGTACACGAAGCACATATTTGGTTGAAACCCAGGAGGCTGAATGAAAATAACTTAAGTTCTCGGCCTCAAATGCGGGTGACGGGACGGTAGTAACATATATACATACTAGAATAGATCCTCTCTCCCACATGTAACAATGAACATGCACGCACGAAAGCGTCGAAGCTGCTGGGCCAGCATTTCGGCGCTTGACCTGGCACGGCGATGTTCTCTTACCGTTGTGCGGTTGTGTGCTGCTGCCGCTGCTGTCTGCTGGCGCCACCGTCGCCGGCGCCGGAGCCAGGCTTGGCAGCACGACCTGTTGCGTGATGACCGCGTTAGCGACGCGCCACTGCCTCACGCAGTCGACCTCGTGCGCGGAAATCTCGTCCGGCGGGAAGCGGCACTTGCAGATGTAGCATACGACCGGCTGGCTCTGCAATGGCAGCCAGACAGTGGCGTTGATGATGTTCGGCTGTAGCTGGCGCCGGCGGGCTGGCCGGGCCGACCGGACCCTGCCGAGCGAACTCCTCCGCATGCCAGCTAGCTGACCGGCAGTCTGTGGTCTGTAGCTGAGCTAAGGTCTGTGGTCCGTAGATGAGAGGGCAGTCTGTGGTCTCTAGCTGAGAGGATAGTTTGTGGTATGTGGCTGAGAGGACAGTTGGTGGCGTACAGCCGACAGGACAGTGATGATAGCAAGAACAACTTATTGTAATCTGTGAGGGAGGGAACAATTTGTGGTTGGTGGCAGAGTAATATGTGGAAATCTACATTCAAACCAGCCCGTAGCTTACGCGCTGTCAGCACCTCGTTGATGTCACATTATGAAGTACAATGCAGGCATAAGTTGGCTGAGGTACAAGTCAATGCCAGTATAAGCATCACATTACCAGCATAATCCATGCCCCGCTGGGCACTGATTTGTACAACACACTCACAAGGGGCAGTATGCTTTTACCACCAAAATATTTCAAAATCAAGTACTTCCCATATATGAATCCTGCTGAAATACGGCTCTATTTGGGAAGTATATATAAGCGTAAATATACCCAGAATGTTGAATAACATTGAATAAGCCAAGTCAACACTGGCATCAGGATAAATGCATAACCACGTGATGTACCTGGGCAGGCGCTTCTTTGGCAGCAGTCTCGCCATCTTTCGGTCGGCAGTTCCTTTCGTGAAGTGCCACTCGGTCGGGGAAGAACGTGCGGCCGCAAATTGAGCAAGGAACCAGTGCCACCTGGGCAAGGCGGTGATAACGTCACATGTCACTCGCATCGCTTCAGTTCCATTTCATGACAACATATTTGTTAAAATGCTATGCACATATGATAATTCAGTGATATCGATGAAACATTGTGACTGGTTAGACGCAATTTCAGGGTCTGCAAACAGTGGTATTCCATTTAAATAATGCTGCATGTATGTTACGAATAGATATAGCAGATTACATGGACGGTAATGAAGATTTTTTCGGCCCCTTTTAAGATGTTATTTAGCATACATTCACATACTAATTACCATGATTGAAAAAGCATACATTGGCGAAGACAACGAAAATCTTCATACCAGAATGTCACTGCGAGCGATAAAGCTGGCTTTTTACCGAGCATAGGTTTGACGCTCATAATTTGTGCCATTCACTCGTAAAGTGCTGTACTTATATTTATCGAAGTTAAAGCACGCTCGGATGGAACAGTGTTGAATTACCCAATCCTCATCTTTTCATTTTTTTCCAACGAATATAGCCGTAATATTGCGATTTTTCAATCTTCTGCCACAAGGCTGGCGTATGTCTTGCAATTCATAATTTCAAAATTGCCCGTTGACTTGGGCCAGGGCGGTCGTCAAAGTTGCACGACGAACCCCCTGCCGTCCAGTAATGGTCGGTGTCGGCTGGACGGCGGGACGCTTCTGACGCGCGTGGGCCGAACGGCATAGCATTGGACGTGATCGTAGGAGCGAATATCAACCTTCGAACAAGGTCTTATGCAATATGAACCTTTGCTTGCAAACCTTGAACGTGCGTCTTATAATCGCGAACTCCGACTACCAGTATTGCGTCGAAGCAGATGTCGACTCTCTGTTGGCTACAGCAGTTGGCAGGGTTACCGGGATCTGCTCGATTGGGCGGCTGCACCTGAGCTGATTAAATGCGGCCACTAAGGTAATTGACGACCAGGCGTTTGTATCCGCTTGTAACTGTCTCCACGTCATTACTCTGGATGGTAAGGTTAATTACTGATCGTCGGCTGATAATGCGCGGAGCGCATGACACCCTTGCATGCAGACATGGGGCGATCCAGTGTAATGATCATCCATTAGCCTGAAATGCTTACTTGTTCCAAATCACAGCACGCGATGTTACAAACTGCCACCGCAAAGATTGTTCAAATTGTAGTTATAAAATGGAGCTTGACTTTTGACCTTGGTTGATCACACTCGTTTGTTAAGGGCGTGATATCAGCAATAGCATTTGAAGCAGCTATGACGTACGGTTCACAGTAAAGTATGTTGTTCAACGGTTTGATGATCCTCGTCGATTGCGTGACTGTGCAAATGCTACACATTTTGACATCATTATATGGCTTCCACAAGCCAGGTTAGATGATTGATTTAGATGGTTGCTATGCCATGCCAGGGCTGATGTTAGGCCAAAGTTCAGAGAACAATTATTTCGTACGAGCATAGGGTATCGTTCTTCAAATTTGGAGCGCGGTGTATTCCACAGAAGAGTGACTGAAGTGTCTCAGACGCATCACCGGCAGGGCTAACGTTTTTTTAGTTTTTTTTTCTTGGGGGGGGTCCTCGGTTCTACAGCTGAAAGCCAATGTCTAACCGTGGCTCATTTGAGTTTCATTGTAGATAATATTATCACCTTGAACACACACTATTTATCTGGGATTTAACAGAATGAGTTCCCCAGTCCTACCTGGAAGTAGCGTTGCTGGGATCAGTTTATACCTCGGAGCATCCTTCCAAAATCTTGCACACGTAGCGACATGCAAAGCATGGTCCTGATGTAAGTGGGAAAGGGTTAACTATGCCGCTGTATATAGTTCCAGTTATTCGGCACAATGTGCTTTTCTAGCAACTCAGGACGACGAAAGCTTGCTGGATCTGTTTGAATACCTGTTCGTTCTATTAGCTTGGCGTGATTGCTGAATATGCATAAATGAAGAGGACTTTACTCGTTACCTGTGCCTCCTTGAGCGCCTCTTCGTTGTACTGCTGGACGGTGTGGTTGTCGGGCAGATTGGAGGGTGGCCGCGGCTCTGGTCGCTGCTTCTCCTTGGGCAGCGTCTCGTTATCCCGTCGCCACTTCTGTCAGCACAGTGTCCAGTGCACACAGTCAATGTCAGCGGAGCGGTGCACTCTAATGTTGCCACTTCGGCAACGTGTAAATTAGCTGAAGGGAGTGTGGAAGAAGCGGCTTAAGTTTCGGATGGCCAGTTTTGTTAACGTTTCAGTCGCAACTTCTGCAATTGTTGTATATAGGCGAATGAATATTTATATATATATATATATATATATATATATATATATATATATATATATATATTCATTGACTTTAGGAATTCTGATATCATGAAAATTTGTAATTCCCTTTTACAGTATGACATTGCTGCTCAACCTGCTGCCCAGCCATAGGCGCAAAATGACCAACGCAGTGGACGTGACCTAAAACACAAATCCACCACTGCTATTCAACCGATAGGGCACAACGAGAAGCCGAACCGGTGTTACGCTCGTCATTTTATGTCTTCCTGTCAATTATTGTCAAACATTTTTCCTTCCTCCTTGCTCGTCCCTATTCACTGTCAACCAGCCATTGATCGAGAGACGATGTAACTCTCCCGCAAATTTGTTTTCGGTAAAGAGCGAAGAAATGTTACGTTTCGTAGGCAATGATGAACCTTCTCGTGATCCGGGGTTAAAAAAAACACTTATTTGTAGCGTTAGATTACACCATGCCAATATCCCACCATATCCCTGGTCTTGCATCTCCACTGATAATTCTAGTGGTGACTCTTCACAAAGTACCAGCTCTTCACACGAGTGTACTCGGCGATTAAAGAATGGATAATACATAGGGACCTAAGTAATGTACGCCACCTCTAGCAGTGTGGCCAGCCCATAGTCAGACCTGGACCCGTGTAATGTACGCCACCTCTGTCAGTGTAACTAGCCAATGGTCAGACCTGGGTGACAGTTGTTGTATCGAGCCGCGACGCCTCGGTCGATAGGTAGGCACCTTATGGATGACTGATGTGTGCCCGTTCTGCACTGCAATGTGTGGCATGCCCGCCCACACAGAGTCCTTGGCAACGATCGCTGCTACCACGACATCGGACCGGCTAAACAGAGCTGACGGCCAATGGATGGTCGGCAGTGGATGGTCTATGGTCGTCAGTGGATTGTCTATGGTCGGCAGTAGGTGGTCTATGGTCGGCAGTGGGTGGTCTATGGTCGGCAGTGGGTGGTCGTCAGTGGGTGGTCGGCAGCAGGTGGTCTATTGTCGGCAGTAGGTGGTCGAGAGTGGGTGGTCGTCAGTGGATTGTATATGGTCGGCAGTGGACGGTCGTCAGTGGGTGGTCTATGGTCGGCAGTGGGTGGTCGATAGTTGATGATAGTCGGTGGGTGGTCGACAGTTGATGGTAGTCGGTGGGTGATCGGCAGTGCATGGTAGTCAGCGAGTGGTCGTCAGACGATTGTTATCACTCGGGGGGACAAATTCAGTTTTCTCGAGGAACGGTTAGCTGGGGATTGTGATGCCCGGTAGCAGAGTGGCGCTACAGATTTGGGATCGGGGAGGCGAGAGGGTCTGAGGGCGATTCTTTTTCGTGTAACGCCACAATGGCACTATGGAACGTCCGAAATACGACCACTTTCTGATCAAAAGAAGGCCACATTTGTTCAGACGACATTTCCCCCTGATTTGAGGCCGCGTCAGCACACCAGCCGGCTGCGTGTTGTCTGCGGGCTGACCGGCTGGCGGTGACGCCACCTCCGTCGTCAGGCAGGAGGCCGCGTCAAGCACACCAGCCGGCTGCGTGTTGTCTGCGGGCTGACCGGCTGGCGGTGACGCCACCTCCGTCGTCAGGCAGGAGGCCGCGTCAGCACACCAGCCGGCTTCGTGTTGTCTGCGGGCTGACCGGCTGGCGGTGACGCCACCTCCGTCGTCAGGCAGGAGGCCGCGTCAGCACACCAGCCGGCTTCGTGTTGTCTGCGGGCTGACCGGCTGGCGGTGACGCCACCTCCGTCGTCAGGCAGGAGGCCGCGTCAGCACACCAGCCGGCTGCGTGTTGTCTGCGGGCTGACCGGCTGGCGGTGACGCCACCTCCGTCGTTAGGCAGGAGGCCGCGTCAGCACACCAGTCGGCTGCGTGTTGTCTGCGGGCTGACCGGCTGGCGGTGACGCCACCTCCGTCGTCAGGCAGGAGGCCGCGTCAGCACACCAGCCGGCTGCGTGTTGTCTGCGGGCTGACCGGCTGGCGGTGACGCCACCTCCGTCGTCAGGCAGGAGGCCGCGTCAGCACACCAGCCGGCTGCGTGTTATCTGCGGGCCGACCGGCTGGCGGTGACGCCACCTCCGTCGTCAGGCAGGAGGCCGCGTCAGCACACCAGCCGGCTGCGTGTTGTCTGCGGGCTGACCGGCTGGCGGTGACGCCACCTCCGTCGTCAGGCAGGAGGCCGCGTCAGCACACCAGCCGGCTGCGTGTTGTCTGCGGGCTGACCGGCTGGCGGTGACGCCACCTCCGGCATCGTCACGTCACCGACCACACGCAGTCAGCTGGCCTTCCGAGCCGCACCAGCCCAGTGTGGGGCTGCAGGCGGCGCATTGCCGCCGAACAACCTTTGGGTCCGCCTGGTCCGCACCGATAACTTGGCTATGTCGAATAATAGAGGCCAGCATTGATCGGCAGGTAGACGGCACCGAGCCACGAATGCGGCCAACGCGTGGGTAAAGGCTATGACCGCTCGAAACAAGGGCATTGACCTGATTTGTGTGGTGCAGCCTGCCGTATTGGCCACAGAGGAGCGCGGCAGCGATTAGCTTTTCGTACTACACAACACCTCACTCACACATTTCGCTGTGAAGGATGCCGTTTGCTTAAATTAGCCTCTTTACTCACTTATATTCCGTGATGTTGTCATTCTTCCTCATCAGTCTTCTTTCATTATATACCCAGCTTTCCTCGTTTTCAATAGATCTATTAAATTATTGATGTATGATATCGCACTCATTATATACCCAGCTTTCCTCGTTTTCAATAGATCTATTAAATTATTGATGTATGATATCGCACAACAATTTGGATACAATAATAATGTAAGATACGATACATTCAGTGTAATTTCAGTACCCTATTCAGTGTTGTTGGTGTTGTCTTAAGAACCAGCGCCTGTTAAACCACATGTGCTCCTGAGTACACCGTTGTGGGTTCGAGTCTCGCCTGTCGCTACTCTTCGCCCGCGACCAATCGGCGTGAGAGATTGGCGACGCTACATGACTCAACGGTCGACGTGTCGTAAAACCAATAACCAACCAACAGTACTGCATGTATTGGTGGTGACGCGCAGTGTCATGGTTGTCTAGGGCAACTACCTCGCCATGGCTGTTGTGCAGCCACATACTGTTACCGCACGGCTACTTCGGCGACGTCAATGTGTGTCGAGGCCATGCCCTGGATGCCGATCGTGTCCACGCATGCTCTGAATGCCGATGGAGTCAAAGCGTACCCCGGATATCGACCATAGATGGCGGAACAACCGAATTTAAGGTCACCGGGCAGTTCTTGAGTCAATTCTTTCCCCAGTCAACGCCATAGAATCAATGCTAAGTATCCGGATTTAGGGAGGCACCGTGACCCGGTGCTCCCTCACCCCTGCTCAGTCGCCTGTAATGCCAACCGTATCAAAGGCATGCCCTGTATCCCGACAGTGTCGAGGTATGCCCTGTATTCCGACAGTATCGAGGAATGCCCTGGATGCCGACAGCGTCAAGGCATACCTTGGATGCCGACAGTGTCCAGGAATGCCGTGAATGCCGACAGTGTCAAGGCATGCCATGGGTTCTGGCAGTGACGAGGCATGCCCTGGATGCCGGCTATATCTAAGCGTACCCCATCAGATGAAGCCTGTTCCAATTAAAACTGAATCGGATCTGAAGATGGTAAACTTGACCGATAAGGTTGTTTTTCAATGTAAGCGAGCCAACAAGCATGCTGTCCGCCACCATTGTGGTTAACCGTCGCAGCACTAGGGGTGGGTTCAATTTGACCCCCCTTCATATTTTCTAAGACAGCTCCTAAGCCGTTCAGGGTATAGTTTTGAAATTTGACGTACCTTCCGACAATTAATAAGCATACATTGCATAGCAAATTGAGTTGCAGTATGCCAAGGTCTCAGAACCATGGCAGGTCTAAATCCAGCCATGATTCAGCGCCATTTGTAGATGTGCATTGCAATGCCTTGGCATGAACACACTGCAGGATGCAATCAAAGTGAAATATTCGATCAAGTAACAATTGAAACATAACACAAGTGAACATGTGTAGTCGCGAGATCAAACAAAGGTCGATTTCGTTTCTGATATTATTTTCCCCAAATTGGATTTGAAATTGTGCGAAGGTATCTGTCTTCGCTCTAAATATCTTTTCTTAAGCATAACCTATCTCGAAAATCGTCAGTTTCAATAGTTCATTACATATTTCCAGATTCTTGACCTTGGCCTGATCGGTGACTTTGACCTTCCCACGTGTCAGTGCGCTAGGCTGTCTTCAGTTAGACTACCATAGATATTTAAGCACGAAGTCACATTTGTTTGACGACCAGTAGTCTGACAGTTACGGCCAGGACTGGCTGGGCGATTGAGTTCACACCGACTTTGACCGGTTTCGTCTGGCCTGGGAGGTTCGACAAACGAAGTGCAGAAAAATGTTTTCCAAGTACTCTGAACGTTTAGGGATGTAGCTCCATCATGCCGTTTACCGCGTCTCTATCATCGCGCTCTCACTCACTCACTCACTCACTCACTCACTCACTCACTCACTCACTCACTCACTCACTCACTCACTCACTCTCTCTCTCTCTCTCTCTCTCTCTCTCTCTCTCTCTCTCTCTCTCTCTCTCTCTCTCCCTCCCCCCTCTCTCTCTCTATCTCCCACCCTCCCTCTCTTCCTCCGTGCAAAGGGAAACATTAGTGGGGAGAGAGAAAAGTGACCTCACACAGGCACTGTGATGGTTAAGCAGGATGTATTCCATCGACGTTTCTTTTAGTTTATTTTAATTTGCAAAGAAATGTCTTGTATTCCGGAACGCTTGACGGCATTGCATGGAAAGTGAGCCTAAAACCCGAATATTCGTCCAATAATTTGGTTGTCGCTGAGTATCTGGCAAATACGTGCTCTTCCTAGGAATTGTTGAGGAAAACCAGATTTCATGAATTTTAAATTTTCAAAAATTTCCTCACGTTTGTCTGTTTTCAATGCACCCTTGTCTGTGACGTGCTGAACTCCCCGGCCGTGGTCAGTTAGCGTGTTCCGCCACACAGCTGAACATTGCGGTACAGTCTATATTGCTCGGCAGCCTAATCTGGCCCGCGCATGCTATTAATTTATGCTTTATATATAACCTCCTGCGTTTCGTCCCCGAAATCACTCTAGGTAGCCACACAGCACCGGTAGGACTCCCACAAGCATCGCGTTGGTTGCAAGAAGAATAATAAACAATGAAAATGAACTCTCGGCCCAGTGAGCTACAATTTTAGTTGCTAATAACCACCTGCCTCCTTCTTTGGTTCATGGGTCAGCAATCGATGGGTGGAAAAAAGAACTTGCGCAAATATGACGCGCACTAAAAAGTAGTTTCCTCCAGAATCCTGGCAATATGATTAAGAGAAGGAGCCAATTATATAGCCGACGAATACGTTGTAGCCCACTGAATTGGTAGAATATATTCTCGAAACCACGTTCCAAAGTGGGAACAAATCTATAAAGTGTTTGGTATTGGTTTTGAGCAGTGCGCTCATTTCCCTTCCATTGGCCTCTCGATATAGACGAAAACCACGCAACTGTTGTATAATGCACAAGCTTCAATCATCAGCGAAAACTTTATGCACACATCTTATCTCTCACCACGGATGCTCTCCTGATGTCCCCAAATGGCGCAATTGCAATTCAGGTGGTGGGTGGTACTCTTACCTCAAGTCACCGCGGCTGGTGGGTGGTGCTCTCGTCTCAAGACACTGCGGCTGGTGGGTGGTACTCTCACCTCACACTGCGGCTGGTGGGTGGTGCTCTCACCTCACAGTGCGGCTGGTGGGTGGTGCTCTCACCTCAAGACACTGCGGCTGGTGGGTAGTGCTCTCACCTCACACTGGGGCTGGCGGTGGTACTCTCACCTCACACTGCAGCTGGTGGGTGGTACTCTCACCTAGCACTGTGGTTGGTGGTGGTACTATCATATCACACTGCGGCTGGTGGGTGGTACTCTCACCTCGAGACACTGCGGCTGGTGGTGGTACTCTCACCTCACACTGCGGCTGGTGGGTGGTACTCTCACCTCACACTGCGGCTGGTGGTGGTACTCTCACCTCGAGACACTGCGGTTGGTGGATGGTACTCTCACCTCACACTGCGGCTGGTGGTGGTACCCTTACCTCGAGACACTGCGGCTGGTGGTGGTACTCTCACCTCACACTGCGGCTGGTGGTGGTACTCTCACCTCACACTGCGGCTGGTGGGTGGTACTCTCACCTCACACTGCGGCTGGTGGATGGTACTCTCACCTCACACTGCGGCTGGTGGGTGGTGCTCTCACCTGGAGACACTGCGGTTGGTGGATGGGCAGTGAGTTTGCATTGAACTGCCGGCCGCATATGTAGCACACCACCAGTTTGGACGCCTCCTTGACAGGTTTCTGCTTTGATTGCGAGAACGCCAGCTTCTTGCGCATTGCCTCCTCGCGCGCCTTCTTGCTCTTCTCCTCCTTCTTGAGGTACTCCTCTCTGAGACGCGCCTGCTTCTGCCTCTGTTCCTCCTCCAGCTCCTTCTTGCGCTGCGCCACAGGGTCGACGGTCGGCGGCGGCGCTACGGCCGGCGGCGGCCGATACCTCATGGCCACCGGCCGCTGGGTGGAGAGTCGCTTCTTGGCGTGCCGCTTGGAGCGCTTCACCGGCGACGAGCCCGGCGACGGCTCCGCCGGGTGACTGTGGAAGCGCTCCGGGTTCTCGGGCTTGCCGCAGCTCTGACACGGCCGCGGCATGGGCGGCTTGCTCCTGTGCGGCGTGCCTAGCAGGTGCTCCAGGGCGTTCGTGAAGTTGGGCAGGCGCAGGCTCGTCTTGGCCGCCTTGTTGCAGCGGCCGCGATCCGGCGAGAGGACCGCGGCGTTGGCGCGGTAGTCGATGTTAGGCACGTTCAGGTCCTTGGTGGCCTGCGAGAGCCGGATCGTCTTGGGCCGCTCGCCGTGGTCGGCGGCGGCCCGCTCCTCGGACGCGGCGCGTTCGGCGCGTCGCGCCTTGTTCAGCGCCACGATCTCCATCAGCTCGCGACAGCGCGCCGTCGACATGTCCAGCTCGTTGGACATGTCCGCGTCGAGCATGCGCGGCTTCTTCAGGGTGGCGGTGCGAGGCCGGGAGACGCGCGGGCTCGTCTGCGCCTCCAGGGCCGCCCGGATCGAGCCGTTGCTGCGCGGCCACGACGAGGTGAGAGCCGTCGCCTCCGTGCCGGCCGCCGCGTCCGGCTCCGCGTCCGGCTGCGGCTTTGTCGGCGCCGCCGCGCGCTGCGACGCGGGCAGCGCGGCATTTGCGGCGCGCCACCGCGCCAGGCAGCGCAGCTCGTGCGGCACCAACGAGCGCGAGCCGAACCGCTTGCCGCACACGTAGCACTCTGCGACGTTGGGCGGGCGCAGCTGTTTCCCGTCCGGCTGGCTCCGGCTCCCGTCAGTCACGTCCGGCTGGCTCATGGCTGCCCGTGTGGGTCCGGCTGGGCCGCGCCGTCACAACATGCAGCACCGGGGCAACGTGTCCGAGGCCAGTTCCGTCCAGCAACACGAGGAAGGTGGCACCAGCACGCCCGGGCCAGCTCCGTCCGACCACGACTGGCCGCCGACTGCGGCAGCGGTGCTGGGGGCCGGCCGGCCGCCCACAGATCGATACAATCACCTGGGTGAGGTGCACAACACCAACAGGGCGACGCCACCGGACCGCCGAGGTCTCGGCCGCGGCCAGCCCGGCCGCCAGCAACACCACGCTCGCGAAGTGGCGGGTATGCACGAGGTTGACGGACGCCGGCGACACCTGAGCGGCTCAGCAGGCTCAGCGAACGGCATCGATCCGCGGCACATTTCGTTGCCACATCCGGAGGTCATTGACCGCACCGACGCTAGCCGCAGTGCTATCGAGCCCCGCATCTACAATTATCGTTATTCGCAATGTACGGCTGTTGTGGCGTGGAGCGTGGAAGCATGTAATGCGAATGCAGTCTCGTGACAGTCGCCACATGTTGGTGATTACTACTCTGGTGAGTGTAATTTCGGCTTGCCAGCGACCATTGATGCCGGCACGCCGCGACTGCATGGCCTGCGGCGCCCTGTGCGGCGTCAAAGAAGCCAAGGTTCGAATAGCTCGAACTGTCCACACATATATTTGCCTTGAACCAGTCTTTGCAAACAGGCCGTCCTTGACTTTACCAAGAAAGCGACGCCCGGGGCAAAGACCGGGGTCACGCGAGGTACGGGCACGCCACCTGTTTTCCTTCGCAGGTTCACCGCACGCACTTCTATCGCAGCTGCAGTTGGAAAAATACGTCGCATTAATGGTCTCCTACCTGTATGCAAACACGACAACACGCCATACGCAAACATGGGCATCACGCATGCACAAACATATACTTACCGAAACTGGCGCGTGTAGTGCAGCATTGAGGATGATAAATTTGTATGTAATTTCCCCCTCATAAAACTTGAACTGGGCCGTAGATAAGACATTGCAACCAACATGCATTTCATCTTTGACAAATTTTGGTATAAAATTTAAAAAGATTAAAATGTGACATTTGGGGATTCTATGTTTAGGTCTATGGTGATACCAGCCCGGCTTCCAGATATAAGCACTCATTTTTTATCTGCAGTTGTCGGACGCTTTTGATAACCATCCTCTTATTTACATTACTCACGATGTTTGCACCCCACTTTCACCAAACTCCCTGCGGCGCTCATTTCAGGCGTGTCGCACTGTTAGCCTTGAGATCCTGGACGCTGTTGAGAGCCCCTTCCCGGTACATGCGAAGGTCAGGCGGTCAGGCGGACACAGGGCTAATCTCTCAACACTCATCAAACACGGTCCACAACACCGTACGGACGCACACGGACGAACGCAACAGATGGTGAAAGACGCGTACATGGGAATCAGTGGTATAAATACAATCACAGTAACAGTGGTCTGCATCGGAGAGTGATCGATAACATAGGAAACTCGTGCCACACATTACTCATCAGTTGCAACCCAATGGTCGCTGTTTTTTTTCAAACAAGCTCGTTGGCGCCAGCGAGCTCCGGCTGCGTGTGATCAGACCGGGGCACACTGGAGAGCCGACGCCAGGCTTCCTGTCACAGATGGTTCTTCCCGCTAGCATCGTGCCACATGGGAGACACATCATCATGGACACCATCTACAATGCAGCGCAGTTCCCTACAGTATGAAACCTCCTCGTAGGATTTAACATGCACGGACTGCAGAATATCAATTTCGGCCGTATCGCCCCGAACGAGGCCCACACAGCATGTTCACACACGCGATTGAGAATATCTATTCAGCGGTCTGTTTTTCGCTGCCGGCAAAACAGCATTGTCAGCAAATGAGAACATGATTTGTAAACACAGCTCCAACAGAATCTGTTCTTATCCATACACATGTGTGACCATCCTTCCATACACCGAAACATGCTAAAACTCCAGCTCCAGCTGCAAATTGTTGCGAAACCTCTTGCATCATCAGCACAATGTCTACGAAAAACATGGAATCGTTCGTAGAATGCAGCACTCAATTGAAACGGAAAGTTTCGTTGCCGATTGGCCATGCTGGGAACCTTGCATACACGCACAACTGGTGGGGCACAATATATGCCCTAGCATAGCCTACATAGTGCGTAGCGACACCACCATTGTAGATAACACGTGCCATTTTCAGCAGGAGGACCAGGAACGCAAAACAAAATGGCCTACAACAGCATGCATTCTGCCTCTGACTGCATGGAACCGACAGTAACTCCAAGCCAGTGATGGCAAACGCAGCAGTTGTGCTTGTGGCGCCTATGGAGCAGCTTGCGCCGGTGGCATGGTGCCGAGGTGTCCAGTGACACTCCGCTGGTGTGGTTTGAGCCGGCGCCACACTCCAGACACCGTACACTGCTGACAACGGTGCGTCAGCAGCACACACACACCCGGCGCGCTGAGCACACTGTCACACCCACGTCCGGCTCACTGTCAGGGTCACACCAGTGGTGTCGTGGCACCGACACAGGGCGGACTGACGGGGTGCCCGCCCGGTCAGCCCGACAAACGTCAGCCGGCCAGTCCCGCCACATCATCGTGACGGGACGATTATCTAGTTCACTGCCCACGACACGGCGGGTCCGGTCAGTGTCTGTACAGCAGCCTCAGCAGTTGCACCGCCCTAACGGACACCAGCCTCACATCCAGAGGCCGGCGTAGCAGCCGCGCACGTCCACGTTGAGCGGGCCGCCGGCGGTGAAGAGGCGGGTGCCAGACGCGTCGTAGCAGTGCGTGTAGATTGCGGGCGTGTGGTCCACCTGCATGGCGCCTCCGTCGTGGAACATGAGCTCGTCCGCCATCTGGCGCGGCGACTGTGGACATGGCAGGGCCAGGTGGTGACACATGGTGGGGCACTGCAGTGTCAGGCGGTGACACACAGCACGGCACGGGAGGGTCAGGCCATGTGGTGATACACATCATGGTAAAAGAGGACAAGTGATGACACTGTGGGGTGCAGGATGGTTAGGTAATGACATACAGCAGGACACAGATCATGTGGTGACACACCTCACCGTACGAGGGCCGGGTGGTAAAACACAACAGAGTAGGGGATCAGGTACTGACACACTGCAGGACATGGAAGGATCTGGTGGTGGCACACTGCAGGGTATGGGAGGATCAGGTTGTGTCACACTGCAGGGTACGGGAGAATCAGGCTGTGGCACACTGCAGGGTACGGGAGAATCAGGCTGTGGCACACTGCAGGTTACGGGAGGATCAGGTGGTAGCACATTGCAGGACCCCGGAAGGATATGGTGGTGGCATACTGCAGGTTACGGGAGGATCAGGTGGTGGCACACTGCAGGGTATGTGAGTATCTGGTGGAGACACAACAGGGTAAGGGAGGATCAGGTGGGGACACACCATGGTTCGGGAGGATCAGGTGGAGACACAACATGGTGGGGGAGCATCAGGTGGAGGCACGCCATGGTACGGGAGGATTGGGTGGTGACAACAGGGTACGGCGTGGTCAGGCCATCGACGGTCAGCGGTTATTTTGTATGGCATTAAAGTCCAATCTACACAAAACGAAAGTAGTAGAACTCATTCCACTTCGTGTAGGTGAAAATGCATGGATTTCTCGTTCTGTTCAGCTAATACGTACAATTTTCGGTCAAATAATTACTGGTAACATGATGAATCGAATCCAAGGTGTTTTTTTGCGTTTATTGCTTTTCACTACCATGGATTTATGTATAATTAAACTTCAATATCTGCATCGCTTAGCTGCGTAAAATATGAAGAAATTGATATGGAATCACAGAAAATTGTACTCTACTGTAATTCATGGTGTTCTGAACCTCATTGGGGGTTTCTTTCATGTATAATTTAGCCCCAAAGTTAGGTGCCAGTTAGGTGTGGAAGGCACATCCCTGTTTTTTCACACCTCCAAGTTCGGTTCTGTTTCGCTTCATTCTCGCTCGATGGCAATGGCTCAGTGTCTGTTTACAAAGTCAGCTGGTTAATATGAGTCGCTGGGTATTATACGGCTATGGCGCAGAGGGTTTGTCGTGGTCTATAACAGTCCTTGGCACCGAACAGCTCTCAGGTTGGTTTGACACGTGAATGGAAAGTTGGTTGGTTATTGGTTTTACGACACGTCGACCGTTGAGTCATGTAGCGTCTCCAATCTCCCACGCCGATTGATCGCGGGCGAAGAGTAGCGACAGGTGAGACTCGAACCCACAACCTTTCGATTGTGAGACGAGCATCTTACCCCTAGACCACTCGTCCCCGTGAATGGAAAGTATCATGGCGATATTTCATACGTATTTAGTGTGAAATTATGACGTATGATTCGGTATGTATTTTCTACCGATATTTGTAGTACATATTATCAATAGTGAGACATTTTGCGCTTGAACACATGATGAGTATATTGACATAAGGATGCCGAAAAGATATCGGAAGCGATGCAAGAAAAAGCTATATTAGATATCAATTTGCACCAAACTGTAAACATTTGAGAACACTGACGTTGGTTGTTTTTGCATGGATACAGTGGTGGCATAATGCTGTTGTCAGAGTCGGGCAGGACTCGGCTTCGGATAGTGGCAAGTTACGACACACGTCACGGGCACGGCGCTATCGCCGAATGAGCTGTGGCGTGTCGCTCCTCCCCCATTCTATTTAGACTGTTGTCGCAATGCTCCTGCATTGCCACCGCACGTGTCAAAGCGTCGGATTATTGCAACAACGTCGCGACCGGTTTACCGCCTTCACATCGCACAATTCAACATTGCGCTCTTTCCCATTGTATTATAAATAACTTAAATGCTGCCTTTGTCCAGAATCTACCCGAGCCTGAATAGAACGGAAATAATCCGAGCCGAGATTAATGCAAAGATCCCAGCATTCGGCTCGTGACGTGTCAAGGCCAGAATTCCGCGCAACGGTATTAAAATACTAGTGCCCACCAGAAAAGAGTGTAGATCCGCCCCGTAACGTGCTGCATGGCAGTGCCCAGGTGAAGCCAGCTCCGGTCTGGCTGAGTCCGACTGAGTGGTCCACAACCACCAGCAAACATAGGGCACGTAGCTACCGACAATGGCACAAACAGCACGCAATGGCTCCGCTCGCCGGCTGAATAATTCATCACCGAGCATCGGCACATGCACCGAACCGAATGCACATTCTCCTCAATTAATTTATTGGATTACAGGACGTCCCGCACTAGGGCTTTGTTGTTGAACGACCTTACAAATGGTCCATATATTGTTAGGTTGTAGATTATATTGGCCTTTGTCGTGTCTGCGGGTTAGTGGGGTCACCAACTTCTTACGCTAGTTGGTCCCGGCTTGGCATGAAGCACTTGGCCCGAGTGTTTTCGAACTCTGAAACTTTTGATCCATAGTCAACCAATATAACTGCGAGAAATCGACCACTGGCTCCCAGCCAGGTTCTTTAGAATTCATTTTTCAGATTGGGACATATGGAACAGAACACAGAGCAACGACAAATATCTCGAGGCAGAACACTATGTAGAAGCGCGCTTCTGAACCTGCCATCTCGAGCCACAGTAGTGGCGCAGCTGGACAGCATGATTAGTTCGAGTATGGCAGGCGCAGTGCTGACCTGTAGCTGACTTTCCCTCTCCCTCCACCGACTCCCACCCGTGGGATGGCAGCAGCTGATCAGTGTTGGCCGCGGCTTGAAATAAATGCTGGCTGAACAGCACTCGCGTCGCCAGGTTCCCGTTCACGATAATATTCTAACCAAAACTAAAGGTTTGATTTGGAAGGTGACATTTGGGACCGGTGGTAGGTCCAGAGGCACACCCTAACTTTCTGTCGCCGGAGCAGTCCCGGGACCGGATAAATAGAAATACGCGCTGCTGCATCGGCAAGGACTAGTAACAGCGGGAACCTGATAAATAGACCGTGTTGAAGACTACAGAAGTGTGCTAAAAAAAAATGTTTATACAAATATCATTCAGTGCATGTGTACTTGCGTCCATCAACCTACCAAGTACAATTTTAGAAAACGTCATTCCTTTCAGCGATGCGTCTGCTAGATTTGGCACCTTGCACTGAAGTTCAAATGCCGGCACAGCATTCCGAATTGGGAGGTGCAGCACACTGATTGTGCAGTTAAGTTCGGCAGAAGCCATTCGTTTTATATTGCGTTTCTGACCAAATTGGCTGCGAGTGACTCCGAGGCTCTTCCCGGTAGGCACATGCCAAGGGTTGGCTCCGACACACACAACTTTGGTGAATAACATATATAATAAGCAATCCTGCTGAACTTACGGTGGGTGAGGGGGTTCATTATCTTGTACGATGGCGTACCATTATAGCATGAAACGGATAGGGGATCGAAGTCCAAATGTTTTAACCACACTTAGAAATTGCGAATAGAGACATCAGTCAACAAAAAATATGGGCCACCACAGTACACAGTACACCACAGTAAACACGAGTCGCCACAGTACACATATACCATGATACAGCATACATTGCAGGTCACCACAGCATATGCAGGTCACCACCATGGTACATATAACAGGATACAGTATATATTACAGTACACACGCATATTGCACTACAGATACATTACGATACATATAGATAGTACATATCACAGGGTATAGAGTGCATTACAGATCACCACATTACACACTCACCACCATAGTACATATCACAGGGTATAGAGTACATTACAGGTCACCACATTATACACTCACCACCATAGTACATATCACAGGGTATAGAGTACATTACAGGTCATCACATTACACACTCACCACCATAGTACATATCACTGGACATAGTATACAGTACAGGTTGCCACAGTATACATGGGTTACCATGGTACATACAGGTCACCACAGAACACACCGGTTACCATAGTACATAAAACAGGGCATAATATATAATACATTCCACCGCAATGCATATGGGTCACCATAGTGCATACATGTCACCATAGTACGCAGGGGCCACCACAGTACATATCACAGGATAAAGCATACATTACAGTTAACCACGGTGCACACAGGTCACTACAGTACATATCAGGGTGGGCTGCACACACGATGGGTCATCTCAGTGCAAAGAACAGGGTAACACAGTGCATAGTATACATTGCAGGTCGTCACAGTACACACAGGTCAGCATGGTGCATACCACAAGATATAGTATACACCACAGGTGGTGGTGGATTTGTGCTTTAGGGCGCGTCGACTGCATTGGTCATTTTGCGCCCATGTATACACCACAGGTCACCATAGTACACATGCATCACCATAGTACATACCACAGGACATACGATACATTATGGGCCACCACAGTACCATAGTATACATTACAGGTCACCACAGTACACACACATCTGTCACCATAGTACATATTACAGGACATAGCATACATCACAGGTCACCACAGTACCCACGGGTCACCATAGCACATATCACAGGGCATAGTATACATTGCAAGTCACCACAGTACACACGGATCACCAGTGCATATGGGTCTCCACAGTGCATATCACAGAGCATAGCATACATTACAGGTCACCATAGTGCACACCAGTCACCATAGTACATATCACAGGACATCACACACATTATGGGCTACCACAGTACACACGGCCATCAGAGTGCATGCCACAAGCCATCGTATACATTACAGGTCACCACAGTACATATGAGTCACCGCAGTACATACCACAGCATATCGTATACATTACAGGTCACCACAATGCATGCTAGTCACCACAGTACACACGCGTCACCTTAGTACATATCACAGGACATAGTATACATTACAGGTCACCACAGTACATAGTATATATTACAGGTCACCACAGTACACACGCGTCACCTTAGTACATATCACAGGACATAGTATACATTACAGGTCACCACAGTATGGGACACCACAGTACATATCACAGGACATAGTATATATTACAGGTCACCACAGTACCCACGGGACAACACAGTACATATCACAGGACATAGTATATATTACAGGTCACCACAGTACCCACGGGACACCACAGTACATATCACAGGACATAGTATGCATTACAGGTCACCACAGTACATATCACAGGACATAGTATATATTACAGGTCACCACAGTACCCACGGGACAACACAGTACATATCACAGGACATAGTATATATTACAGGTCACCACAGTACCCACGGGACACCACAGTACATATCACAGGACATAGTATATATTACAGGTCACCACAGTAACCACGGGACACCACAGTACATATCACAGGACATAGTATGCATTACAGGTCACCACAGTACCCACGGGACACCACAGTACATATCATAGGACATAGTATACATTACAGGTCACCACAGTGCACACAGGTCACCACAGTACACAAGGGCCACCACAATATGCAAGTCAACAAAACAATGAGTGCAAACTCGCGTCAAGATGGGGCTGTGTATCGGACTTAATGTACCTTCACACAGCTAATACGCCGGGACAGCCACGTTGAGGGGGAAATCGTCAGCCAATCAATGTAAGTCAGCCACACATACCATTATGCACAGGAAATAACACCAACCACATACACAGGCAATTACTGCCAAATGCATTCACAATATTGCCAGCCGGACTCAGTCACAACATCACACTCACTGACAGGATGGGCAATGTCGGCTCTGGCAATACCCGGCGCCGTCCAGCTCGCCGACGTCGGGTGTTCGCAGAGCCACACACTTGTGTTGGAGGGTAGTATCGATGGAGCCGCGAGCTCAGCTACTCCACCTTTCTTCCCCTCCGCAGATCGCGTCTTACAGCGAAACATGACTGATTGACTCCCCTACCTCAGCGCATTGAAATTCGTACGCCATGAATCATCCGTTTGGGTTGGTTATTTGGGCTTACGGGCGCATCGACTGGGTTGGTCATACAGCTAGGCCATGAATCACCGCGATACTCTGCTGCCAGAGTTCACTCATACTGCTGTCTACACCGCACGGAGCACCAGCGTAGAGCTGTGGTGGCCAGTACCGCGTGCCCCGCCACTCACCACCCAGCCCGATGTGGCCTTGAAGACGACCGCGCGTCCCGAGCTGATGCCCGAGTCGAGGTACTTCTGCGCGCGCAGATCGTAGAACATCAGCACCGAGTTGCCGGTGCCGATCGTCAGGATGTCGCCGTTGAACGAGAGCGAGCGGATGCCTGCGGTACACAGGTATACTGGTGCACTGGGCAAGCGAGCAGCACACGCCACGTTAGCACCACCGCTGCTACAAAAGCCGGGAAGGCCAGGCCACGCTAGTACCACCGCAGCCGGGAAGATGAGGCCACATTAGCACCACCGCTGCCACCTGCAGTCGGGAAGGCGAGGCCACGTTAGCACCACAGCTGCCACCTACAGCCGGGAAGGCGAAGTCACGTTAGCACCACAGCTGCTACCTACAGCAGGGAAAGCGAGGCCACGTTAGCACCACCGCTGCCATCTATAGCTGGGAAGGCGAGGCCACGTTAGCACCACAGCTGCCACCTACAGCCGGGAAGGCGAGGCCACGTTAGCACCACAGCTGCCACCTACAGCCGGGAAGGCGAGGCCACGTCAGCACCACCACAACCACCTACAGCCGAGAAGGTGAGGCCACGTTAGCACCACCGCACCCACCTACAGCCGGGAAGCCCGACGGATGGCGGCATCACCAGCACTAGCATGTGTCGGTCGCAGGGTTGGCAGTATTTACCACAAAACTAGCTTTTACTGGTTTTTAACATTGGCAACAATCGACATGTCGAAACTGTTCTGATCAGTTTTGACCGATAGGGGTACTGCAAATACTTTGTTTGGTTGGTTATTGGTTTTACGACACGTCGACCGCTGAGTCATATAGCGTCGCCAATCTCTCACGCCGATTGGTCGCGGGCGAAGAGTAGCGACAGGTGAGACTCGAACCCACAATCTTTCGATTGTGAGACGAGCATCTTACCCCTAGGCCACTCGTCCCCTCAAATACTTTGTTTAACCTTGTCAGATATATAAGACATACTGTTTGTATGTTTAATAGAGTATCACGTATCATATAACGTGCTTAATTAATACATCGAAAAGGCCAAACTGGAGCTGAAAATGTCACAGGAAGTGCTGGTTGGTTGGTTATTGATTTTACGACACATCGACCATTCAGTCATGTAGCGTCGCCAATCTCTCACACCGATTGGCCGCGGGCGAAGAGTAGCGACAGGTGAGACTCGAACCCACAATCTTTCGATTGTGAGACGGGCAACTTACCCCTAGACTACTCGTCCCCGTCACAAGAAGTGCAAACATGGCACCGATTTATTGCCTATTTTTACCAGTCTTTTACCGGGTTTTGCCGGTTAAAAATGACTGTCATGACAAAAACTAGTTTTTATCGGTTAAAAAATAACCCTAATCGGTCGTGTACGCCGGCGGTGATAACGGAACAGCGTCTGAGCTCAATATACGCGGCACTTGTCCCGACAGGACTTGTCAGCTAATAGCATCAATGATGACACCAGTATGTCAAACTAGCAATGTTAATGACCCACAACATTTACGCCGGGTACAATTACGTGGCCACACACTTCCAATCCTCACATATACCCAAACACGTGACGCCAAAGCCGTGATCCCACAACTTACCGCATCCGTGGTACTTGGCGGTGATCTTTTTCAGCACCTTGAGCGACTTGGGGTCCAGGATGGTGGTGTGCGACTTCGAGCCGACGGCGTACATTTTGCAGTTGTCACCCAACGCCAGACACACGTTGTCCATCGAGTGGGGGAGCTTGCGCGACAGCTTCTGCTTGAACGAGACGGCGTCGAAGAGGTGCACGTAGGCGTTCAGCGATAGCGCGACCAGCGACTGGTCGCGATGGTTGAAGGCCAGGGAACGCACCTGGGGACAGCAGGTCAGTCAGTCCATTAGAAAGACAGGTCAGACCAGACCAGACACGCGCCTCACAGCTTTACGACGAGATGCGTGCCGGCCGCGGTGGCACGACAGCAAGATTAGACATCTCAGCACGTCGTGCGTGACCGTCGCCTGGTGAGAGCAGGTCAGTCAGCCCCTGGGCAGGGAAGGTCAGTCAGCCCCCTTGGCAGGGTTGGTCAGGTCAGACACCATCCAGAGTTCGACGCCGAGAGGCATGGCAGCCGCGATGGTGCTGCAGCAGCAACAGTCGCCTCAGCATGCCGTGGCCACCGTGCGGCTTTGTCAGAGTTTAGGGGCGCATCGACTGCGTCGGTCATGCAGCCGTGTGGCTTTGTCAGTGGTTACGACAGTGACGCAATGTGCGCAAACGGCGCCCACCCACACTCAGTCAGTCAAACGCTGGTGACGAGCGGCTCTCACGACCAGAGCTCACAAGCCGGCGACGTCCGCCTCCAACAAGACAAGTTGGTTATTTGCCTCAAATCAAGCTCGGAACAGACGAGGGGAACGCAAGTAGAACTAAGAAGAACAGGATACCCCAGGGACTAAATGGTCTCTTACCTTTTATCCATACCATTTGTTGGTTGGTTATTGGTTTTACGACACGTCGACTGTTGAGTCATATAGCGTCGCCAATCTCTCACACCGATTGGTCGCGGGCGAAGAGTAGCGACAGGTGAGACTCGAACCCACAATCTTTCGATTGTGAGACAAGCATCTTACCCCTAGACCACTCGTCCCCATCTCCATACAATTTCAAAATAATGCTATTTCTTTGATTTACCGATAGGACAGCAAACTGATCTAAAATATCATTCTTTGCATATCCTTGGCATTTGCAAACACGCTATACTTGCCTCACATGCCTATGTCAAGTGGGTGACATGTCCGCCCTATGCCAAGGACAGTTGGCGGCGGTCATGGTGGTGGTGGCACGATCTGACTCCCCATCCGACAAGTGGGTGGCATCTCCGCCCTATACCAAGGACAGTTGGCGGCGGTCATGGTGGTGGTGGCACGATCGACTCCCCATCCGACAAGTGGGTGACATGTCCGCCCTATGCCAAGGACAGTTGGCGGCGGTCATGGTGGTGGTGGCACGATCCGACTCCCCATCCGACAAGTGGGTGGCATGTCCGCCCTGTACCAAGGACAGTTGGCGGCGGTCATGGTGGTGGTGGCACGATCCGACTCCCCATCCGACAAGTGGGTGGCATCTCCGCCCTATGCCAAGGACAGTTGGCGGCGGTCATGGTGGTGGTGGCACGATCCGACTCCCCATCCGACAAGTGGGTGGCATCTCCGCCCTGTACCAAGGACAGTTGGCGGCGGTCATGGTGGTGGTGGCACGATCCGGCTCCCCATCCGACAAGTGGGTGGCATCTCCGCCGTGTACCAAGGACAGTTGGTGGCGGCCATGGTGGTGGTGGTGGCACGATCCGACTCCCCATCCGACAAGTGGGTGGCATCTCCACCCTATGCCAAGGGCAGTTGGCGGCGGTCATGGTGGTGGTGGCACGATCAGACTCCCCATCCGACAAGTGGGTGGCATCTCCGCCCTGTACCAAGGACAGTTGGCGGCGGTCGTGGTGGTGGTGGCACAATCCGACTCCCCATCCGACAAGTGGGTGGCATCTCCGCCCTATGCCAAGGACAGTTGGCGGCGGTCATGGTGGTGGTGGCACGATCCGACTCCCCATCCGACAAGTGGGTGGCATCTCCGCCCTGTACCAAGGACAGTTGGCGGCGGTCATGGTGGTGGTGGCACGATCCGGCTCCCCATCCGACAAGTGGGTGGCATCTCCGCCCTGTACCAAGGACAGTTGGCGGCGGTCATGGTGGTGGTGGTGGCACGATCCGACTCCCCATCCGACAAGTGGGTGGCATCTCCGCCCTATGCCAAGGGCAGTTGGCGGCGGTCATGGTGGTGGTGGCACGATCAGACTCCCCATCCGACAAGTGGGTGGCATCTCCGCCCTGTACCAAGGACAGTTGGCGGCGGTCATGGTGGTGGTGGTGGCACGATCCGACTCCCCATCCGACAAGTGGGTGGCATCTCCGCCCTGTACCAAGGACAGTTGGCGGCGGTCATGGTGGTGGTGGCACGATCCGACTCCCCATCCGACAAGTGGGTGGCATGTCCGCCCTATGCCAAGGACAGTTGGCGGCGGTCATGGTGGTGGTGGCACGATCCCGCTCTCCATCAGCAGTGCCCTATGTACCACGACTGGGTACGCCTGGACCGCATGTGACACAATTCACAGCTGTTGTGATCTCTGATATTCATCAGGATGCTGGAGCAGTGTTAAAATAATGCTCTTTTCGTTAGGTGTGAGATGTCGAAGAGTAGGATGCCGAAATTCGCAATGGAAATAATGTAGCTTAAAACATCTTTCATGTTCTTGAAGCTAAATTTTAAGCCCATAGCGCCCTGACAAGTGAACTTTCTTTCCTTGTTTTTTACACATACTTAATCTGGAGTATCCGATACTAACGATTACGATAAAAATATGCATGCTATAAACTAGCATTGCTGGTTATTGGTTATTGGTTTTTACGACACGTCGACCGTTGAGTCATATAGCGTCGCCAATCTCTCAGAACGATTGGTCGCGGGCGAAGCGGCGTGAGAGATTAAAACAAACCACAACATAGGGAATGTATTTACCTGCAGTTGTTTTACGAGATGTTCGTGCATCACGATCGGTAATGGTGAGGAAAACCATGATACTTGGTAGGGAGATGCTGCCAGAAACTAGGGATGAAGACTTCATAAACACATGTCATGAAGCACATGTCAGGCCAATACGTTTTTGTAAAGTACATCGATTGAGCGTTCAATAGGTGGTATATTCCACCCTATTCAACGAATAGTTTATCAGTGGGCTGGAATGGGCGACGATGCCCATCTAGTTGCGAGCCACTGTTCGATTCACCGAAGTAGAGCTACAGTTTTTGGCGGCTGGCCGAGTTCGGGTCTACGGAAACCTCATAGGCGGAATCCGCGCTAAGTTTGTGATCGATAGTTGCTCCGTTGATCATAATGAGGGGTCGGATATAATACGATATGACAAAATCTGGGATATGCCAGCGCTTGCCGCTGGCGAATCAGCGGCTTCATGGCGTTATATCCAGAGATAGCTCATTTACGGCTGGGGCGATATGTCCACACTCCCTTTAGTACTTCTACAAAAGTCCCCCGAATGTCAAAAGACTGAGGGTATGAACACAGTGAACTTTTAAAACATTAGATAAAAGTCCACCCAACTATGACACCGGACCAACATCAAGCACGCCGCGATGCTGCAGTACCTTGTCGGCCGTTTTGCAGCTCTTGGTGGCGATGGCCGACACGTGTTCGTACGTGGGCGGCGCGTCGGGGTTGTCGGGGCACTGCTGGTCGTCGGGCACGTGCCACAGCGTGACGGCAGTGTCGCGGCCGCCGGTCGCCACGTTCTGGTCGTCCAGCCAGGCCGTGTCGTAGATCCAGTCCTTGTGGCCGCCCTGCCGGTCAGGCAGCCGGCCGGCGTCACGCACGCCCGCCACCCGTGATCAGGGGCCGCCACACATCAGAGGCAGCCACCCTGCCGGTCAGGCAGCCGGCCGGCGTCACGCACGCCCGCCACCCGTGATCAGGGGCCGCCACACATCAGAGGCAGCCACCCTGCCGGTCAGGCAGCCGGCCGGCGTCACGCACGCCCGCCACCCATGATCAGGGGCTGCCACACAAGCCAGCTGCTGAGAAGACGATTGTCACACAAACCACATTCTGGAACAGTCAGGGTCAGCACTGTGGAAAGCAATGCACTATGTGGCCTGGAAATTCACAGATGATGGAAATTTATTCTTTAGTTCCTGTCTGATGGTTGGTTTTTTGGTTTTACGACACGTCGACCGTTGAGTCATATAGCGTCGCCAATCTCTCACGCTGATTGGTCGCGGGCGAAGAGTAGCGACAGGCGAGATTCGAACCCACAATCTTTCGATTGCGAGACGAGCATCTTACCCCTAGACCACTCGTCCCCCTAAGCACAAGTTTAAGCAATGTTGATTCATAGCTATCTTAGATTGATTTCCAGGGTAAAGTAGGAGCAGCAATTATTTAGTGGGAAGGGAATGCATTACAAAATAATGGCTATATGCCATTCAGTGCCGCGAGCCGAACCTGCGACAACCAAATGGAATGTTGACCTAAGCTCTAAGCGTTCTTGCATTGAGAGTCTGAAGTTGCCTGAAATCTCAGTTGCATTGGAAATGTGGACAGCCATGGCAACAGTACATGCTAAAAAATGTTCAATGAATGAGCAACTGAACTGAAACGCATATATGTATGCATGTAGATCTTTATGCATGTATCATTATACATATTATATACATACATACATACGTATATGTATATATAGCTGAAAACATGAGTATTTGTGAAGCAGATTGTTCAATATTGAAGTTCAGTTCAACAGCACACCAGCATTGGTTAGCTTCTTTTTCGGCGATCCTATTTTGTGAATTAAGGTTCGATTTTCTTGTGTGTGCTCAAAGAAAACTGATCCAAAGTTCATAATTATACATAGCGAAGTTTCTAAAAAAAAAAAGATTCAGCATTCATTTCATTACTCTATTTTGTAGGCATACCACTCAACGTTTCACCTAGCCTTATACATTTTCAAGAGGGAACAAATCGTGAAATCGTTGGGTCATTTGAATAAAAACATTGGTCGCGTGCGGAGCTATACAATGGCATTGTGTATTTCAAAACCAGAAATTATAACACAGTACATGCTCGAACAAGCATAGCATACATACACACATACATACACAACATGATACATACATACGCCACACGGCACCCTATTAGTGCGAACTAGGGGGACCATCACACAGCTACAGGACCGCCTGTGCATTCACCTGTCGGTTTATGGTGTGGCCCCTGGTTCTGATGTATGCGACCTCTAGTGCTAAGAGTAGCTGCTTTTGTGGTATAGCTGCAAGGATTGTGGTGGTGTCGACTAGATATGCACGTGTGGGGGGTGTTCTGTGGACTGTTTCAGTGTGGAGGCGTGGACCGCAATTCCGTAGGTGCATGGCGAGGCGTCTGGAGTGTTGTGGTTGTGTTGCCTACATACCCAATATTGGCAAGGAGCGCACAGTCTTCCACGTTACACTTGTAGTGGTACATGGCACGTGTTTGCTTGAGTGGTGAACAGTTCTGTGTGATGTGTTTCAGTACAAGTGATGCTGTGGTAGGACTTCTGTAGTAGATGCACAGCTGAAGTTTATGTGCAGTGTCGGTGACTGTGCGGTTGCGTTTGATGATCACGACCATCTCAGCAGTTTTGTAAACAGGGGACATGGTGTTTGTGTAAAATAGACGAATGGAGTTTCCTGTGTCATGCTGCTAAAATGTATGCTCTGTGTACTTTCTGAGTTTCTAATTATTTGCTGTTCAACCATGTCGACCGAGTAATTGTTATTGGTCAGGATTTGTTTCACGCCGCGTAGTTTACTGCTGGCCAAGGGCCACGTGGAGCAGTGCTTGATGGCGCGGTGAACGAACTCTCGTACTACAGACTATTGTAGCGGTCCGGACATTGGCTGGGACCTTCAGGCACTTCCCTTTGTCAGTCACCTTTCGGTGCACACTCGTGACGAAAGAGTCAGCGACGTCAATACAAACATCAAGGAAGCTAATGCTCTGTTCGGCACTGGAGCCAATGGTGAAAGCTTGTCCGGATTTTCCCTTCAGTTTCTGCTTTAGCGCCATGATCGCCTCAGCGCTGGCAGCATCGACAAAAACACCATCCACATAGCGCCAGCAAACATACGGTCTGACGCCACTATAGACGACGCTGAGGCCCTATCCTCAACTTGGCCATTCAGGCTTGCGTGAAGCGAGGTCCAAGGGGTGAGCCCATCACTATCTCATCACTTTGGTAATCAAGTTTACCTTGTGGGCATCTGAAGGGGGCATTTGTGGTACACAAACGCAACATCGCTTCCATGATACATTCAGGCACCTTTGGAGGCAGGAGCGTGGCATGACGGTGGACGTAGTCTGGAAGAACGGTGATTGTTCGTTCAACTGAAGCATCAGTTAAACAAGTCTGTCACATCGAGGATGCCAGCGCACCAGGTTTCCGGTTGGCATGAAGTAGGTCAATAAATTCGGCGGAAGACTTCAAAGAGTATGCAGATGGCACGAAGCAAGAGAAGGTCGCATGCCAGACTGTACGTCAGAAACAGTATCTGTGATATGATTGAACGCAGGGGATTTCCATGCTTGTGTGTCTTGATGTTGCCATTGTGGTATCATAGTAGCACAGGACAGTACTCACTCCAGTGTTAAATTATTCGTAAAATAGGGTGGAATTTACCACTTTCTGAACACTCAATCGACATCCTTCTCCAAGAAGTATCGACATCCTGCTTCTTGATGCGTGCTTATGAAGTATTCGTGTCTCCTTTCTAACAGTACCTCGTTTGTTAAGTATTATGATCATGCTCTCGATAATGGATGGTGATACATGAACATTTCGCAATGCAATTTCAGGTAAAGGGATTATCCATAATGCGATATGGCATACAGCACCATTGTGTAGAATAAGTTTTTTTTCGCTATCCTGAAGATAGCTCTTCCTGACATATGAATATCAAAATAACTGATGAAGGTACAACCATTGGCTGAAATTTAAGTCTGAAAGGCATCAAAAACATTTGAAATGACACTAATTCCATGACAAATTTCGACATCCTACTGTGCACGTTTCGACATCTCACGCCTAACGAAAAACAATTATTTTAACACTGACTCACTCTTGACCTTATCGATCTTACTGTCGTTAAGATGTTGGCAGCTGTGATGAGCTCGTTGGCCTGCAGTTTTAGCTGTTCTACGGGGTTCAGTTTGATGGGTTCAAGCCTGAACTGACGCTCAAAATCAACTGGACCTTGCCATAGTAGCTCTATTGATCCAAAATAACAAAAGTATGTGACTTATTTGATATCTTATGGTGATATCAGTGTTATTTCTCAGCTCCTTGACTGGTCTAAGAAGACGGGGGTGCAATAATGACTTGCGTGGCTACTTCTGTTTTGGAGCTCTCTGCTCTTCACGAGACGAGTCAAGCAAACACATGTCATATACCACTGCAAGTGTAACTTGGGAGACTGTGTATGTGCTCCTTCCTAATAGTGGGTATATAAGCAACACAACCACAACACCCTCCAGACGCCTCACAATGCACCTACAGAATGGTGGTCCGCTCCACCACACTGAAACCGTTCACAGAACACCCACATATGCACACAGCTAGTCGACAACACCACACTACAGCAGCTACACTACACAAGTGGCTACACCTAGCACTGGAAGCCGCATGCATCAGAACCAAGGATCTCACCGTAAACCGACAGGTGAATGCACGGTCGGTCCTGTGGCTGCATGATGCCCCCCCTGTTTCGCACCAATAGGGTCTTTTGTGGCGCATACATGCGTCATGTGGTGTACGTGTGCATGTCACGCGTGTTGTTCGATCACGTACTGTAATATAATTCCTGGTTTTGAAATAAGCAAACCCATTGCACAGCTCCGAACGCGACCAATGTTCTCATTCAAATTATCAAACGATTTCGCAATTTGTTCCTTCCATACTTGACTGTTGAAAATGTCTAAAGCTAGATGATATGTTGAGTGGTATACCTGACAAGTAGAACAATGAAATGACTTAACTTTTTATTAACACAACCTGACAACCTGGCTCCAGTTCTTCATTCTTGAGTGTCTATCCTGCATTTTTTTATCTTTCCCTATTTTCCAGCAACTTTGTTTTTCATCCACACAGCTAATGGAAAAGTATGTTTACGACATTTGTCGCTTGGACAAACGGCCGCAATCACAAGGTGTGCATACAAACCGCTGGCCACGACTGTCAAACATATTTCCCAGGAGGACGCCGCAAAAATCGCCGAGGGCCTCGGGGAGTGGCCACACATAACATAATCACGGCACAGGAAAACACAAACACCAAGCAAACATACTGTAGGTCAACAAGTGCCGAACACGGACTGTCACAACCGAGGACACGATCACCAGCGTATTCAAAAGGGAAGGGGGCACACACTCTGGCCACTCCCCCAACATCTAAGCCGACTGAAGTGCACACAATGTAAAATATTGCTTCAAATATATAACGTATGGAAACAAATATGTGCAGTGCACTTTTAAGCCTAGAACACTTTGAACCAATGAATTGCTTTTATACCCCAAAAATGTCGATCTTCCATCACCTGAAATACTCCGCCCTTCCTAAAGGAACGTTCGTGCCTGCGCACCAGCAGGCTGGGTTTGCCTGTGGACACGATCATTAACTGTCCGCCAATGTTACCTCAGCACACACGGATCACCTCGACATTGGAGCAATCATCGCAGTAATACCAGCAGTCAGACCAACCGCTGTCCAAGGCACCCGACACTTACGCAAACCACTCGGGCAGGAGGTAATCATTGTGCTGTCTGTTGAACAAGTGGCCCCGTACAAATACCAGTCCATGACCAATAGGCAGCAGCGAGCAATCAATGCGCCAACTACATGGCCAAGTGCATAAAGCTGGCCCAATCGCCTCGCAGCACGTAGTCGTGAAGACTGTGTAGGACGGGGCGAGTAGACGGTTAGATGTTCATAGTGTGGCAAGAACTAAAGCACATCCAAAATCGGCCAGGAGACACCATCAATGAAATGATGAGCATGTATCGAACAATATGAAAACAAACACCTGGTGATTAACAAGGGAAATGAAACAAACAACACACGAAAGATGCGGCATGTTAGGAAGAAAACTTTTTTGTGGGATCCAGACACTATGGAAAATCACTTGCCTAAGAGCTGGAAAAACAATCTATTATTATATTATTTATATTCTTCTGTATAATAGACAAGCTGGGATCTGTGCGTGACACCGCATCTGCACCCGGTAGAATGTGGGGACCCCTGCCTTACCTAGTATCCTATTCAGTATTATCTATTATCCATTAACTGTCTTGCCCCTGTCACGCCAGCAGACATGTGCGTGTGTGGTGAGTGTACGGCGAGTGCTTATTACAGGGGACGTGATGTCTTCGGCAAACTTTTCCGGTAGTGATGACGGACACGGATTCCGGTACACGGACACGGACGGATGACGGATTCCGGTAGTGCAGTCTCAGCGTACTCGCCTGCTGCGGCACAATGATGGGAGCTGGACAATTGGGCGCAGTGGTGCAATTTGGAGACATCTCCGCTGAACAGGCGGATCCCTCACACACCAATATTTGTTCTTAAAAATATAATTTGCACCTCACCCGGGCGAAAGTTCAAGATTGCTTATTAGGCATATTGATTATTACCACCCAAGCAATGCTTGTCAGAGTCATACTGGTGGTGTGTGCCTACCGATAATAATATCGGAGACGCGTGGATCCGAATTCGCCACTCGAACACCGCTCAAGGTCATGTCAGGTCAGATCGAGGGCGAGTCAGGTAATCTGACCACTAGGCCACACACACCACCTTCCGCTTACGTTCGCAATATTACTAAGAGGAGGGAGGGATGCAACGACCGGCGTCCAGGACGCCATGGACCACCACCTTACCGGCGTGCCAATATGCCAATACACCAAAGGAGCATAGCCTAACCAAGCGATCACGGTTAAAACATGCTGTTTGGTAACGATGTCGGTCAATGAGAATATAGCAGCAGCATATTAATGGAAATGTCCCGTCAACCAAGCACGACACGACCATCAACGAAAAGACAGCGACTAAATGATACTACTTGCACCAATGGCGCAAACCTCCTTGTGTTTAATACCACCAGGGGACCAAAAGGAACGCTATATCGTAGCTCAGACATATTACAATGCGTCTGATCGGTCGCTGTGCAAATGAAGTAGCTGCCACTTACTCAATTGGAAACAAAATGAAGAACTGAAATTTTTTCGCAAATAATTGTGTCCGACCAGCTTAGAAGTGCATTCTGATCCCAAGGAGGGAACATGAGCGTACATAGATCACAAACTAGAATGCGATGAACACTGGAGCTGGCTATTTTATGTTATTAATCAGACTTTGAGCAAAAGAAGACTCACTGCCTAACTTAGCACACCCCCCATCGGCATGATTTACGAGGAGCAAGTGCACTCCAGTTACATCGAAGGGTTCTTTAATATGCATATGCAGGACTTCGACCCAAGCCATTACGGCAATGGTTTCTCATCGATCTGTAGGGTAGTCGGTGTATCCGTTAGCCTAACAACAATGAACTACCTCAACTGGAATTCCAATGCTGCTGCTAAATGCCCCTTCGTTGCTCACACTGCTTCTTATCCAACATAAATTGTCAGTCCCCCCCCCGGTAGAAATAGTGAAAGCCTATATAGAAACAGGTAGCGGCAGCGATGGCCATGACGATGGTGATGACAGTGACGATGACAGTGACGATGACAGTGACGGGCGAGGAGACGAGCGCAAGAGCGAGTCAACTTCGTGGTTATTTTGTGCCCACTTACATACACATAATCGTGACTTCTCACATGCATGGTGCCTGCACATCTCACTCGGACAATGGTCACACTTCTAGCACAGGCGTTGTCAAGACCTCTCACACAGACGAACTTCTCAAAGTCAAACGCACGACAGTGTTCTGTTAGTTATTTGGGCTTTAGGGCGCATCGACTGCATTGGTCATTTAGCGACAGTGTTCTGTGACATCACGAGACCTAGAACCTCCTCCTCGACACAGCGATCTCATGAGGCTCGGGAATCGCCTTACTGACACAGGACGTTATGGGACGCCGTACTTACCTCCCCGCAGGGCTATCAAATTCCCGCAGTTGGGTGCAATTTGAAACCTCAACACAGCTGTTTCTGGCATCACTTCCGATATCTTTTCTACATCCTTATACCAAGCTACTCGTCAATTGTGTGTATGCTATGGTAGATTATCATGCAGTGTGTATACAGTTATTCTTAGCTGTAGATATTGCATTCCCAAAATGCCTGCCTGTTTTTTTTATTCACACATGTAAATAGTTCCTTCCTTCAATGGAATTTAGCAGCTCTAGCTGGGATTCAGTATTTCATTTGCCCTAAAATGTACATCTAAGTGCCTGCATTTTTCATTTTTTCCATCGGACATCGAACACAAAATGATTTGAAACAATTTGATAACACCGACTCCCCGACGCAGGACGCTATGTGACCCTGCACTCACCTCCCCGACACAGGACGTTATGTGGCCCTGTACTCACCTTCCCGACACAGGATGTTATGTGGCCTTATGCTCACCTCCCAGGCACAGGACGTTATGTGACCCTGCATTCACCTCCCCACCACAGGACGTTATGTGACCCTGTATTCACCTCCCCAACACAGGACGTTATGTCACCTGGTAATCACCTCCCCGACACAGGACGTGCTGTTACCCTGTACTCACCTCCCCAACACAGGACGTCATACAACCCTGCACTCACCTCCCCGATACAGGACGTCACGAGACCCTGCACTCACCTCCCCAACACAGACTGGATCGAGCGTGGGCAGCTTGTAGACGGCCAGGTCGCAGCAGTTGCGCGCGCCGGTGGCCATCAGCGAGCGGGACGGGTTGAGGCTGAGCGCGTACACGCCGCCCATCACCTCCAGCTCCGGCAGCGGTGAGTTGGACAACAGCATCGGGATGTTGTCGATCCGCCGCGTGCGCAGGTTGTACACCAGGATCTGACGAGAGGTGTGGGGGGCAATCAGCCGGAGAGGCACGCCGGCGTTCACAGCACTGACGCGTGTGCATCACGCCCGTCATGCAGCTGGCGATGGTGGTGTGTAGGTCTCGGTGGAAGTGGTGAGACAGTATGGAGGAATACATGGCAGGAGGCGGGAGAAGTGAGCACGAGTGTCTCCATCACACAGAAGCAGCAGCAGCCCAGTACTGGTCAAGCATTCAAAGCATTTGAGGCATGGATGCAACAGTAGCTACCTAATAATATAGCTACCTAATTGACATGTCTATACAACTTCCCTGGTCTAGTCGGCAGACCATCGTCAATGCCGGTGCGTCCTAAAGCCCAAACAGTCGACCGGCCGTTCAGCCAAGACAAACCTTATTGCACTTGGTGCCGAACACCACCTGGTTGTCGCTGAGCCAGGCGCTGCAGAACACCTTGTTGTAGTTGTTCATGGGTATCGTCCGTTCGCGCATCATGCTGTAGCTGAGCAGGTGTTTAGTGGCGTGCTCCTTGCTGAGACTGAGCTGGTTCAGCTGGTGCAGGCCGGCCTGCGACGCGGCGTGGTAGTCGACGAAGCTGCGCGACGTCGTGTCGTACTTCTCGCCGCCGTCGGCCGCGTCCAGCTCGTCGTCCGAGTCGGAGTAGTAGATGAACTCCTCGGGCTTGGCGCTGCCCGCCCACGTGTCGGTCTTGAGCAGCGACAGGTGGTCGGGCCGGCAGTAGGGCTGCCGCAGGCCGGCCGACGGCGGACGGCTGCCCAGCACGGCGCGCCGCCGCACGGTCGCCATGGCAACGGTCCGCCGCGCAGCCCCGCCAGCTACCCGGCTCACCGGGGTCAGTCAGTCTGCGACACACGTGGCGACACTCGGTTATAACATGAAAACACTTGGCTATCACATGGCGAACTATATCTGGCAACATCGGCTACGTTCATCTCGATTCAGCCTCATACAAAATGAAAGAATTTCACCAGTGACTGACTGACTAACATAACGAATATTACTGAATAAACATGATTATCACTTATCAAGCTCCTACCAGACCCCCCCCGCTATCAACACATACACGCATATACACACACTACCACCACCACGAAAAACGAAAGTAAGCAACTATATTGACCCCTGCAAGGCCGTGATGGGATAGAAACAGCTCCAAAGGTACGCAATAAGATACACGCAAATGATATTATAATTAAACTCGTAGTTTTCATACAACTCTGCTGCAAACTTCAAGTATGTAAAAATACATTTGTAATTCATGTTCATCATTTTACAATGCTAAAAAGTGATTCGGTGACACAGCCGGTGCAGTAATCAAGGTGACAGAGTGGAGGAACATTAGCAGGAAGTCTCCAAAATGTCATCGGGATCACAAACAAGGACATCAAAATATCCTCTGACTTTCAGCTTGTAATTTTTTGGGAAGCAAATTGAACACACTTAAAAATTGTCCCAACATACACACCAATTTCCGGAAGGCTTGCAAATATCGTCAGAAGTGGACGTTATTCATGACGACGGACGTCACACATTTCCCCATGCTGCGGGCGGGTGAACGGCCAGGCGACATCACATACACAAAGTGTTCTGCCACTTGAACATATTACACCATCTCTATGTCCACATGACCATACACCAAACAATAAGATTCACACTCAAAATTTGTTCGCATGGTATACTCAAACCTGCACTTTTGGCCAGTCACTAACGGTGAAAGACGTCACCGGAACTCTTGAATGACAGATACTTCGAATGGATCTATCCTGAAAGCAGAAGTGTGAAACATCAGTATTTGTGCATCGATAGATATCAGTCAAAGCATATCAAAAGAACACGTCCAAATATACCAGGTGCGACCATTAGGACCGGAGTACAGGCTTCCGCACATATCCGTCCCTGGCGCCGAGCCATGCCCATCATCGCCGGTGATAGAGGTGACGGCGAGCATCGGACGGCAACACGTAGTGAGAGGGGCGACACCACTGGTTGCAATGGCCGTATGTATTTATTGTGCTGCTGTGATACAACACTGTAACCAGCATCTCTGATGGAAGAATAACATTTTCGCCACAAAACGAAGCCTTTCCGAGGGAGCAAGCGCATTTCGGCAACTTCCTGGGCCTCTTCCAATTTTTATATAGAGAAGTTCACAAATACCAGAGGCTCTTCAGTTTTTGTTTATAAACAAGAAAAAAACACAATGTTCGGGCTTCAAGGAATGTTCGGGCGAGAGGCTCTTCATATTTTGTTTCTAAACAAGCAAAAACAAAACCGATAAGCCTGGTGTCATCTGCAACATTTCGAAAGCCTTAAAACATGCTTGGAGCAGGGCCTATATCACAATTAAACTTCCCTGCCTGCCTACCCCACTGTTGTGACACATGGTCCATAGTCTGATGCATGCATCAAGTGGTGAGATGCTGTTAGTTTCCAACAGGGCCTGATCCAAGATGTGATCCAGGGGTGAATACAATGGTGTCTACTGTGCTCGAAGTCGTGGCAGCAAAAGGTTGCATACATTTTTGCTGCACGATTGTAGGAATCAGAGTACTCTTCATGTCACCAAGACCATTATTTGTTAATTTGGCGGCTGATGTCTATACAGGTACAAAGAACGTACCGAAAAGCTTCCGATGTGGAACCTTCACTTTTAATGAAATTCCTCCAAGAGATACCAACCGATTTTGAATTTTAGTTCTATAACATTCAATTACTAATTGAAACCAGCACTCATTATTACAAAAAAGTCACACCCATGTCTACTTTTTCACTAGCCATCTGCAGAAATCGTGGTGGCGGTGGATTTGGTTCTTTCACTGTGGATGTGATCTTTTCTTCACCTTATACCACCTGTAATGTATCTAATCAGCAATAAACGATTTTTTTGCACCCAATAATGAACCCTCATCCTAGCATGGAGCTTTTGAAGGAATTTCCGCACGGCCTTTGCAAAGCATTCGAAGAGCACCCAAAAGAGCCTTCAAGGCAGTGTTAAAATAATGGTTTTTCGTTAAGTGTGCGATGTCGAAAAGAGTCAAAAGGATGTCGAAACTTGCCATGAAATTAGTGTCATTGAAAATTATTGTTATGTCCTTCCAGCTCACATTGGAGCCAATACTGTACTTATGACTGTACCTTTTTCTTTGCTTTGCGATACCTAATAGAGGAAGAGCTATATTTGGGATAGCGAGAAAATACCCATGCTATAAACTGGTATTGTTATTATATCATATCATCAGTAATCCCTTTACCTGAAATTGCGTTTGGACATGTTCGTCGATTACGATTCCTCGTGGTGAGCATGAACATGATACTTGTAAAGCGAGATACTGCTAAAAACGAGGAAAGGAGCCATCAACACGCATCACGAAACACGATGTCGATCTCTCTTTGAGAAGAATGTTGATTGAGCAATCACTAAGTGGTGTATTCCACCTTATTTCACGAATAATTTATCACTGCTTCAAGGGCGTCTTGTGGGGTAGACTGGGATCTCAATGGAGTCTCTGCAAAGAGGTCCTCGTGGATCCTACGATGGATCTCCGTGATGCATTCGAAAGACACCGTGAAGTAACTAGAGTGATCTCCATGGAGTTTCTAAAAGGATCTCCATAGGTAGGTAACTTGACAACATAAACTCACACTGCCACTGCCACTGGAAAGCAAGCACTGCTTTGGCTGTAATACACTTAATTAGCACACTACCACTACACTAGATTTGTGGAATGGTGAGGCCAAAACGCAATCGAAAAAATTGTAAGTATTTGAAGAAAAAATGAAAAAAGATCATGCGAGGGGATCTCCATATAACCTACGAATTAATGGGCACTAAGCTGCTAAAGAAGTCACTTCCAACATCCTACCTATCTATACCAATCATACTTATACATCCTACCTACTGATCAATACCTATCTATCCCAGCATAGCTAGCCCTATTCACTCAATCCTGTGAAACATGTGTGGATCTAGTGATCGCATAACATCAGTAGGTTATGGGTGATCCAACATCAGTAGGTCATGTTAGGTGATGCTTTTTGTTATAGTTTAACATTATTCTTCACCTTATATTATCCCACCATAAGCCCCTTTTCCACACACTTTTTCCATGCTTTGTTTGAGGATAACATGTATCTGCATTGTCAAAAATACGTTTTACCTGTGTTTTTTAATGTCATTTGATTGATCTTGATGTTCTCTTTTCAGTTAAATGACTGCTTATTGAGATACAAGTACTTGAACTTCAATTGCATATATCCTGAATGTTTCCATTTCCCAAATATATGAAGATCAAATTCATTCAAATCAAATTATCAAGAAAACACTAGAAGAAAGTCAATTCTTTTAAAACCAAAAATTGTCCTAGGAGCTTCTATATATTTACCCAAAAATTAGTCTTATCATGTTTTCATAACACAGTTATTCATAACACAGGTATTAAATGCACTTTACCTCCAGAAGCACACAAAGGGGTTAGGTTGGATTAGGTTAGGCTTTTAGTTATAACATTTTGAAAGCGATTTTTTTTATTGATAAAAGGAAATTAGTTTTCTTCAAAAGCAGGTTAGACTAGATTATGTTAGGTTAGGTTATGTTTATTTGCAAAATTTTGAAAAATAGATTGAACTTTGCGTCATTTTGTCTCAGGGGGCCTTTTTATACCCCATTAGGTTTTCGGCGGATAGCGTAAAAACGGCGTGCGGCATCGCACCGAAATTTGGCACACCTTTTCCCACATCTATTTTGCATGTTGTGTGAAAATGTTTAAGTCATTTCGTCTATGGTCAATGAGTTATTCAAGGTCATGTGAGGTCACCTAAAAAAAATCAGCCAGTCATAATCCTTTAATGGATAAAGATATTGCAATGAAACTTTCAGTGTTTGCTTATCTTTAGGGATGCAACAAAACGGACCAGAGGAATTATTTAATTTTTCGTTTTTGATGGCATATAAGTTGTGCATATTTGCCCATTAGGGCTAAAATCGAAGATTCTGGCTAAAGTAATCATTTTTATGGGTGCAAGTTGACTTAAAACAATGCTTTGTCATCCACTGAACCCATTGGAAAGTACAAATTAAAGAAAATTGAAAATTACAAATTTTGAATAAACGAAAAATGAAATGTTGCTCTTTGGGTGGTCAAAAAAAAATTATTTAATAAAAATGTAATGATAAAATAAAAATATTAACTTTAACAAAAATTGAATAGTTTATTCAAAATTTATTAATGAAAAAATTCGTCAATTTTGCTTTTCTTTTCTGATCCAAGTAATTTTTGTTTTTAAAATAGCCCCCAAAATGAACTCCCCAGAGCCAAAACCATGATGTCAGTCATGATCAGTTAGACCCCCCTAGTGATGTCACTTTTGGGGGATAAAATTCTTGGGGTGGTTTCAGACCATATTCATTGAGCGCTTTCCAAATGACACCACTTTCGTTTTCATGCAACACAGTTTGGAAGCTAAAGGGGGCTAGAGGTAAAAGGGCCCCCCTTCAAGATGGGGTGTGGGGACTTGACAGGAAAGACAAATTAAGGGAAGAAAGAGGGCTAAAAGGGAGGATATGCTAGGTTGCATTCCCTTTTGTTTCTTTTTTATAAACATGCTGGTGCTATATTACCTAACTCAAAGCCCCTTTATGGTGTTATTTTGTTCTCCAACTGAAAAGTAAGCATTTGTGGAGGAAATATGTGGGCTAGGCCTGGTCCTGTTAGATTAGGTTGGGCTATGTTTGTATTTGAAAATTTTTAGGAAATAATTGATTGAAATTCTGCTCATTTTTCCTTTCTATCTATCTAATCACATTCAAAAGCATACTGAAAAAAATTGAAGAATTCAAAAAGTACCCCACAGCACAAATTTAGCAAAATTACTTCCAATTAATAAAACAGTGCACAACTTTGATAACTTAGGACCTGAGCTGGAGATGAGAGCAATATCTTTGACATAAAATATTCATGGTTTTGTTTTAGCACAAACCATGAATAAAGGTTAATTTGCTCCAGATACTGCCCTCATGGGGTGATATCCCTTTGGGCCAGTGTCCACAGCACTGAACTACTTCATATATTGAATTGTTATAAAATTTGCATGTCCATGGTAGCCTATGGTAACATAATACATTACTACTTGCCTATAATTCCACCAGAGAAAAGCAAGACTATGGTTACATACACAGGTGAGGTATGCATGTTGTGGTGATGCTTGAACAATACCAAAAAATACTGGGGAAATCTGTGCTTTAAGGTGTTGGAAAAATTATTGGACTTTTTCTCCAATACCTTAATGAATGTGACAAAGGTGATGTGAATGCTCATTTCCTCTACAAATTCCTACCACCAATCCTAGTTACTCAACCAGATTAAAAAAAAAAAATCATCATCTGAACTATCACCTCAAGGACTCAGTGACTGACCAAGATCCATCTGAAGCAGAGATGCTCCAAGTAGAGGTAGGGGGTAGACATTTTTTGTTCCGGATATTGGTCATTCCACCTATTTTTATGTAATATGATCAAATCCTATGAAAAAAATTGGAAATTTTTTTCTTCTGCGAAACCCATCAGTACCGACATTTTTTCGTTTAACCCTTTATAAGCTGACCCATAAATTTGGCGAAAATTCAGATTTTCTCAGTTTTGGTGCTAGAGAGCCAATTTTTGGTTTATTGAAAATGCAGACCCCAAATTTGGTCTTAAAAAGTGTGCTTAATTGTGAAATCTCTCAAAAATAGGCAACTTCAAATTGGCCATATCTGGCTTTGTTTGGGAGATATAGCAATTTAATTACAGCTAATTAAGCTAATTAGTTTTATTAGGTGGTGCTGATGAATTTCGAATTAATCAATTATTTTTTTTATTTTTTGTTGTTAGGTATGATCAAATGACAGCGAAAAAACATGGAATCCGCCATGCACGAGCACAATTGCAAAAGCTGACTCCATACCCCCGACCCCTACTCCAAGCTTCATCCAAGCATACAAAGTCCACCAATTCTTAGGTTGCAATTATCACAATTGAAGTAGGGAAGCTTTCCCAAAAATTCTGCACCATCCTAAACCATTGCATGGAGACATTCCAAATGTTGTGCTGGGAAGCCAGAATATATTTAACTGCCTGAACAGTGATCACTACATTGCCAACTGTTATTTTCATTAAATGACAGTTCTGTACCAATGCATGTGATTACTTAAGATATGTGGCCAAGCAACTAGAATTGGTGGTAGGAATTTGCAGAGGAAATAAGTGGTCACATCATCTTAATCACATGCATTGGCATAGAACTGTCATTTAATGAAAATAATAGTGGGCAGTGTAGTGATCACTGTTCAAACAGTCAAATATACTCTGGCTTCTCAGTTAGTGCATATGGAAGATTAGTATATGCTGGATGATTAATAAAAAATATGGGGTTAAGCAACTAGGGTTGGTGGTAGGAATTTGCAGAGAAAATGAGTGGCCATATCATCTTAAGTATCCAGCATATATTATCTTCCAGCAAGCCAAAAGAAGTTGAGTGGAGTACCCCAGAGCTCTGTACTAGCTCCTGTATTATTCTTGATTTACATGAATTATGTACCTCATGGCATACACTCCCAGTTCATGGTTTTACAGATGACCAAAATATATACATCAAACTGAAATACAAATATATCACGGACTTGCTGGCTGGTATTTCACAGGGCAACAAGATATAGATACACTGGTTAGTACTGCCAAGTCATGTGGACTAGCAATGAACTCCAACAAATGTGCAGTTCTTAAAGCACATCAGGGCTCATGACTGGTAAAATATTCGCCATTATGCACATTATTACCTAAATGGAATTCAAGTAAGCTTTGTAGACATGCATACTGACTTAGGCATCACAGTAGATAAAAACTTGCACTTCCATCAACACATAGCTGGTATAGTATAGAAAGCTGGAAGTCTGGCCAGCAACTTACTAAGTTCATAAAGTTCATGTGTTAAGGCTCAATAAGGGCCATAGGGCCCATCTGGGTTAAGCCTATCTAGAAAAGATACCAGAAAAGTAAATGCTCACACCCCAATCAATCCATTATCTCAAGTTCCAGGGGAACTATATATCCCAGCCTATCTAGCACCATTCACCTGATAGTGCATAACACCCTCCTCAACAATTCCAAATTCTTCCAATCATGCCCCATTGTGCTACCATAGCCAATCTCATCAGTATCACATCCTGAAGGAAGGTGCTGAATCCACTGCTAGGTACACCCTACGTAGTATAATATAATACTAGTAGTATAATATACCCTATATACCTAGTATAATGCTCATTTTATTAGCATGACCATATATGGGGCCACGGTAGCTCAGTTAGTAGAGCATCAGACTCTTGATCGCAAGATTGTGGATTCAAATCTCACAACCGAAGGCATTTACTGAATCCACCCGCAACCAATCGGTGAGAGGTTGGCGACGCTATATAACCTAGCAGTTGGTTATTGGTTTTCTACGACACGTCGACCGTTGAGTCATATAGCGTCGCCAATCTCTCACGCCGATTGGTCGCGGGCGAAGAGTAGCGACAGGTGAGACTCGAACCCGCAATCTTTCGATTGTGAGACGGGCATCTAACCCCTAGACCACTCGTCCCCAACCTAGCAGTTGAATGCATCGTAAAGGAACCCAAGCCCCCATAGCATGATCAAAAACATAAGGGTCCAAGTTTCAACAATAACAGTGACCAGCATCCCCACACTCGTCAATGTCTTTCTACCTTACCTATACTAGGTGCCTTTCTACCTTCTACCCTACCAGCTATATTCACAGAATCTCATGCAACAAATGTGACCTGAGTGCCCTACAAATAATTTTCAAACTCCATCCATGGCTACCTAAAGGGGCCCATACAATGCAAACCCACTTAGCATAGATATCACCATACTCACCATCCCTTAGAACTCAAAAACAAGATTTTGCAATATAAAATAGTTGTCCACCCTATGTTTAAATGCATTCAATGAGTGACTCCCCACATCAGCAGGCATGCTATTCCACTAATCAACAATCCTTTCACTGAAGACCAGTTGTCACTTAACTGTCCTACACCTTGATTTGTCTAACCTGAATTGATGACCCCTAAGTTCTACTTCATGTCATTCTCATGAATTTATGAAAACTCTGTACATTACTCACTCATGCCAGGCCTCTCTTGGAGTTTTCCTCATGTGTTTGGAATACATGATATATAGGTGATTTAAAAGGCAGCACAGAGAAGGAGAATATAGGTGATTTAAGAGGCAACTTAAACTAACCAGTACATTTGTGATAAAAGGTGTTTTAATTACACCTTTTATTACATAAAAATTTACCAGTTAGTTAAGTTAGTTTAGTTTAGGTTAGGTTAGGATAGGCTAAATTATATTAGATTAAGTTACATCGACCATCTCATTAAGGTGTGAACCGTGCCATATGTATGACGTCATAAAACCGTACTGATGTGACGTCATCATTGAAATTGAAAAGTAAGCATCAGCGCCGAAAATGAGTGGTCACATCTTCTTTGTCATGTTCATGAATATCATATTCTGAATTTGTGTTCCAAAAATTCAAAAAACACCTTTTATCAAAAATTTACCCAGAACATAGAGGGGATAGAAGGTCTGGATTATGGTGCTAGATTACAAAAAAAAACTAGATCTGTACTCTGTGAAAAGTAGACTGATTTGAACAAACATTATCGAATGTTGGAGGATTTTTCATGGTCATTCTGCCATCAAGATCCCTGACATGTTTGTGCTGGCACCATTGGCAAGCATGAGTGGACCATTCACTGAAATTGGCTCACAGATGTGCATCATTGGATTGCAGGAAAATATTGTTTAGCCTCAGATGCTGTAACACATGAAAATGCTGGAAATGCTGGCCTGATGATGTACCTAGTAAAGACATAAAGACATAAAAGATCAGTGCAACTATGAGCCACAAGGGCCCTTCTTGGTTGCACTTTGTACACTGAACCAGTTGCCCACCAAATCTGTCAATCAACCCTCCCTTGAATACAGAAAAACAAGCCCCGTATTCTTATAATGATTGTCTATGCCGTTTTTAAAGATGTTCAGTGTGTTGCTACTGACAATTGTTCCTGGCAGCTGGTTCCAGTGTTCTACTACCCTGTTGGTGAAGAAAGACTGTCTTAAACTTGTCCTGCTGTGATTTACTTTAATTTTGAATTGATGACCTCTAATTGCATCATTTCTGTTAAATTCAAACATTTCCCTGAGATATCCCTGTTCCTGACCATGAACAAATTTAAAAACCTCGATGAGATCTCCTCTCAGCCTTCTATATCTAAGTGAAAACATATTCAATTTCTTCAATCTTTCCTCATATGCCAGGTTGCCTGTACCATTAACCATTTTTGTTGCCCTCTTTTGTACTCTCTCTAAAAGCCAACAATATTTATCATAACTAGGGGACCAAGCTTGGACACAGTATTCTAAATGTGGCCTGACATATGCACAGTAAAGCTTCCTGATGACCTCCTCACTTTTGTATGACACATTCCTCTGTATTGCCCCAAGCATTCTTAGTGCCTTCTTCCTGGCTTCTTTGGTCTGTTCTGATGCCCCCAATTTTGTGTTCAAAATAACACCTAAGTCCTTCTCCTGCTGAGTCACAGATAGTACTTGGCCATCCATCAAGTATGGCACCTTCATATGCTACCTACCTACATGCATGACTGCACTTATCAAAATTAAACTTCATTTGCCATTTTTCGGACCACTTCACATGCTCGTCTAAGTCGCTCTGCAGCAAAACCTGCTCATTGTGCCCTGTTATTGCCCTAAAGATCTTCAAATCATCTGCAAATTTCAAAACCTTACTGCTTAGGCCATATTCAATGCTATTCACAAATATAATGAACAACAGTGGCCCCAGTACCGACCCCTGAGGGACTCCACTAAGAACATTTTGCCATGACTTTGTACCATTAAGCATCACTCTCTGCTGTCTATCTGAAAGCCACAACTCAATCCATTTTAGGATGCTACCTGCAATGCCATGGACCTGAAGCTGCATCATTAACAGTTTATGGGGTACCTTGTCAAAGGCCTTACTCAAGTCAAGATATGCTACATCAACCTGATTTCCCTGATCAAATTGTTGTAGCAAAATTTAAAAAGTCCAAGAGATTTGTGAGACACGATCTCCCTTTTCTAAACCCATGTTGAGTATCTTGAATCAATCCGTTTCCTTCCAGAAAACTAACTATTCTATCTTTGATAATTGATTCAAGTACCTTGCAGACTAGGGATGTGAGGCTTACTGGCCTATAATTTTCAACTTTCCCTCTTTCTCCTTTCTTGAAAATAGGAACTACATTTTCCCTTTTCCAATCTGTTGGAATTTCATTTTGTGAAACTGATCTACAAAATATTATAATAAGTGGAATTGCCAGTTCCTTTTCAGCTTCCCGCAATACCCTAGCATAAATTCCATCCGGTCCTGCTGTCTTGTTTGGCTTTATTTTTCTGATATAATTGAAAACAACATCACTATCAATGAAATCAACATTGTGCATCTGATCACCTGTCACTGAACTGTGGTTCACAGTTGGCAAATTTGTCACATCCTCCACTGTAAACACTGATTTAAACTGCTTGCTCAGCTCCTCAACCATCTCACCATCCTCACTCAATATAGTCCCATTTACTTCCAGTTGACCAATTGTGCTTGAAACTTTACTTAGCTTGTAGAAACTAAAGAACTTTTTAATGTCCCCACTACAGTTCCTAGCTAAATCCAATTCTTTTGCTTGCCTTGCTGCTCTGGTTTTCTGCTTCACAGCATCTCTAGCTTTTTGATACGACCTTAGATTTACGATATTTGAAGCTTCCTTAAATACTCTAAATGCAACTTTCTTAGCCTTAATTGCTTTCATCAAATCTGGTGTAAGCCATGCTGGCTTTCCTACCCTTCTTTTGCACCTTTGCTTTTGGGTGACATGTCTAATCTGAATTTCCCTCAAGTAAGATTTGAACTTTTCCCACATTTCACAGGCATTTAAATCAAAAAATTATTCTTCCCATTTTATGGCAATTAAAGCCTCTCTCATGGAGTCAAAGTCTGCCCTGTTAAAATTTGGAATCTTTGCCAAGTTATCCTTGATTGTCCCTGCTATTTGTACCTTAAATCTCACTATGTTATGGTCACTTCTTCCCAGAGTTTCTCCTACAGTCAAGTCTTGAACTAAATCACCTAAATCTGAGAAGACAAGGTCCAAGAATGAGCCCTGCCTGGTTGGTTCCATTACAAACTGGTGTAAGAACAAGTCCTCTTCAAGGCATTTCCTAAACAGTTCACATGATGGGGAGCCAACACCAACATTTTCATATCCTTTTAGATTAAAGTCACCAAGAAGAAGGCATTTCCTCTGAAAGTTTCTACTGATTTCCGCACAAATCACCTTATCGAGCTCCAGTTGCTGAGAATGTGGCAAGGTTCCTGATCGATACAAAGCTCCAATCCTCAGTTTATTGCTGTTGCCTCTTCCCACAGCAACATCAAGCCAAATGGACTCCACAGACACATTTTTTACCCCATCTGCTACTTTCTGAGAACTGTATAAGCTATTCACATAGAGCATTACACCACCCCCTTTCACTGCTGGACCCCTATTGCATGAAAACATATTGTATCCCTGGATCTCATAGTCCTGCAAGTTATCCCCAAAATATCCCTCACTGACCCATGCCTCAGTAATGCAAACAAAATCTGGTTTCTCCTCAGCAACATAACACTTGAACTCATCAAATTTGGATCGAATGCTCTGAGTATTAAGCATCATACACTTAACAAAAGTTCCATAACCCTCCTTGGCTTTTTCATGTTGAGCAGCTCTATCATCTCTGGATGAGCTACCACTCTGCCCCCTTGATCTACTGCAACCCCTATTTGCTGACTGTGAGGTGTTTGCAAGACTTCTCTCTCTATCAGCTACATCCCCCCATGACCTGTCTAGTTTCCCTGTTTCCTATTGAGAGCCTCCTCATACCTATTGCTGAGCAATTAACTCCTCTCTTGCTCAAATGTAACCCATCTAATGCAAACATTTCAGTCCTCCCCCAGAAATCCCCCCACAAAGTAACCTTAACAAACATGAATGCATTTAAAGCTGCACTGCAATCAAATCTCTGCACATTGTTGTATGCATATACTGAATAGATTAACCATGATAACATACGAGTCAAACTTGAAGAGTAGCTTTACTTCTTTATATCCTGCATCTAAAATGCTATACAATTGCCAGCAATAAAAGGGAAACCCAATGAGCAGGTACCAATGTAAGTAGGTACTTACCCATACAGCTCCCACAAACACGCATATAACATACTTACTAACTTGAATTCTACCGGAGCTCCCATATGAAAGAAATAAAAATTGTCGAGAAGTTTGATTTAACGCAGCACAAATGTCTCACCATAAGCAAATGCGCTACTTATGGCTAAGAAAGATTCTGTGCTGCCACATTTTCCGACCGGTAAAAATAATACGGTTCCCGAGATTGCCATTCACAAAAAAAAACACCAAGACTATGGCTGCGTTCTTTGTCACGTTCCGTCCACGAATTCCGTGGACTCTGACGTCATGTGTCGTTCTTTGTCCAATTTTCACGAATTCCGCGGCCAGATTTCGTGGATTCTGCGGGGAACGCGCGGACTGAAAAAAAGCTGTCCAGCCCCGTCCTGTGCGGTTTCTTCCAAGATGGCGACGCACATTGGAAGTGATGTGCTGGCCAAGGAAGACATTGCAAATTCGCAAGTAATGTTGTGAAGTGGATAGGATTGGGCTAGATTGTGCGAATATGTCACTAATGAATGTCATGTTCCCATCGGCGAGGATTTTCCGTTGCAGCGTGGTCAACTTCTCAACTGTTGAGGTGAAACAGCAGAAGCTTGACACTACCTTCAGAAACTTCTTTTTCTGATTATTTGCATCTCCACCTTGTAAGCATGCCGATGTCGGTCCGCTGTCCGCATGTGTCGGGGCGAGCTCGACATCTCGTAAACGGGATGCCGACATCGGGCCGCTCTCGGCCCAACATCGGCATACTTATTTGGAATATGTACATATGTCGGGTTGAATTCGGCATATCAATAGCGGCTAGCTGACGTCGGGCCGTTATCAGACATCCCACTCCCCATCCGACAGCGGGCCCCTAGCGTCCCGACAGCAGCCTGACAGCGGTCCCATGTTGGCTGGGTGTCGGCTGCATGTCGGCTTGGCGGCCATTCCACTCATCAGCCGACAGCGGGCCACTGACGTCCAGATAGCGGAACGACGTCGGTCCGCTGTTGGCATATTCACTGGGCAACGACCAATATAAATTTACTCCTTGCCCTTGACATGCCTGTCATAGCCTGCCCTGGACATGTCTGACGTTCATCTACCTAGAACGCGAGCCATCTCAGAATGGTTTCGCATTTTTATCCTTTTTATTGTTGACACCATGAGCATTAAATTAGGCATCAGTGGCCAATAACAAACTGATTTTACGATTTGGTATCTATTAAATATTAACATTATTTAATTAAATATTAAATATTAACATTAACATCCACAATGGAAAGCGCCCCTGGAGAGTGCTATCATTATCCAGCGAGTAAATATCAGAAACAGTGGCGAAGCCAGTGCCCCCGGGCGAGTCGAAAGGGGAGCTGTCCCCTGCGGGTCTGAAAGGGGCTCTCCATGTGAGAGACTTGAAGGGCCCGCGACGGTTCACTGGGACGACGAGAAGAGACCTTGAACCGGCGAAAGCTGCCAGGGCTGACCGATAGGGCTCCGGGCCCCGAGTCAACGGAGGGTGACCAGGGACAGCTGAGAGCTCTAGGCTGGACCAACGTGAAGGGCTTCCAGGACGACGGAGGAGCCCAGCTGATCGTTGGGAGGGCCCCGAGCTGACGAGGAGAGCCCCAAGCCAATATGAAGAGCCCCTGAGATGACAGAGGGCCCAAATCGAAGAAAGGGCCCCTGACCTAATGGAGGGAGCCCAAATTTTGAACAGAGGCCTCCGGTCTGACATAAAGTGCTCAAGATAGCTAAAGAAGACCCATGAGTCGACTGAGGCCACAGCCACCGGAGGGGGCCCAGACCCGCCAGAAGGGGTCCGAACCGATGTGAAAGGCCCCTGGGCGAACGGATGGGCCCAAACCGTACAAGGCCCCACGGCCTGATGGAGGAAGCTCAAGCTGTTGAAAGAGGGTCTCCGACCTGACAGAAGAGGACCTTGGTTGTTAATGAGAGCCCCTGAGCCAACGAAGAGGACCTCTAGCCGCGGGAGGATCCCTTGCCGTCGAAGATGGCCCAGAGTTCGTATGAAGGACGACTGTCGGATCTAAGAGGGGCCACATCTGGGCCATGCCACCCACCCCCAAGAGGCTGATTTCTGACAATTTTGCATCAATAGTGTATTTTCGTGAAATCTAAGAATATTTCCCGTCCTTCCCGAAATTTAAAAACATATAAAAACAGTCTCAGGGGCCCTTACGGGCCTCTGCAAGGGTCCCGTAAAACATATATATATATATATATATATATAAGACATACTCATCTGACTGATTAGTATGTCCTATGAGAATCAGCTAAGACTGGACTAGGATTATCCCGGGCTTTGGAATGAGCACCTGAGGGATCGGTGTCCCCTGAAAGCTAAGAGAGTCCTTGAAAACTGGCAATGGGTGCGAGGAATACCGAGGGCCCGCCTCAGAGATGAGATATCTTTGAGAGTCATGAATGCTGCAGAGGACTGGGAAGGTCCCCTAAAAGCCAGAGAGGGGCGTGAGAGGTGAACAGAGAAAGAGTGCCAGAGGGGTCTGTCTAAAGATGGGGAAGCCCATAATAAGGAGCAACAAAATAGACGATGTTCGTCTGAGCGCTCTCGCTACGAAGCACATCTGCCCTCAAAAAGTGTTGTTACCTGCTGTGACACGAAGTCGTTTCTCGAGGACAATGCAAACCGCTGCTAGGCGACTTTCCGAACGCCGATAGCGGCCGCCTCATAGGCGATGGATGTCCTAGTGACCACGGCTGCCCCAATTGCGAAAGGAATTTTAGCGTCGATGGCCGTTTTAGCGGTCGCAGCCGTCCCGGGGGTGATGGTGGTCCCTGTGGTGATGGCCGCCTCAGTGGTGACGGCCGTCCCAGCAGCCATCGCCGCCTTGACCACATGTAGTCACGGTCGCCTCAGCGACCATAGCCATCCTAGAGGCCATGGGTGCCGTTTTATCAAAATGGCTGCGATGGCTCGAATGTTCGAAAGTATACATTCCCGTCCAGATGCTTAATGCATCTGGACGGGAACCAGGAAAACCGCACTAACCACATCAGCATGGATGATATTATGCCTTGATCGTATATAAGGCTCATTACTTGACCGCGGCAGATACCGAATGGGCAAAATATGAATGCTATTACGGTATCGAAAGACCAGCACTAACAGAAAGATCATATCCTTCACTTCGCATTTCCCAATATACATCTTTTTGCGCTTACCATAAACCGAACTTGTTGGCTGAACTCTGACACTATTTCCTCGCTAAATTCAACGGCGTCGCCACCGTGCGATATGTGGCGAACGCGTCTCCTAGAGTTATTTTATTGTGGCAATCGTCCGCCACAATTGAAGAAGGCGGCCCTTAGAGAAGACGGTCCTCTTCGACATTAGATGAGCCTTACCTACTTACGCACCATAGGCAACCAGAAGACGAACGAATTGTCACATGACAAGCGAGGATTGCTAGTTTGAAGTCTTTAAAGGCAGACGCATAGTGTGGACAGTGATGTGCGACACATTTACCAATTGGGGTACATAACATGAGTCAAGTGCTTTGTTATATACCATTAATATTAATAATTATGGCCATTGATATAGCTAAATGTAAGCATGCCAGCTAGATACAATTGTAAATGTACCAGGCAGAGCTGTGTTTTCCACTCACAAATACAGCTTAGCTTAGCAACTGCGGATGAAGCATGATTTTCGGGTCTCGGAATACCATTGGTCAATCTATCGTATTTGCAAAATAAAGCACACACAAGCATGATCATCCACATTGTTCCGCAGAGTCACCAACTGTGTGCACAAGTTAATGGTATGATCATATGTGTTAGCTGTTTGTGCCTGACTGTCAAAGACAGGTCAGCAATTCTTTGTTGGATTGGGTGCAACTTCCATTGGCAATCGCAGTGGTAATATTACCGGAGATACCAGCCCAGTAATAATAGCAGAACACAGCAATTAAAATGTTGATAACTAAGAGAAACAAGATGCATGTACACTGTACAGAGGAAACGTAAACAAGAAACTAATGACTGTTAATCATCTCTGAACGTGCTTGCAACATGCACTGTCGCTCTAATTGTGGTTATTTTCATCTTCAAAACCATTAGGATGACTCAAATCCGAATTGGGGTGCCTGAAAAGAGAGTCGAGGTGGTTTAAGCCATCCCAAAAGTATGCAAAACGACACCCCTGTTGACGGTGACGGCCGTCCCAGCGGTGACGACCGCCCAAGCAACCACATCCGTTATAATAGCCTGGTCACAGCTGTCCCAGCAGCCACGGTCAGTCCAGTGATGGCGGAAGAGACAGCCGAGCAACAGCTGTAATGACGCCCGCTGCAGCGGCACCAGCTACTTTGCCTTGGAACGTGGTGACTTCGGTAAAGGAAAACACACATTACAGGATGCTGTGTGGTTTTCATAGCTGGTTAGGCTGCAAATCTGCACTTATTTTTCCCCACGGGTATTCATGTCTCATTTTGAGGAAGTAGGTATGAAGGTGTTGAAAAAGCGCAACAATGTGGTCCCAACCCGTATCATAAACACACTCCCCATTCAACTGTTTCTTAGCGTAACGGATAACAGAAGAAAAAATAGCTGTGCCCATGGAGATGAGCAATTGTATTTTTAACCAAGGTAATAATATTTATCCTTCCATTAGAGATGTGTTAGTTTCCCTTCACTTTCCGAAATGAGTTTTCTTTTGTTGGTTGCTATGGCCAGCTAAGTGGGTTGTTTTTCTGCTTATTACCGGACTGTTCGATCTTGATTGCAAGACTCGCATTAGCCACGCTAGTGTGGTGAGGAAATATTTCATTAACAGACCGTCACAATCAACTACTGGAGCAGTAGTTGCAAAAAACTGTCACTGGTGGCGCTAGTTGTCCCGCTGGCAGCTGTCGACCCGTATGGTATGTACCATCGGAAAGTTCTGTTGCAGCCTGCAGGCAGGGATGTCACTTTGTATGCGTCAAAGGGGAGGGGGAAACTAGCCCCAGTTATTAATTCGCCCCCAAAATCATTGATTTGGCCCTCCAATCAGACGGAAGCTTTAACATTAAGCCTATGGAGCCCTTCCAGAACTCTCGAGTACACCCAACTTTCATCACTCAACGAGTTCTTCCTCAGCCGATGGCGCCTATCTGAGGAAAAGGATTCCATCAAAAACATCCTCCCAATCAATTGAACAAAGTGACACCCATGGCTGCGGGCACAGGATCGGGCACCATCCCACGACAGAAAACTTGTGGACCGACCGCAACTGCGCTCTCTTGGCGGCGGCGTGTGCATGCATTTCGTTGCGTCTGATTTTCGCAGAAGTGCAGGATTTTCAGAAGTATATAATATCTAGATCGGCAACTCAGCACAGTGTATTCCGATTTAGGATGCTTGTGCGGAGCGTGTGCTCTATATTTGGCACTAAGGAAACGGTCCGCCGCAGCCGAAATTAGCTGCAATCTTGCGAAAATCAGGCTTATTTGTCAAATATGGTGTGCGTTCCTATCTGAAGCACTATGCCGAATTATCGAATTCGCTCAAGTATCACGTTGTGTCGCGATACTTTTTGTCTCACAGACCTTCCGCCCAGTTTATGCTGTGCACTGCCATTCAGCGCGGCACCCTCCACCGGATTGGTTCATGCAGCCACCTCGCCTCGGGGCACACAGGTCGCAGGCATGACGAAGTGGCCGGTGGCTGGCTGGCTAGCCCTTAGTCTGAGTCGGCTGGATCGGTTCCGGATAATTTCCGCCCTGAAACCTTTTCTTTGAGCCAATGGCGTCGCCATCTTCAGTTTCCACGTGGGATCCAACTCCAAAGGCATAAGAATGATTTTCAAGCTAGGGGGGAGGGTAAGACCGTAGGTGTTTTCTGTCCAGATCTACGTCCACCGCTTCCCTAACCCCCCCCCCCCCCGCTTAACGCCAAAAAAAAATCGGATTTCTGCAACTATGAGTCCGGAGCCGGAGCACTCTTTCAACACGGGCAGAGGAACGTATAGGGCTCTGTGTGTCGCATCCTCTTGATAAGCTCACTAACACTGCTTACTCTCCCTAGATACCATGCTTCTTAACGGAAGACAAATCTTTAAAGTCAAGCGCTACATCCTGACAGGTTTTGTAGATAGAGTGCTAAAAGTGAATTTTCGCTTCACGTGAGATGTCAAACGAGGAAAGTAGAATGTAGAAATTTGGCATGAAAACATGTTAAAAATATTGTTTACGTCCTTCAAGCTCAATGCTCAATCTTTTCACCAATAACATAATCCTAAAAGCTTTTGGATTATTCTGGGAAACACCTAGCATGGGGTACCTATATTAATGATAATAATAATGATGGCAATACCATGCTATTAACAAATGGTATTGCATGACAGACCACATCATAGGTAAACCATTTACCTGGAATTGTGCTCTGAAATGCTTGCGTATCGCGATCCATAGTGGTTTGCAAGTGCATAAGCACGGTTCTTATACACAAGGTATTCTTAGAAACGATACATGTAGATCTCATAACAACACATCAAGAAGCATGGTGTCGCTACTTCTTTTGGAAGGATGCATATTCAGTGAGCAAGAGAGGCCTGCGAAGAGAGCACCTGCTGGCCCAGGAGGGCGCCTGTAGTCTCAAAGCACCAAACTTCCCAGAAAGACGCCTTTCTTGTCGGGAAGGAGCACATGTAGTCAATAATGTTCCGCATATTGCGAAGAGCGGTGCCCGAATGAGTCAGGAGGGTGTTTACATTCTCAAGTCACACAGCTGTCCGGAAAAGCACCGGTATTGGCGAGATAGGCGCCTGACCGTCACGGACGGGTACATTTGTTTTCCATCTTCCTTACTATTTTAGGTTTTAGCTGGGCGGATAAACAACTCGACCGATTGGGCGACCAGCTGGTTCGACGGGAAGGACACTTCCCGACCCAGCTAACATGCTATGCAAGGTCATGCTCTGCCTTGGCGATGGTAGAGTTCATGTCCTGGACCAATAATGATCCTATTGCCGAAGGCGCTATGTCGTCCAGGACATTGGCGTCAATGTCGCGCCGAAGGCCAGTTTATCGTCTCTTGGTAAGATAAGTGGCCTTCTAGTCAAGGCTGGAGTTCCTCTCGAGATTGACAATCCTGTGGTTCGCTCACTCGGCGCCCTTTGAACTGATTTGGCACACCTCCCATGCGGGACCGGTGTCTTTCGCTTTCTCTGGGCCCCTTGCCGAATTTTATATTATGGCAGTTGATTAATCATTGAATCGCCGTGTAGAAAAAGATGGCGCCAGAATTGTGTCGAAGGACGAAGAGACGGAGGGAAAGAAAGGAGGTTTTGTCAACTATTTTCTCTCGCGTACGGAAAGGATGGAACCCAGCACACCAAGCACATCACATTGGCCCCGGTCACCATCCGTGAATGGCAGCAGGAGACTCGTGCATCCAAAATTATTGTTAGGTCAATGCTCCCCCGAATCATGGAAACACAGGCGGAGATTGACATGTGCTATGGCGCATCCTTTGTCGATCCTATGATGCGACAATTGAAGAAATCGCGATAATCTACTAATCTATGACATAAAAAGAGGGAACATCGCGAATCGTTTGTTTCCCCATCAAATTACGAGATATGGACAATTAATCGAACTTGCCGCCCCGAATGATCAATTATGGATGTGATAGGGTGATAAACAACTCAAATAACTGTCACTGATCTATCCAAGGATATCCTATCCTATCCTAGATCAATAACCTAACTTAACGCCAGATATCCTTTGCGGAGTTAGGAGTAATTACATGGTTAATGTGCGCCCTGAGGCTGAACTAGGTGTGTAATGTTGCCCATGGCATAACAAAATGGTGCCTTCAGGCACTATTAATGAAATGTTTAAAATTATGTCAACCTTTTAATCTCGCCTAGCCCCTTACCTATCGAATTACATCCCGTCAAGCTTGTCGAATTATGCAACAAATCACACATGACTAGTATCCAGTAATATTGAGAAACACTGGTGAACACATCCATCGCGTATCTGGTACCAATTCTGCACAGGTAAGGAGAGAAAATTAATCTTGCACATTTTTTTCCATGTTTTTTTTAAAGTGATGTTTGAAGTCAACTAGCGTGCTAATGAGTAGAAATCCGGCATTGATCGCGAGCTGATAAAAAGTTGGGCATAAAACGCTGGCTGTCGTCGCATGTGGTTCGCTTTCTTCACTTGAAAATGCTCTATAGGTAACACCGCCCTGGTCTTGCGAACGTGGCAAAATGTCGTTCACTGGCGATGGTTAACCGGCGCATAAGTTTGGTATCTTGCCAAGGTGGCCCAGGGGATTGCAACCTCCACAGCTTTTCGCAAACGGCACGTAAAAGGAGGGAGCTATCGGGCCCAAATTATGCGCACACCTGCGGGCATTCATTGCGGAACCTTTGGTGCAACACTTGTCATGCCAGGTCAGGTTACTGACCTGCGACCATTCTCCGGCAACCTGTTCTGGCGGATTTCGTCGGATTCACACTTCTCAAGTTTTGATCCAAATAGATTGCAAAAAAATGCATGATACCCTTATGAGATGAATATCACCGTGTTTTTTTAATTTAATTTGAAGTCCATTGAAAGGTGGCATGATCCAATAGCATTAGCATGCTCTTGTACAGATTTGGTCAAGTCACGGAGGGTCAATATATGGTTTTAGTTTTTGGGTCCCAAACGCATAATGTTGAGTCCTAGAGGGTAAGAATGAACGCTGGATTGGAATTCAGCACCCAAAGTTACCCAATTAAATAGTTCGGACTACATTTGCTGAACTGACCTTTGAACTGTATTGACCAGATCAACACAGAAACATGGAGTCAAAGCGGGTCAAGGCTGGTTCCAGGATACCTGTGTGCGATGATTTCGGATTCCGCGGTCATGTTTATCCTACAGGGACGCAAATTGCTTTGTGCCCCAACATCCCAAACCCCATATGGAGCAACGAACTAGCCAATACCAAAACCAATAACCAACCAACCAACCAACCATATTGACCCTGCGTTGCTTGATATGCTATGCTATAGGACGCTATGGAATGTTACAGAACGCTATAGGATCATGCGACCCGTCGTTGGACTTCCATACACTGATACAACTTTTTACCAAGGGTACCTCGTTTCGCTTTTGTGTCAATTTTTACCGCGGGGTACCACCGTCCCCTGGTCATCAAAACGACCCAAGTACTAGTGATTTTCTATGGTAAGCTGGTAACATTTACCATCAAATTACCACGGCTTCTGGTAAAGCTTACCACAGTAAGACTATCTAACCTGGTACAGCCTACTACCCCAATACCACTTATCCTAGTCAACCAAAGCACCCCAGTACCAGTCTCAGTATTAGTTACCAATGTAGTAGCACCTCTCCTAGTACCGTCTACCACCCTTTTACTACCAACCCTCATCAATCATACCACCCCATTTCTGGCCCTAGTAATTGTTTCCACGGTAGTACCATCGCTCTTGATACTGTCTACCGCACTTTTACCACCAAACCCAGTCAGCTACACCACCCTATTAACAATATCTAGCATTTATTAGCATAGTGTTACCTGACCTGGTGCACCCTACCACCCTAATATCATCTACACTGATTAGCTGATTAGCTGTACCACAACATTACCGGCCCCCGACACTTTAGCGTTCACCCTGAGGCTTCTGTGTACCTGAAGTTGCGTACATTCCATTCCAGGATCAGACCTGGTGCACAATATCCGCGCAGTACTTCGCAGAATCTGAATGCCGATTGGTGGTTGTGGCTTTACGACGCACTCAGCAGCTGAGGTCATATGCATGTCGCCTGCCTCCCACCCTGGCAGGAAAGGCGGGCACCGCGAGGAGTCGAACCCAATATCTCTGGTTTCCCAGACGCCTGCAGTTTAACCACTGGACAACCGGCACCCATAAATGAGGATTATGACCCTGCAAAACGGTCTAAACAGTCGCTTTCATTTTCTACGGGCACGTACGTGAGCACTCTCCATTGAATAACTACACTGTTACCGTGGCCTTCTACCAGCACTTTCTAACCCCACTTCCGTCCGCACGATTAGTTGGTACATTACGCATACCGGGCGCAGGTGTCATGATGCACTCGGACGATGTACAAGTAATGCAATACCCAAGATCATTGCAGATAACTATAAGACATCTTGCAATGTTAAAAAGTATATTGAACATTTTAGAAGAACGTTACGGGAACGTTACATCCCGATGGTGGCGTCGGCATGTCAACCGAGACGGACGGCACTCCGATCTACAGATCGTGGATGCTTCTCATGGTTTCTTAAATATAATTTAATAAATCGTAAAAATCTTATTTTATTCCTGCCTGACTGGAAAACTACTTTTTAACCATAACAACTGTTTGTAAAAATATGTAATGATCAATAAAGGAATGTGTTCAAAATTATTACTAAGAAATTCAGTGTTACTTCTGTTACTTCTGTATTACTGTCTTGCACACCCGATGTCGATGCCCTGTACCTGGTACTAAAGGTGTGCATCTGGGACTTCTTTTACATCTGAAGAACCTCAAGAAATGCACCCGGGAAAGATAGCACATGTGGACGACCCACATTCAATCCTGACCAACTCCAAAACAGGTTATCATGCTTTTGGTGGAAATGCACTGTCGTTAATCACCATATGCTGTGTTAAAATAGGGGAGAGTGGGGTAAGATGCCCAGGGTTTAGGGAAATTGGCATTGTGATCAAATTAACCCCCAAATCCTGGATCTCTGAATGTCAACACGAAACCCCATCATTTTTATATCCACTGGAATGCACTGGATCACTGAGACTTGTCTTGTTTTCTCATTGTTGAGATTTTACAAGAGGCATGCAAAAGGGCGTCTTACCCCATGGGGTGGGTAAGATGCCCCATGGGTATGGGTAAGATGCCCCTGCCCTGGGCATCTTTCCCCATTGCCATAAAATGCAAACTTTATCGTTCATGATTTCGTAGGCACTTCAACCGGCAGGCGCATTCCTTCCCCTCACCGAAAAAATCAACCAAACGTTCATGTTTTATTCTGAGTTTGCGAAAAAGAAACGCTTTGGTACCGAAATCACCAGCCACCCGTGAATTCTTCTTAAGGTAGAATTCCACCAGGCTGGTGCCAACACATCACCATAGGGCATAGCATGCTTTCACAAGTTTAAATTCAACTTAAAACATACGCTGACAGCACAGATCAAATGTATTAGCGGCACAGGTCACAAGTGTAGCCACCATCGCCGTTAGCTTGTACGTCGGTACAGAGCACACAGGCCCAGCCTTGGCAGGCTGCGCACTGAATCCACTCTTCACACGACATGATAAATATCATGCCACAGATAATGCACCTGGTGTCATCTGGTTCTTGCGGCGTTGCAGATTTGCCAGCTTGTTGTTTTTTCTTTTGCGATCCTGGCTTTGTCTGTCTTGTCCCCTTCTTTTTAGCTGCCTCTACTTTTTCTTTTCCCTTCTTCATTTTTCTTTCTTCAAGCATTTTCTTGTTGGGAGACGACGTGATTACTGTGGTTTGTTCAGCCCGACGAGATCTCTTTCTCTTTTCCGCTCGCGGAGTGGTGCATAACATATCTAGAATGCTGGTTGGTGACTGCTGCGCGCTCTCCTCGAGACCGGCAGCTGTGGCGCTCGAGCCCGCAGGCTCCGGCGCCGGTTCCTGAGACGGCTGCACTACGTTCTCATCGAGACCGGCAGCTGTGGCGCTCGATCCCGCAGACTCCGGCGCCGGTTCCTGAGACGGCTGGTTGGTTGGTTATTGGTTTTACGACACGTCGACTGTTGAGTCATGTAGCGTCGCCAATCTCTCACGCCGATTGGTCGCGGACGAAGAGTAGCGACAGGTGTGAGACGGCTGCACTACGTTCTCATCGAGACCGGCAGCTGTGGCGCTCGAGCCCGCAGACTCCGGCGCCGGTTCCCGAGATGACTGCAGCACGCTCTCGTCGAGACCGGCAGCTGTGGCGCTCGAGCCCGCAGATTCCGGCGCCGGTTCCTGAGACGGCTGCACTACGTTCTCATCGAGACCGGCAGCTGTGGCGCTCGAGCCCGCAGACTCCGGCGCCGGTTCCTGAGACGACTGCAGCACGCTCTCGTCGAGACCGGCAGCTGTGGCGCTCGAGCTCGCAGTCTCCGGCGCCGGTTCTTGAGACGACTGTAGCGCGCTCCCATCGAGACCGGCGGGGGAATCGGGAGCCTCCTCCTCAGTCATCCGTGCGCGTGCAAAATCATCCTCGGTGAAAACCATGTCACAGGGCCATATTCCTGAGGCTTTAAATCCATTGATCGCCCGCTCCATGGTAGCAGATCTCGAGTAGGCAGTGCTGAAGATCTGAGCCAGCTCGTACTCGGTCACGCGCCTACCTGGATGGGCACGCATCCAGGTGTCCACCGCGTTGTTGTACGCGCTCTTGAGGGACTTGAATACCGCTACATCTAGCGGCTGCATTCTATGAGTAGAATGCGGCGGCAGTGTGATGATTGTCACGCCGTTTTCCCGAGCCATGTCGACGACCTCGAGCGACTTATGGCTGTGATGGCCATCGAGGATGATCACGTGTTTGTCCTGCATTGAGGGCTTCACCACCGCCAGGAAATGGTGGAACCACGTGAGGAAAACCTCCTGATCGGTCCATCCAGACTTAGTGCACGTTCCCACCGAGCCTGGCGGCGCACCGTTCATCAGGCTTTGAACCATCTTCATCCTGCCGAAGACGAAGACTGGAGGTAAGTACAATCCAGCCGCGTTGACTGCGCACAGAACAGTGACAGTCTTGCCGCGCTCTCCGCTTGTGATTTTCCCGACTCTTTTAACGCCTTTGGAAGCAACGATCTTCCCTGGAGTTTGTACGTTGGTCACCCCAGTTTCATCCATATTCCATACTTTCATGGGCCCGTAGTCGCCTCCGTCGAGAACTGATTCGTATGCGTCGAAGAACTTCTTGACCTGAGGTCGGTTGAATCCGACGGCTCGGGATAGGCTTGTGGCTTCTGGGCTCCTGATTGACAGGCTTGGGTGGCGACGCAAAAATCCGTAAAGCCAGTCTTTCCCAGCCATCCTGTGCTCTTTGTCCATCCGCACTTTCATGTCCATCTTCTCTGCGAACTCGTAGGCTAGACGCCGTACGTCCAGTGCTGTGAGCCCAAAAAGAAGTTTCTCCATTTCTTTGATCTTTTGTACGAGTTGTTCCTCCATTTCCTTTGGAATGTCTGTTGTAGACCTTCCCAGACTTCTCGGGACCAGCACCTTCTTGTCTCGGTGGCGACGCAGTGTTTTTTTCTGGATATCTTGTACATTTTGGAGACCTTATGCAGGGAAGATCCACTACGTATGGCTTGAAGTGCTTGCTTGAGACTCTCTTGGCCATAGGAGCCTCGGTCCGAGGTCCTGGTTCTGGTTCGTGCCATGTTACGTGACCCTGAAAATGATATCGGAATTAGAAAATTGTTGATGGAAATTGATACAAACTGATTAGGGTTGTGTCTAGGTATTATCTGATGGTGTTTGCCAAGGACGCATGAACCGGGGGTGGTGAAGGGAACAGGAAAGGCAGAGCCTCCCACTCCCCCCCCCAACCAACTTTAGTGATTTTTAACATTGACCCTATGGCGTTGACTGGAAATATTCTGCCAAAAAATAGTTGTTTGCCCCCAACTTTGAAACAGTTCCCGCGCCGCTGGTGTTCGCTGCACATATTGGAACAAACTGGAAATACTTTGGCAAGCCTTGAAATAATGTGCAAGGGTGATGCTCTTCGCTAGGTACAAATATTTTCACACAGTCTGGCGAAATTTGGTGCATATAAATTTGTATTATAGTATTCGGGTAAAGTCAGTATTATTATCTTGATTAATTGACTGGGTAGATCTGCTATTATCTGGGTATTATCTGTTATAGATATGGGTAGATCGATTAATACAGACACTTTCACATTTAGGTAAGTATGTCATCTACGAATGACCAAGGTCGTAACAAGCAGGGAGGGGATGGCATTCAAGCCCCCAATTTGGAAAGGCCTGACACCAAAAATGTATAGATGTTACCCGACACGAAAAATGTATGTGGTAAATTTAAGACCGCAGCTTCCCAATCCCTTGTGGGTTACCCCCCCCCCCCCCCTTCACGAACACTTTCAATAGTTCGTACGTCCCCAAGGGTGACAAAAGAAATATATAAAAACATATTCGAGGTATGAAAGCTAATTAGCTGCATATTAAAACATGAATGTCATTCGTAAACTACCGGCGGGAAAGACTATGGGGTAAGATGCCCCCGGGAGCGTCTTTCCCCATCGATGTGTGGGGCGTCTTACCCACCCATGCCGAAATTTGGTCGCACGCAGCGTGCAGAAATAGGGCGATCGTGGCGCACTGGAGAATAACACCCTAAAGAGGCAAAATATATCATGTTCCGCGATGGAAAGTCCTACAGCACGCAAGTATATTATTTGGACAGATATTTGCAACTATTTTGTTAAACTTTCATGATTGAAAACGTCCAAAAAAACAGAGAAACACTCAGCGCTCGTCACGCACTTGCAGCAACGGACCAACTTTTTGCGCAATAAACAACCGTGGCCGGGGGGGGGGGGGTCCAAGTTGCTCCGGGCCTGTGACGTAGAAAGGCGATACTCAGCAGCACCTTGCGTGCAATGTCAAGCCAAAACGGCCAATATTTTCCACGGCTTTACGCAGGAAATGTGTATTGTATGTAGGCAAATTTGACATCATGCGAATGCCTGAAGAATTCTACATACGAATCCGGATCGCTTTTACTTGCATCGCCTCGAAAAAGTATGTTTCCTTGCCGGTAAACGAGGACACTACACAAAACCGGCCGGCCGACTCCCGGAGGGCGGGGCCTAAAGTCGTTGCCATGACGACCGGCTGTCCCTCAAGGCCAGTCGTGCGCCGTGCCTCGACAGAAAAGGAAGCTGCTGCTAAATGAAATTGCCAGGAATCTGCTAGATTTGGAATATTCTACTATAGGATTCTATAATCTGCCAGATGTCCACCAGATTCTAGTAGAATATCGCATATTCGAGCTATGACGTCACCAAGGCACGGTATATACTAGATCTGAGAACATACTAAACTTGGTTGTACCCGTTCTTTAATATACTCTGAACCGTGGCTTCTGCTTCCAATCAAGAACTTCAGATATGTTCTCTAGTTCTTTGATCAGCCTATAGAGGGGATGGGGCGTCTTACCCGAGGGGGCATCTTACCCCACTCTCCCTACTGCAATGTGATTCTAATGTCACCACCTATTTTACGTATATCAAAATCAACCTAGGGCCTAGGGGGACAGAGCGGACTGTTGCGCTTTAAGGTGTTCACTAGACAAGCTTTACACATTTTGTGCCTGCACATAGCGAACAAATTGGTTAGGTTTGGTTAGTTTATGTCAGGTAAGGATTTTTTTTCTCAAGTTGAGAAGTACCAAAAAAACTAAAATAGAATAAAAAGAAGTTGGAACTTGCTTTTCTTTAAAAAAAAAAAAAAACAGGTTATTCTAAGTTATATTAGGTTGTGCTAGCTTTGATTTTGTAAGTTGGAAAATATTAAGAACTGTTTGACCTTTTTCAAATTTTATTTCTTGGCATTTTTATCCAAAGGCTAGGTTAGGTTAGGTTATGTTACAATTTTATTATATTTTTTAACCTAATTTTTATGCGGTTACCTAACTGAAAGCGCATGTTTTTGGTGTTATTTACTCACATACTGAGAAGTAAGCATTTGCATAGAAAATCAATGGTCCCATCACCTTAGTCACATTCATAAGCAGTACACACTGGAAAGGTAAATTCCAATAATTCATAAAACACCATAAAGCACAAATTTACCTGCATAGTGTGGCAGAAGCTTACCTCAGATACTTTGAACCTTTATGCCAAGAATTCCCTCACCCCTCCTGCCAACATAAATGGCAACAAGTATTCCACACTATTTGTGACAACATAGGCCAATATTGGGTAAACTTGCAGTTTAAGGTAATTTTTTAATTCTTGGAATTTTCTAATGCAATGTTTATGTGGTTTACATAATACAACCACCCATTTCCTCTGCAAATGCATACTTTTCAATTGGGAGACAAAATATACCGAAAAGGGCTTGGAGTTGGGTAATAGAGCATGAAAAGTAAAGTAAAAAATAACCTAACGCAAGAAAACAAATTATTCTTTAAAAAACGGACAACCTTAAAAAAAAATTATTTTGTCAAAAAAAATTACTTTAAAATATAACCGAACCTAACCCTAGTCTGATCTGTTGGTGAATACAGTTTTTATTACCTTTTAAAAAAAAAATATGTTGTAAATTCTGCGGCCACTACACACAATGACAGGTTAGTTTTTTTTGTTTAATGCGTCGCTGGAACCTTGCAGCTGCCGCTCTCAGGGTGGCGCCAGGGGCAAACGTTTGAGGGACAGCCGGGCTTTTCATGCGTGTCTTTTCATGCGATGTCCATATGCATATAATGTTGCATGCCATACAACTTCTGGGAGCCCCTCCCTCAAGCTGCCCATATTGGTCCAGCTGGCACCGCGTATGCATATCTCTACATTTTCGGGCGGTAACTACCGGAGAAGGCGATCACTTAAGCGTGGCAAAATGTCCTGCCCTCGTTCAACGTGAAGCATTTCGAATCAGAAGACATCAAGTATCCACTGTAGTCAAGCACTGTCACGCAAAAGGTGACTACATAGTTGGGCGGCACTGAGCCATCCTATCTTACCTTTCTCGTTGGACGCCGTCCTTGCACCTCACTCCGACGCTTTGACCATCTGAATTATAGATGGCGTTCTGTCGGTGTCCCTGTGACCAGGATACACTGGTTTTGGGTTGGAAGTGATTACCAATGCGCGGGAGACATACCAGGGTCGATTGGTATGCGGGTAGTGACGATTACTAACGTGTAGGATGATGCCAGTGTCGAACTAGCGCTCCATGGTACGTGAGGGTGGTAAGACCTTGGTAAATGATGCTGGTATAACACTGGTACCCACATTGGTACGATTGACAACCTTTGTGTTGAGTTTGTCTTTGGTATTGGTGTCGTAATTATTAATACATCGTAGAACTTACCAATGAAGAACTAACGCGGGTGGTTTTATGGGATCGTTACTATGGTAATACCGGTGTCCCAACATAGTCAAACCCTGGTAACAGCTCGGTTGGTGGTATTGCATTGGTACAAATTTATATCAGTGTATAAATAATGCTGGACACGGTAATGTGTATTTCATACGCGTATCATGCATAGTTCGCCATCTATTTGGGTTCGAACTTAAAATAATGCAAAATCTTCGGAATTCCGAAAGAACATGTTCACGAACTATTCACGATCTGAGACCATGTTCTCAGATCAGTGACCTGACCATACCTGGCAACAAGATTCACGCCAAAAGTTCTGTAATGAATGTCCGCAGGTCTGTGCAGAGTTTCATTGCATTTCATCCAGCCATATCTGCAATATGCTGGATGAAAAACGCGAACTTACTAACGGCACCACACGGAAGGGGCCAAAATGTTCGGTGTGAGCTTGCAAAGTTCCTTGAAAATCACTACAACTAGAACACTACAATGCATGAACATAAAAAATGCATTGGAAAAGACGCACAATCAGAGGCGCAGCCAAGTGAAAGTGCCCATAGCCCTTACCAAAACAATTACGCTAGAAGAACGATATTTTTGGATTTTCACCACACTATACCATACATTTTCGGCGCGCTTCGCGCGAATGGTCTCGGTAGGTTTTCCAAGTCCGCAATCTGTGGCGTCACTTTACCACCTGGCAACACAATTCCCAGCTGACCATGCATCGGAAACAAAATTAGTCGTCTGATTGACAACAAATTTCCGCCCGTCAGCTACTACGCTACCGACAAAATAGATGTCAGTGCAGCGCCACTCCCCTTGCCACGATGCGTTCCACCGCCCCGCCCGTCTTTCAGTTTTTATTTTATGGTCAAAAGTTTCAGTTCGGCTGCTCGAAAGCTCAGCCTTTGCTCCTCCTGTGTTTCTATGATCCTGTCTAACACAGACACAAGCCACCGATCGCCTCCCCTCCCCTCCCTGTCGTAGATAAAAAACATTTTTTTTTCGTGGTCATATAGGATGGTAAATTACCATGCATGTCTCATACGATTAGACCTTCGCGGGTTGACGTTGTCGCCGTACCAATGGCCATTGCAGCTATTGCTATGGAGAAAGAGAAAACAGTTCATTTAGCAGCTGTTAACCAAAGCCGCGATTAAAAGGATCGTTCCAGCACTAGCATGGAGGAAGGAAAAATCTTGTTTGCTGTTTTGTAATACACAATGGTATGCAAATTGCAGTAATTGCACAGCCCTTTCGAGGGTAGCACATCTTTAAGGACAGGTCAGACAGGCAGGCAGGCCCACTCGTCGGGCACATCGCGGACCATGGTAGCATTGACAGAGACGAAGACCCATCCATCGGACTCTTGGTCGTACCATCGGGCGAGACCCGATCCTGACAAACTGGACAACCTCAGGAAGATACCGTATTTTTCAGAAGTTTGCTAGATTTCGAGGTAGGATCGGACACCACCAAAAAAACATCAGATTTGGTCTGACCAAGGGACCCAAGCGGTGGTGACGCCCATGCTTTGAACACAATGCGCTTACTTCAAAGACAATGTGATCATGAAAGCTGCCTAAAATCACAATTAAAAGACCAGGTCTAATTCTGAGTCGCTGACTTCAGACACGAAACACTACAATGAAAAGTCCTGCAGGCTTGAAAGTGTGACGGTCGGGTCGGGTCGAGTCTGGCCGAACCGGGCCAGACTCGACCCGCTTCGTCGCTCAGATGAACTTTTGTGGTAAATAGACGGGAGTAGACTAGCTCGGGTTTCACCTTCGCTCGCAGCAATAGCAGTTGTAAGAGCTCACCAGACGTCAGCCGCTCTGGTGGTAGCAGTGGCATGAGCAGCGGACTGCATCCGTCCACTGTGTCCTGGTCAGACGGCGCTCGAGGCAGTCACCACGAGCGCTCAAACCTAGCTCGTATAGCGGTATCGCAGTGAGCAAATTCAGACTAAGATTATGTGGATGAAATATAGATTACACAGCTCTAGCTCAAGCGGTTCGGAAATTGTATCCAGACAATCTGACCGGGGGGAAGCTGAAGCCGCCCTTATCATTGGTACAACGTTTATGGGTTGGTAGTTGATAGGTGGAGGCAACCGTAAGCCTGAGCTGTATCATGCTAAAGCGCCTGCGACACCCGAAGATTATTAATTGATGGTACGATTTAATATATCCTTAGCAGTCAAGAAAAACCTAAGGGATGCGACTATCATCCCTCTTTATTTTGTGCTGGGACGTCATCTCGTGAGGGGCTGACCTTTCCCAGCTCAAGGAACATAGATCGCGGGAGCATTATTGAAATTATTAAATATGAGGGAAAATGAGGTAAATGTTGGAATCCTTGACCACTGAGGCCATATACACGCATTTCATTGAAAAGCTAAAGCACATCCGGTCATATTTATGGGCTATCAGACACACTTCTTTCGCCATTTAATGCCCAATTTAAAATGTTGTAAGTTCTTTGTTTCAAACCGTTGACCTGGAAAGGCTCAGAATATTGCAGTGGCGTTCATCGTCCAAGATAACCTTTCGGATACATTTTCATCAAATGAGGAGGGTTCAGAGCGCCCGCCATCAATCGATGCGCTTCACCATACTGCATTTCATGCCATATATGTCACCTTATGAAGTTGGTTGGGGGTCAAATGACTTGTTTGATGGCCAAAGCTTCTCCGAAACTATTTGTGTCTAGTGTACGCCCATGGCCCAATGGCTAAGCTTTCGCCTGATTGGGGAGAGGGAAATCGATGATTGAGGGAACCAAATCGATGTTTGAGGGGGCGAAGTCAATGATTGAGGGGGGCCATTGTCCTCCCTTAACATATTCACAATGACACTCCTGTTTCATGCGCCCGATGCGTCCTGCTCACCTGCGCCTTACAAAGCACAGTTGCACGGATACACAACGCTGCACAATTGGATGCCGACAAGGCAGGGCCAGCTGTCACGGATGCATCCGAGTAACATAGCGCGACAGTTGCAGACTTGTGGTGTCAATCTTAGCAATACCATGTCCAACTTACCACCTGTTTGAGATCGTAAGACCCAGGCGCCTGTGTTGCACGCTCTGCGGACTGACTATGAGCACCCGCACGACACCAGCGTTTCCAGGTGTAGCGCCGGAGCCGTCGCATGGTCCGCCGGCCGGGTTTTCCCGGACCGACTGGGGTTTGACACCGCCATTGCACAACTGCGCTGGGTCGGCCGCCGACAGGTGACAGGTGCGCTCCGGGCGAGCGTCGTCCACGATCGTCGGCACCGATGCGACGCAGGGGCGACGGCATCGAGCGGGCGGCGCCGGCCGCGGCCACTCGTCGGCACACCTCGCGGCAGCGCTGTTGCGCCGGGAGCGCGGTGCCGGACGGAGGGCGCCGCCGCCGGCGCGGGCGCCACCGGCGGCGCCAGACGGGCGCCAGACGCGGCGCCAGACGCGGCGCCAGACGCGGCCGATGGCCAACCAGACGCGCCGGCCGCCGCGCTCCGGCTACGACCTGCCCGTGTACGGGCTCGCCGCCGGCCAGCTCGCCAGCGTGCACGTGCCGGCGCTGCTGTGCATCGGCGTCAGTCTGACGTGCGCCGTCGTCACGGTCGTGTGGTCGGTGCACCTGCACTGGCGGTGCCGGCGCGTGCGCTTCTCGCGCTGGACGCAGGGCCAGCGCAACCTGGTCTACCTGGCCGTGTGCGACGGCGGCTTCAACCTGTTCCACCTGTTCGACCACGCGCAGTACCTGGCGCGCGGTGATCACGTGCGGCCCGCCTGGCTGTGCTCGCTGTACGCGTTCGCCATCTCCGAGTTCATCAGCGCGCAGCAGCTGCTGGTGAACCTGATCTGCGTGAGCGCGTACGTGACGGTGCGCCGCGGCAAGAGCGTCGACTTCGGCGCCGGCGACTGGAAGCTGCTGCTGTACACGTTCGGCGGCGCGCTGCTGCTGGACGTCGTGTGCCTCGCCATCGGCGCATACGGCCCGTCCGGCTCGTTCTGCTACTTCGACCCGGTGCGCGGCGTGCTGCCGCTGCTCGCCTTCTCTACCGTGCCGCTGGTGGCGTTCTTCGCGACCAACGTGGTGCTGTACGCGCTGACGTACCGGCGCGTCGTGCTGGCGGAGAGGCAGAGCGCGGCGGCGCTGGGCCGGGCCGGCCACCTGGCGGCCACGGCGGCGCGCACCAGCATGCTGTTCGTGGCGGCGTTCTTCGTGCAGTGGTGGGGCGCGGCCGTGTTCGGCGTCTGGCAGCTGGTGGAGAAGACGCCGCTGGTGCTGCACCACATCGTCACCACGTTCGTCAACATGGGCGGCGTGCTGAACCTGGCCATCTTCTGGCTGCTGCGGCGGCGGGCGCGGCTACGCGCCGAGGCGACGCAGCGCAGCCGCTCCTCGATGTCGGAGAGGAGCAGCTCCGCCTGCAGGGCACGCCGGCTGTGCAGCCTGCGGCTGGCGTCGCGTTCTCACCGCGCCGACCAGCCGATCTCACCGGTGGGTGTGGTGAGCACCTCACCGGTGGGCGCGGTGAGCACCTCGCCGGTGGACACGGCCAACAGCAGCGTCAGCCGTACGTCAGTGTCGACGGCGGCGGCATCAGTTCAGGACGAGGTGACCGACCAGTCGCAGCGCCCCGCCACGGCCTCCCACCCTGTCTCGGTTCCAGCAGGGGTGACAGACACGTCACGTCCCGCAGGTCATCCAGAGAACATGGCCGGCATCGAGCTGGTGGCATAGCAGTCAGTACCCACGACTGGAAGAGTAGCCATAAGGCTCCGGTCTCACCACCGTTCAGCAAACGGGATGACCACTACTGGGAGTTATTCGTTACGGCCTCCGCTATTCACGTTGAGGATCTCCACGAGCACCATCGCAAAGTTGTGAGTGGCAATGGCATAGCACCGCGGCTTTGTCAGGCGGGAAAGGCAATTCCAAAACATTTGTGGAGTATCTTAAGCATGCAGATTGCGTTTCTGTGCGAATATTGGGATGACACGCAAAGAGCCTGTCTGCCATTCCCTCCACGTTTTCCAACTTATCAGTTTACTTTTATCTAGAAACTTCAGACCATCACAGCATTGAAAGTGAAATGCATGCGGCACAGAAAGACTTAGCGCACGCCTACTGCAAGGGTACACGAATGAGCTGGCTACCAATCGAAAACCATTTTCTTAGCGCCCAACCCAAAGGTATTTTTGGAAAACAGTGGACAGAAGATAATATTTACCAAAATGGCCCCCTTGCAAGGTATTTTTGGAAAACAGTGGACAGAAGATAATATTTACCAAAAATGTAGCACAAGATACAAAAAAAACCTGGGAAGATATCGACACCTCTACTCGAGTTTGCTCGATTATACGATAAAATGATGTGTAATCAAAGGCATGTTGGAGTACTGGTACTGTGTCAACCGAGAATGGTGTCGGAGGTGCGTAGACCTGAGCTGAGGGCTTCGGCATCACTCCAGCCCGAGGAGGAAGTCTGTCAGCTCATTTGACTGTACACAAGCCAGTGTTTGTCTCTTGCTAGCACAGTTGTGTATATCGCAATGTCGGTTATGGTCCACCGACGTAGCGTCCGTCATTTCGGTACGAATGGATAGCGTTGCTAAAATACCTTTCTTTAAACTCCCAGTTCCATCTTCATGCTCACGCTCTTGTGTTTTGAAGAAAGCATGCATATATTTCATTAACATTCACGTGTGTAAATTTATGATTATATATACACACACACACACACACACATCTATATGTATATATATATATATATATATATATATATATATATATATACATATATATGTATATATATATATATATATATATATATATATATATATATATATATATATATATATGTGTGTGTATATATATATATATATATATATATATATATATATATATATATATATATATATATGGCATATATGTATATATGAATGTATGTCCATGCATGTGTGAATGTAAGTATATGTACAAATGTATATGTCACGATGGTGGAAATTGAAGGTTCACTTTTATGTTACAAGTGCATACAATAAACTCTTAAGAGATTATGGTGCCTGTGGGACAGTAAGCGTTCGCTATAAGGCCAGATCACACTGTTAAATTAGCATGCATACATGTCTCCCGAGAATAGTCTCGGGGAAGCGTGCATTCCGGCTGGCGGCTCCGACATCGCTCAGCACAACACAAGGATCGCGGCCCATTTCTGGCTGTATTCTGGCTGTTGGTCATCATATATACTCAAATTAGTTGTATACACACACACGCACGCACGCACGCACGCACGCACGCACGCACGCACGCACGCACGCACGCACGCACGCACGCACGCACACACACACACACACACACACACATACACACACACACACACACACACACACACATATATATATATATATGTCTATAAATCACGTATATGTAAACACGCATAGTTCAGGTGACTTTGACCTTGACCTAAGGTCGCAAAATAAGTACATCTTTATTGGCAATAATTGCGGTGCCCATGCTCCTAAACTACTGAACCGAATTTCATGAAACCTTCACCAATCGACGTGACATGGTCGATATATTTGGGACTTTTCAATATGGTGACCTTGGCCTTAGGTCAAGGTCATCAAATGTGCATAAAACTCTTTTTAAGGGTTGTTGAGCCCAAGGGCGTCGCCACCGGGGGGGACAGGGGGGGAAATCGCCCCCCTGCCGTGAAACTGGGATGAGGTCCCCAGGACGAAAAGGAGGCCCCCAAGGACGAAAAGGAGGCCCTCAGAACGACAAGGAGGCCCCCAAGGACGAAAAGGCGGCCCTCAGAACGACAAGGAGGCCCCCATGACGAAAAGGAGGCCCCTAAGACGTAGAACAGAGATTATGAGGTGACCCCAGGACGAAAAGGAAGCCCCCAGGACGAAAAAGATGCTCCCAGGGCGCAAAGGAAGCCTCCAAGACGTAGACCAGAGATTGGGAGGAGGCCCCCAGGACTAAAAGGAGGCCCCAGGACGAAAAGGAGGCCCCCAGCACGAAAAGGATGCACCCAAGGACGAAAAGGACGTAGCCCCTAAGACGTAGAACAGAGATTGGGAGGTAGCCCCCAGGACGAAAAGGAGGCCCCCAGCACGAAAAGGAGGCCCGCAGGACGGAAAGGATGCCACCGAGACGGGCAAGAAGCCACCCAGGTTAGACGAAAAGGCTTCCGATGGGTGGCAGGATATTCTTAATTTGGAAAACGAGGCCCCCAAGACGAAGAGGATGCCCCTTCAATATAAAATTCAGACATGATAGGGGAGATTTATCCGGACGCAATAGGGGTCCCAAGACGGGTAAGAAGGTCTCCGCAGGAATGAGAGAAGGACACCGAGACCAGGCAGATGAGGACCCTAGAAGAGAAGATCTAGGACTAGGACGCAAAAGCATCCTGCTAAGAGGATAATGAGGCTCCAAACACAGATAAGGAGGCCACCATGACGTGAGAGGAGGCCCCTAATTTGTAAAGGAAGTCACCTAGGAGAGGGTAGGAGTCCCCAGAAATCAAGAGTGTCAAAAATGGCACGGAGGCAACCAGGATTGCAAAGGAAGCCCCAACACCGGAAAGGAGGCCACATAATATGAGAGGAGGCCCTAAGACGGAAAAGGAAGCCAGTGGATATGAGATGAGGTTTCGGAGACGCAAAAGCAGGCCCCAAACGGGTGAGGTTCCACCGAAATAGAAAAGGATGATCCAGAGACGTGGCAGGAGGCACCTAATTCGGAAAAGAACGACACAAGACTGGAAATGAGACCCCATGATGAACGAGGAGGCCCCTAAAATAGGAGAGAAAGGTCATTGGATAAGAGAGATGGCTCCCAGGCGGAAAAGAAGGCTCGAAGACGGCTAAGATGGTCACCGGGAAATAACAAGGCCACTAAGATAGGAAAGGTTGCCAGTAATTTGGCAGAGGAGGCGCCTGGAAGAGAAGAGAAGTCCACCAGGAGATAAGAGACCACCCCTAAGATGGGTAAAGATCGAATCCACACGCAGAGCAGGAGGCCCCCAAGACGTGAGAGGAGGAACCTAATTTGAAAAAGAAGGCCTCCAGAAGAGAAATGAGGCACCTGCCGGACTCGAGAGGAGTCCCTCAAGAAGGAGTAGGTCTCCAGGACCAAATGAGGCCCCGAAGACCGGAAAGAGTTCCCAGGAAATGAGAGGAGGCCCTTAAGACGGGAGTGGTAGCAGGTATGGAAGGAGGTGAAGTTTCCAAAATTGAAGATCCCTCAAGACGTGTAGGGCTTTGCCAGGATAAAGGAGGAGGCCCACGAGGCGTGACAGGAGGCCCCTAATTTCGCAGAGAATGCCCCTCGAAGATGAGAGAAAGCCCCATGCCATGTTAAAGGGGCCCCAGAACGCAAGAGGAGGCCCTCCAAGACGGGAGAGGAGGACCATTGAATATGGAGGAGGGTAGGAAACACAAGAAGACGTCGAAAACCGGTAAAAAGGCTCTAGGAAGTGAGACGAGACCCTTAAGACGCGACAGGAGGCCTATAATTTGCAAGAAGAAACCCCGAAGAAATAGTAAGAGTCTTGTCTTGGTATTTTTAAATCACGATATGGGCCCCAAAAGATCCGGCCGTGCCCCCGCAAATTACGCTGAGCCTGGGGTACCAAAAATTCACGCCCGGACCACGAAAATCATGCCAGGGGCACGACAGGTCGTACCGTGCCCCAACAGTCTCATTGGGGCCAAAACAAATGAGGCCGGAGCAACGAAAAACAATCCGGACATGGATAATCACTCTGTGGGCCCAACAATGACGCCAAAAGCCCCCAAAACGCATTGGACCCCCCAAAAGTGTCGAGGCCGCTATAGCTCGCGCTAGGGATCCGAGAAAATAACGTCGGGCCCACAAGATCACATTAGACTCAAAAAAGTCGCGTCGCAGCACTTGAAAATCACACTGGAGGCCCTGAAGGTCGCGCCGGGCCCCAAAAGTTGCAGCTGCCCAAAAAATCAATCCTTAACCGTAATGTCACTCTGGGACAAAAAAAAATCCTTCAGTGGCCGCAGTGCTATATCAAAGGGGCAAATGCTCCCTCCATCCTGAGAGGGATAAGCTCCCAAGAATCGTGCCGGGGCATCACAAATCGCGCTGGGGCCACCAAAATCCGCGTCGGTCCACCAGAATTCGCGTATGGGTCTCCAAATAAATACGGCGAGCCCCGGAAAACTCGCTCCGAGGCCCGAAAAATTGCAACAGGAACCGCCAAAATCACGTTGGGGCCACATCTAAATACAACGCGTCCTACAAACTCGAGCCAGGTCCCAAAATATCGTGCTCGGGACCCACAATTCCCATCGGTAGTCCCGTCGAGGCTCTAAAAAATTGGCGTCTAGGGCCACACGTAAGCACAGTGTGACCACAAACACCGGATCGGTATCCGAAAAAAATCAAGCTGGATCCCTCCAAAATAAGGAGGGATTCCAACAACTAAATGCCCAGGTAAAAAAAATGGCTCTGGAGCACGGAACATATTATCAGATGCCTTCACAAATTGCGTACGGCACCGAAAAACAAACCGGATCTCGAACAATCGAGGTGGGATACAAAAACATGGCGCCAAGGGCTCGAGAAATCAGGTCGGGATTCTGACTTTTAAAAACAAATCAGAAAAGATTCACAAAAATCGTATTGAGCCCAGAAAACTGGGGTTGGGTCTCCGGAGCCACGCGCCTGGGCGCGATAAGCCGCTCTAGGACCTAGAAACATCGTACCGAAGCCCCATGCGTTGCATGGGGCTTCGGTACATGCGTGTACAGGCTACATGCGTTGCAGCCATAAATATACATACCGGGAGGTCTAAGAAATACACCGGAAGCTCTCAAGGCACACAGGGGTCATGATAACGCACAAGAGCCTGAAAAAGTGGCTGGGGCCGCAAAAGGCAACATAGTTCCAAAACAAACAAAAAGACCGGGCGCTAAATAAACACATCGGGATCTTAGAAAACGCCCTGACACGTCCAAAAAAATCATCGGTGCACAAAAATGCAACAAACCCTAAAACGAGCAGGGGTTCGAACATGTTTTAGGCCCTTAACAAAAATGGATTGGAGCCATACACTGTAAAAAAAAATGTACCACCCTGTGAGGTGTTTCCAGCTGTCAAAAACCACTACCCATACGAAGTTTTTCAAACCTCGCATTCGGTACTTTTGCCGATTACCTCACTATACCTACTTTCTGAGCACCCCTGGGATTTCACACCCGGGTACTTTTCAAGGTGAAAGGTGCTTTTAAAACACCCTTCTGGGTACTTGCATAGAGGTGTACTGGTACTTACGCTAGTACCGTATGGGGCGGCTGTCAAAAACCACTCCCCATATAGTGCTAAACCGAAAGGTACTTACTTTAGCACCTATGGTTAGCATGCATTTCCCACGCCGTGGGTTCATTTACTCCCCGCGAAACTCGCGAAAACCGCCTGTATGGGTGTAAAAAAGTAAAAATGCAACGCGAATATATATTCGCCTTTTCAACCACACACATTAAACCACCGGCCGTGGCGCGAATCCACCACACACACCGCCTCAACGACAACCCGTCATCTACGTGAGATGAGGCAAATCTGAGCTACACTTCAGATATACAGGGTGTTTCACAATTATTGAAACAAAGTAGCGGCCTTTCAGATCGTCACTAATGACTTTATTCTCTTTCTCTTTTCAGATTATTGCTGGGCAATAGTTAGCATTTTTATATATTGAACAAAATATAGTGAAGTCATGTCCTGGACGATGGAGCAGAAGATCCTTTGTGTGAAGACATATACGAAACTAAGTCTTTCAACCCTGTGACACAGGAGTTTCGTATATGTCTTCACACAAAAGATCTTCTGCTCCATCGTCCAGGGCATGACTTCACTATATTTTGTTCAATATATCAAAATGTTAACTATTTCCCAGCAATAATGTGAAAAGAGAAAGAGAATAAAGTCATTAGTGACGATCTGAAAGGCCGCTACTTTGTTTAAACAATTGCTAAACACCCTGTAAAAAACTCAAGACCTCGGAATTGGTCTTTAAAAAGCGAACGCTTGTCAAAGACCGCTCAGCGTTCTCAGCACAAGTGAAAAACGCTCAGCATAAACGGGGAAAAACTTATCCGAACCCGGCGGCAGAAGGCCACACAACCATCGGCGATGATGCACATGAGGCAAATCCTGCCTTACAAAAACACCACTAGTGACTAGCACAGTCTCTCCACGAACAGCTGAGGAACTGAAGTGGGCTGATGCCATATCAGCTGATAGGGAGGGCGTCGAATCCGCCACGCGAGCCGGCCGCACCCGACCTCAGGAGTGTACCTCCAACGACTACACGTCATCTACGCGAGATCAGGCCTGAGCCACACTGCAGAGATAAAAACTCAAGACCACGGAATTGGTCTTTGAAAAGCTAATGCTGTTAACGCTGAGCACAAACGATAAAAAATTATCCGAACCCGGCGGCGGAAGGCCACACAACCATCGGCGATGATGCACATGAGGCAAATCCTGCCTTACAAAAACACCACTTAGTGACTAGCACAGTCTCTCCACGAACAGCTGAGGAACTGAAGTGGGCTGATGCCATATCAGCTGATAGGGAGGGCGTCGAATCCGCCACGCGAGCCGGCCGCACCCGACCTCAGGAGTGTACCTCCAACGACTACACGTCATCTACGCGAGATCAGGCCTGAGCCACACTGCAGAGATAAAAACTCAAGACCACGGAATTGGTCTTTGAAAAGCTAATGCTATTAACGCTGAGCACAAACGATACAAAATTATCCGAACCCGGCGGCGGAAGGCCACACAACCATCGGCGATGATGCACATGAGGCAAATCCTGCCTTTGTCCATTTTGTCTTGAATTTCATCGAGTACCGACCGTGTAAAAAGCAATTGTTGATCCACAATGTAAGAGCAAACAGACGTGGGTATATTGTGGACGTAGTGCAATTTTCCGAGAAACTGGGCAACATCTTTGTGTCTTCTTTGGGAAGAACTGCACTGTGGCCCTACATCTTGCTGCTCATCTCCAACACAATCTGCGACTACCACTCCATCATTCGGATTTTCACTTTGACCCACACTGCATGATGTTTCGAAGCATTGGTTATGCTTTTGCTTAACATGCCTTTTCCAATTTCTTCCTGAAGATAGAAGCTGATTGCAATATGTGCAAGGGAATCTTTAATTATTGTTCTCAACAGAATGGCGTTGCAGGTGTTTTGCAAATATCGAAGTATTGTAATGGGAAAATTGGCATGTATTACATCGATGTTTTCTTGTATTCTGAAACAAATGGAATCCTCATCACTCATCAAATAATAGCGATGAATATTTTAAATGAAGAATTATGTTGAGTTCTGTACAAAGCAAATATGCACAATACATTCATGTTTCCAGAAAGCATTGCTGGCAGCTAATGGTTTGTACCTGCTTGTTTGCTAGGTTGGGGCCTCGTGGTCAGAGGGATTATCTGGGGACAGAATTGCACTTTATGTAAACACATTGTGCATTGTTTACATGGTAAATCAGCAATGGCTCAATACATTGCAATTCAACCAAATCTCTGATCTCTGTACTTCTGGAGCAAGACCATACATATAGATAGTCTTGTCAACCGAGAAACACCAGCTGCTCAGTGGATCATTTCTCACTAATTAAATTCATATGTTACAGTTCCCCTGTGGCATTTAGCAAGTGAATATTTTCACATATTTGGTGTAGCAGCGGCACCTAAGACCACAATATGGTGGCAGACTATGGCATTGTATGTTGGTGGCATTTTATGTTATTGTACTGGATTTTTGGCATCACACACTATGACACAAAAAGTATCTGTACAAGAAAAACAACAGATATGAAGCACACAGTACAAAAGCCCAGAACATAAACACAGCAGCCACCCGGATGTTACAGGCATGTGCCAATATTTTGAGATGCAGGATTTTTAACCTCCCTCATTACTTATAATTGCAGTTAACTCACAGTGGTACTGCACAGCCTCCTGATGGTTTATTACAGCTTGAAAAAATTATTTATGCAACCACATTGTCATGAAATGACTGCAAATAACCCACTTACTAAAAATAGTATGCATTATCTGTAGGCCAATACATGCCTTAATTTCCCTGTGAAGGCTTATATGTGTGCTAAACAAGGCCGTTGGTATGTTTCCATATTGCCACTGAAATAATGGAAGATTCCATATGGGGAATCTGTGCCACTTTCTGTGACAAGCAATTTCCAGCAGCTGGTGCTGACCCTGACCTACTGTGTGCATTCAAATATGATAAATTAACATACTTGCATTTTTTATCTCATAGAAGTTAAAAACACTAGTGGATCCAGGGGGGCCAGAATGGCCATAGCACCTCCCTAAGCACCTAGTCCATGCAGCCAACAGATGCCCCCCCCAACTGACTGGTTTTAAATTTCAACTCTTGGCTGTATCGGTGCTGCCTTAAGATGATTACCATACAGTGTGACAACATGTGACAAATTCTTTGATGAATCTGGACAAGTATGTAGCAAATGGTGCAAAATTGTCACCCAGAAAGCTAACCCTCCACCCTGACTTGTGCAACAACTTCTGCAAAACAAAATTACCCCCCAGAAATTGCTTTCCAGCCCGCCCCTCCCCACACACACTTAACAGCTTCTGGCAAATTGTTGTCAGCAAAATCAGGACATGCCCTTTCCCTAAACTCAATGTCGAGATCCCCCAGAGTTAAAAAATGACTCCTAAATTGAGCCAAACTTGTGAGTGTTTTCCCCTCAAAAATTGTTCCTCGTTTTGTCTGTGAGTCAGAAGTTTTAATTTCAGAAATTAAACAAATAAACCTCAGTGGGACTGTTTGAGATACAAGGGGATATTTCTACAATATTTAATTTCCTTTTCAATGGAATTGAAACCATACATGTGCATTATTGATTTTTAAAAAAACAGTACACAAATTGGACAGAAAATATCATATTTGGCATTTTGGCCCATACAGGGGTTTTCTTAGCAAGAGCCCAATAATCGCAGATAGTATTCCCAAATATGGATAAATGCATCCCCACTTTTAGCAAATGGTAGCATATTTGGGTGAGACCCTTTTTGAAATACTGACCATAGTTCCCCACTGACATGCAAAGATGAGCCTCATCTTAGACTAAATCCCACTCCAAAATGTCTAAATTCAGCCATTCATCTGCAGATCAATAATTCCCTGTAGTATTGGCTATAAAGAACAGGGTCATCTGGAGCAAATAAGGGTTGCTTGAAGGGATGATCTTGATGTTGACAAAAGAGATTGCCCACATTGAGTAAGGGCTGCTGAGAGATGGGTCTAAATGATGCAATGTATAGCTAGCAGCACCTGGTGTGGGTGGTGCCAGAATAGGTGGCAATGCTGGAGATCTCATTACCCTGAAGGCATAGGTGGCACTGTGGGTGCTTGTGATGCATACCTACATAGTGCATAACATTGCCTGCATGGGTGGTGTAGGCTATTGAGTGGTATGGGGGTGCCACTACAGTGTTCTGAAATTCAAAATTTTAAGTGGAAACCCTTGCTTTTTTGTTTTGTTTTGACCTCACTTGAGATGGTCTGGACTCACTGGTCGGGCTCTCAAGCCCAAGTTTTCAGCTTTATTACTTAAATACCAGAGAAGGAATGCTTTTACTGCTTCAATACCAGAGAAGAAACACTAAAAAAACACAAATAAAATGATTTGTCTTACAGAATAACTGTTTCTTGCCTCAGTGCTTACATAAATCCAACCTTTCTCAAAATGAATTTCAGGACCATGTGCCACTAGCTTCAGTGGGCAGCAGGGGATGGAAAAAGCCAGCTTAAATTGAACTTATGCCAGCCAGTGGCTTTTATTAATTTCAGCCGGTTTAAACTGGCTTTTATTATTTAAGCCAGCTTAAATTCATGACACTTCTAAGGCTCACAAACCATGGGTACATTGACAGTGTTGGTGTTCAACACAATGAAAGTGTAAAATACATGCAATGAAGACCTACTGTGCATGACCAGATGGTTATTGACAGTTTCTAGGCCAAAGTATGGACACCAGCAGCACCAAAATCATGCATTTGTAAGTTTCAGTTGCCTCAGTTTGCAAATTCAGCACTGGGATGACCATTAAATTTAGTGCTAGGATAACATAAGCACACCAAATATATTATCAGCCACATGACTTCCCTGGTGCCTTGTAGTATTTTGGAGGTCATCCCAGGCCCCCAGCACTGAATTTGTTGAACAAATTGGGCTCTAAAAATGTAATAAATGCAAACTAAGCTAGATACCTACCTACCCAGGTCAAACTTTCATTGTTTAGGTAACAAATTTCTAGCAGTCTGGCACTGTGGGTTCTCCCTGTGCCTGGGCTGCTGGTGGTAGGTTGGTGGTGTATAGCCCTGTTTTTTAGCACCTCTCTGGGTGGGGGTGAGGCATGGGTTATTGCTGCTTCCGTTTTTAACGTGTGTCCACCTGTTCATTGGTTTTGTGTGCAATAAATGTGTATGGATTCAAATGTGCTGCCACCTCCAAGGAAGCAGTGGTAGGTGTGCCCCCAAAAATAAATGGTTTACATCAGGCTGGATATATTAGGCTATGATGGACTTAAATACAGACAAAATGGCTTATTGACCTGACCAACAAGTTAACTATAGTTTGAATTGTCAGCCCAGGTTTAGAACTATTACCATCATATATTGACGCATACATCCAGGACCCCATGAGCTGCTTCCGGAGGGTGCTATAGCCCCTTTAGCCCCCCTCTGGTTGTGCCGCTGCATACATTACAACACAGCACACACAATCCATTGTCTCCACTTCCATCAGTGTAAGTTAGTGCAAACAGGAAATAATGTACTACTATACCATGCCATAGAAGGTGTGCAATAGTTGACAATGTGTAAAAATGTACAATAGATAGATAACAGATTGCTTACTGTTATTTATGAATATATGTAGGTAGGCACCTATCAGTAAGACGATGGGAAAACTATGCCAAAAACAGCACAAATTGATGTGGCTCAAATAGTCACTTTTCAGCTAACATAGAACAGGTACCTAGCTATCAAATGGCTAGGTACCTAATGGGTCAACATCTGGCTTGTGGAGGGCATACCCAGAACCCAGCCAGAGTTTTGGGGAATTATAGGGAGTGTTTTTGCACATAAAATGGAATGTAACACATTTTGGAATGATAATTTAACACATGTACATCTGTTCGTTGTTTTTCTTTTTGTGTGTGCAAATAAATGTGCATGGATTCAATTGATGCTTCCCTAACTTTTCTCAGTCACTGCTCTCCAGCCCTACCAGAAATATAATTTAAGCCAGGGTGGCTTAAATTAATTTATGCCTGCCAGTTTAAACTGGTTTAAACCACCAGGTGGCTAAAATTCCCCATCCCTAGTGGGCAGTGCTCTGTGTTTAATATTGTGATCAGCATATAGTACAGCCATTCAAGCTCACTGTGTTCTGGTTTGAAATATGGCTTTAAAGCTTCAACTGTTACACTAGCAAGAATATTTTGTATTATTATAGCAGACATCACATGTGTTGCCATACATTCATCACCTGTAGTTTTTTTGGTATTCATTTAGCAGGCGTCGCACACTGGGAAATGTTCACATGATTGATTTCCCAAGGTGGGGCTAAAACCTAACCCAGCCTGACCTAACCTGACCTAACCAAAACTGATGTAACCTAAACTGACCTAAAGCCTACCCTAAACCCCATAATCTTCAAGATAATTTTCACAAGATGGGACATAATTTCCCAAGTGTGACACCTGCTAAATGATTACCCCTAACCTGACCATGGTTGTTGGGCAAGGTAGGAATTTTTGGCCTGTCTTAATGGTTTTTGGTCCTAAGACATTTTATTCTCATACATTATAAGTGGGGAAAATGAAGATTTTATTCTTGGCAAAACAAAACTGGAGACATTCATAAGGAATGCCCCATTATAAAACACTTATAAGTTAACATTTTTGAAGTGCACCAAACTGAAAGTCAGCCTGGTGGTGGCAGCCCAACTCAGTTTTAGACTCCACATATTGTTGTAGAGATTAGAACAAATAATCAAAGAATGGAGTCAATTTTCTCATATGATTGTTAACTTACATATAGTTTTCCTTGTCCAAATAAATACCTACTATCCAGATATCTTCTGAAATGTTATTATGTGGTCAACAATTAAAAATAATGATGAAAGTGTGCATTTTAGCATCATAAATAATTTCCAAATCACAATTCTTGGCACATACCCTATCCCTCCCATTTTGAGAGAAAAAATGGTTGTTAGCTCGCACTAAAATATTCTCTGTATCAAAATAATTAAGTACTCTCTGACTTTAAGTCAAAATACTAAATTGCCTGCCTTGATGTTGGGTATCCTAAAAGTTGTAAAAATGTCCCATGGTGCCCCCTGGGTGAGTGGATCATTATTAGCCATGTGAGCAGAACGGTCTTAAGAAGTACAATAAATAAATGTCTGACCGAGTACTGCCAAGTCTCACAATGAACCCAGCTGGATAGTAATCGAACATCCAGTCCAGTCCTGGGGGGGGGGCGTTGTGCAGGAAGTGAATTCTGGCAAGGACCCCCATTAGTAATTCAAATTAAAGGTCCAATCCTACAGGGGGTGGATGGGGGGTTAAGAAGCAATAGGCCACTAGGTAGTGCCCCCCTCCCAGAATTTGTAGGGAGGGGCAACTGCCCCCTGCCCCCTTATACCACCCCCTGGGAGGGAGAGATTGTGGGCACTGAGATGAATGCTGTGTATTTTCCTGTTTTATATTGATATGCTTTTATTGAAACACATGTCAATGGATTCAATCATTACAGAAGAGGTAGGTATAATCTTGTCATGTGACAGTGGAGTGCAGTCACCAATAATTGAGCAAGCCGCTTTTTAGTGTAAATCCTATACCCAGCTTATACCAAGAGCACAAACACATTTGCAGCCTGGCAATTACAGGTAGGTATATACCTACCTCTTTTTAGGAAAAAATCAGGTTAATACTCACATTCATCCGCCAGCTCAACTTGCTATAATAACAATTGCAACGATCCGCGCCACGCCAAAGATGGCGGATCGAGGACGAAAGAAAATGGTGGCATAGTGTAAACTTAAACTCTCGTTAGCATGCTTTTCATTTTCATTACCTCACATTGAGAACGCAGGTGGCAGCGGTACCCCTGCAATCGCCCATGATCTCCCCGCAACACCCAGCCAACACCCCACGTACTTCAAATCGCACGCTGCACGGCGCATGCGCGAATTTGGCAGTTCACCCGCGGGCGGAGGTGAAGTGACGGAAAAAGGGTGTAACAAAAGTACCTCACTTTTCATACTTTTTAAAGTATTGTCGGAATACTTGACATGAAAATGATACTTCGAAAACTCCCTCTGTACTTCGAAGAATGCAAGCCTACCACTTTTTACAAAAAGGTGCTAGAATATGCCCCATATTGATACTAGATGGGTTTTATGTACCTCCGATTACTCCCTGAGTACTGATTTTTTACAGTGTAATACACAATCATAGACCAAGAAAGACGCAACGGGTCCAAAAAAGAACGCTGAGGCAGGGCCTCGGTTCGGTAGCCAATCTGGGAGGATAGCAGCAAAGATATGAAGTGCATCAAAGCTCAGCGGAAACCGCATTTCATAACTACCAGAAAATGTGGGAAGTAGGAAACTAATGATCGAATTTAATCAATCGACTTTTCGCAGCGAACGCCCATACGAAGCATTCCATCACGTCAAATATGGCGCAAGTCTATCATGTGGCAGCAATTAGCAAAACGCAGAAGGCCTAGCAGAAACCGTAGCATCGCACGAAGTGTGGCGAATGCACCGAATACGAAAAATGGGTGTGCACGTGCACTGACGTTGCCGTCGTGGCGACCGGGTGCTATGAACTGGAATGCCTGAAATTGTGAAATTTTGTATTTTAAAGTGGTGGGTAATACATTTTAAATTGAAGTTATGGCCTAATAAATCTTCGAAACCCTGCTCGTTTAAGGGCTTTGTTGTTTTTTTTTGTGCGCTGATTATTTTTTACGTGTCAGGGCGTTTTCGAAGATCCCGATGTGTTTATTTAGCTCCTGGTCGTTTTGTACGTTTTGGAACCATGTTGTCTTTTGTGGCCCCAGCCTCTTTTTCAGGCCCTTGTGCGTTCTCATGGCCCCTGTGCGCCTTGCGAGCTTGCAGTGTATTTATTTTAGAGCTCTCGGTATGTTTATTTAGGGCTGCAACGCATGTTTTAAGGCCTTATCGCTTTTTGGGAGACTCGGTGCGCTTTGGAGGGTTAGTTGTATTTGCGGGCACCGTTGTACTCTTAGGGTCCCGCTGTGTATATTTGGGGCTTCTGACGCACATTTGTGGGGCCCCAGTATGACTTTGGGCCTTCGGTGCGATTTTGCTGGGTTCCAGCGCGACTTATCGCGCCCAGGCGCGTGGTTCCGGAGACCCAACGCCAGCTTTCTGGGCTCAACGCGATTTTTGTGGATCTTTTCTGGGTTTTTTAAAAGTCCGAATCCCGGCCTGATTTTTCGAGCCTCTGGCGCCATGTTGTTGTATCCCACCTCGATTTTTCGAGATCCGGTATGCTTTTCGGTGCCATACGCAATTTTTGAAGGCATCTGGAAAAAAATGTTCGGTGCTAGAGAGCCATTTTCCTGACCCGGACATTTATTTGTTGGAATCTCTCCTTTTTTGGAGGGCTCCAGCGTGATTTTTGGGATACCGATCCGGTTTTGTGGCATAGGTGTAATTTCAGCAGTGTGATTGTAACTTATCAAGGGATACCAAAAAAACCTTCGAACTGGGTGGTGGAGTTCGGGTTGAAATCCGACCAATCAGAAACCATAGTGATAGATTAGGCCCCTCCACAGGACAATTTAGTTGATAACTAATTATATTATTTTGAAATGTCCCCTTTGACAAAATAGCGGTCGAAATCCAAGGACTTTTTAATGGGCGTAGGTGCCCCCCCCCCCCCGCCCCTGCAAATCCGTTTGCCCCCTCCTACTTGACGCAAATATAGGTACTCCACTGGTCCCTCAATAATTTTAAGAAACATACGCCCATGGGGCAAAGCCAACATTGAGGGGACAAATTACCCCTCACAAGCATACAATACAACATCCATGCCCCATATAAAATGGGATGAATGATGTTTTTAAATGCATCTTCTTCCAACAAATTTCGTTTCTGTTATTACAGCCTGCATGATTAGAGCTTCCCAGCTTCCATACCTTCTCAACGTCATTTACAAAACGGTACAGCACAGCGAAAACGATGGGTGTGACGGCGTGGAATTTGAAAGTTTGGATTATGTATGCACTGACATTGTTGCATTGTTTCATTGTCATTTATGCATTGCTGTTCAATGCTTGTTCTTGCCGTGAATTTATTCGCTGAGGATATATTTTAGCTCGTGTGACAGTTGCCTTGCAGCCAGCACCAAATGTTATAAAAATAAACAAATTCCTAATATGGCGCTCAGAAAACCAATGCAATCCACTTCTCGTTGTCACCTTTGCGAAATTGTTGTCCTAGGACTGATAAATGATTGTTCAAGCTTTGCTTATGACATCAAGCTGGTGGGAATAAATAACAGCAGTGATGAATCTACCTATATTCAGTTAGACTTGGAGGACTTAAAAGTGGGTTGATCAATGGCAGATATCTGTAAGATATGCTTAGCACCAGCCCCGCCAGCTCGCTGCAATCTAGAGGCCAGCGGGAAGATTCGAGAAAGCATTGAGACGTTGGTTTGTTTTGGCATTGATGTATTTATCCAAATATTACTTATTTATACCCTGGTATGGCTCAGTTCTCAGCGAAAATGATTAGTGCTATTGCGTTTTGAGCAAATGATGCACCATGCCAAGAACAAACAAAACACCAATATGAAATCATGTTTCCCATTCTCGAACCATAGTAAGAGCCTAAAAAACAATATGAGACCCTAACACAATGGAGGCCCCCTTTCGGGGGACAGGAGGCCCCCTTTCGACCTTGCCCCCCCTGGAAGAATTTCGTGGCGACGCCACTGGTTGCGCCGCCCATGTTCCGAAAGTACGCAACCGAATTTCATGAAACCTTCACCAATCGACGCGACGTTGTCGATATACTTGGGACTTTTCAATATGGTGACCATGGCCTCAGGTCAAGGTCATCAAAAGTGCATAAAACTCTTTTTAAGGGTTGTTGCGCCGCCCATGCTCCGAAAGTACGCAACCGAATTTCATGAAACCTTCACCAATCGACACGACGTGGTCGATATACTTGAGACTTTTCAATATGGTGACCTTGGCCTTAGGTCAAGGTCATCAAAAGTGCATAATACTGTTAAGGTTATCTGTCAAGGTTATCGACCACTTCGCGTCGATTGGTGATGGTTTCATGAAATTCGGTTGCGTACTTTCGGAGCATGGGCGGCACAACAACCATTAAAAAGATTATTATGCACTTTTGATGACCTTGACCTAAGGCCAAGGTCACCATATTGAAAAGTCCCAAGTATGTCGACAACGTTGCGTCGATTGATGAAGGTTTCATGTAATTCAGTTGCGTACTTTCGGAGCATGGGCGGCGCAACAACCCTTAGAAAGAGTATTATGCACTTCTGATGACCTTGACCTAAGGCCAAGGTCACCATATTGAAAAGTCCCAAGAATATCGACAACGTCGCGTCGATTGGTGAAGGTTTCATGAAATGCGGTTGCGTACTTTCGAGCATGGGCGGCACAACAACCATTAAAAAGATTATTATGCACTTCTGATGACCTTGACCTAAGGCCAAGGTCACCATATTGAAAAGTCCCAAGAATATCGACAACGTCGCGTCGATTGGTGAAGGTTTCATGAAATGCGGTTGCGTACTTTCGGAGCATGGGCGGCACAACAACCATTAAAAAGATTATTATGCACTTTTAATGACCTTGACCTAAGGCCAAGGTCCCCATATTGAAAAGTCCGAAGTATATCGACCACGTCGCGTCGATTGGTGAAGGTTTCATGAAATTCGGTTGCGTACTTTCGGAGTATGGGCGGCGCAACAACCTTTAAAAGGAGTTTTATGCATTTTTGATGACCTTGACCTAAGGCCAAGGACCTTGACCTAAGGCCAAGGTCACCATATTTACACGTTTCGAGTATATCGGCCATTCCACGTCGATTAGTGAATGTTTCATCAAATTCGGTTCAGTACTTTCGGAGTATAGGCGTGGCAAATAGCCTCGAAAAGGATTTTGTGTATTTTGATGACCTTGACCTAAAGTCAAGGTCACCATATTCAAAGCCATACGTATATCGATCACGTCACGTCGATTGGCGAAGGTTTCATGAAATTATATTTAGTAGTTTCGGAGTATGGGCGTGGTAAAAAGTCTTAAAAATTGTTTTGTGCTTTTTAGTGACCCTGACCTAAAGCCAAGGTCACCATATTCAAAAGTCCCAAGTATATTGACCATGTCACGTCGATTGGTGAAGGTTTCGTGAAATTTGGTTCAGTAGTTTAGGAGCATAGGCACCGCAATTATTGCCAATAAAGATGTACTTATTTTGCGACCTTAGGTCAAGGTCAAGGTCACCATCTTGTAAAGTCCCAAGTAAATCGACTATGCTGCATCGATTGGTGACGCTTTCATGAAATTCAGTCGAGTCGTTTAGGAGCATGGGTACCGCAACATTTTCAAAATGGATTCAAAATGGCCGCTCCAAGTTTAAGGTGTAATTTAATAGCTTTACGTATCGGTGAGAGTCACCATATTCAAAAGTCCCACGGAAATCGACCCCATTGCATCGATTGGTGAAGGTTTGATGAAATTCGGTTCAGTAGTTTCGGAGCATGGGCACGGCAACAACCCTGTGCAACAGAGTAGACCCACCCCACACATAGGATCATAGCGACAGAAATATCGCGAACCGTTAGGCGTCATGAGCGGACATAATACTGGTGGCGCCGCTCTGGTCGTAGGTTTTTGAAGGAACACAAATAAATTAATGTAATGCTTCATTACGTGTATTTATTACATTGCAAAGACCAACCGAGGCATGTAATAAAAATATACATTACATTTCCTCTTTCCGTAGATATTTCAGTCGTTTACCATAATGTGCGTTTTATTATTCCAACAATCTGAGCGTGTTGTACTCTTCGCTGGGGGCTTGCTATCGTTAATGATTTGTTCTAGTTTCGACAGGAGATGCCAGTAATTTCCAATGGTCAGATTTGAACACCATTTAATCAAGCTCTCTTATCATGTGCATTTCGTTGCATTCTTTATTCATTTGACCCTGTCACTTTTGCCTCGGAGTGAAATTGGAGCAATTAGCCATTCATCTATTTGTCATAAAATTAATCACGCGGCTTCCTTGCCGTATGCCGAAATTTCCAATGGTCTTAACTGAAAGAATGCCAAAATGGCTACATTTTGATATCATATTGCTCTGCGTTCATGAAGTTTCAACCCCATCACTTTTGCTATCAATACAAAGATTTAATGTTTTCCATTATCACCTTGTATACCTTTTAAATGCATATCAGATGTTCGACGTTAATTAATGAATATCCAATGGTCTCAAATAAACCGGCATCAAATGAGCTATTTTGTGATACCATACTCGACCGTTTTTATGGACATTTCACCCTGTCACTTTTGACTTGAAATTTGGCATCAGCATTGATATTAAGCTTGCTGGCATTACTGAGGATCTGGCATTCCTGTTTGGAAACTTTATGAGGTTCAAATAATTTGTGGTAAAAGCTACTTAAACATGCTTTTTTATTTCAACACCTTCCCAGTAAATTTATCCTCAGACTATTATCTCTACTTGAAGATCCAATCATTGTTAGTTAGTTATTATGGTTTTGAGGAAAATCAATTGCACTAGTTGCCAATCATTGCCATCCAGGCTCTTTGTAGTTTGTGGGTAGGCACCTACACGTCATCAAATGGCGTGGCATCGCCATCCACTTAGCCTAACCTTCAGCCTCTCAGACAGCAATTTTTCGTAATGCCAAGTAACTACGGTGCTTAAAAAACAAGGATACAGTTTGTTAATTGGAAATATCTCAATTTGTTGTGCACATTGTTCAGTTTTCTCAGATGCATTGCTTCTGCTTTTCCTTTGTTGTATTCCGCTTGGAGACGCATTGAACAATTCAGGCCATATGGCGTCACCTGCCTCTCACCCTGGCAGGAAAGGGGGCACCGCGGGGAATCGAACTCTGCCTCTGGTTTCCCAGAAGCCCAGCTTAACGACTGAGCTACCCACGTCCCTCTGCTTTTCCTATAAGCATACATTATCAATACCTAAATGTAATATGTGTATAGGTAGTGCGAATGTTTTGCCATTATATGCGTTAGTCTGAATAATATATAAAAGATAATAATTCATTCATATTCTGAACAAGATTTAAATGTCCAAAATTTGCCCTCAATACTATGCAGGAAGCAATACAACACTATACAAATATCAAATCTCTCCTTTCAGCAGAGGAAATTGCGTACTTCACGACACGGGGTATGAAACACAATGAGCTGGGCACACAAGCAATGACCATGTATTTGCATAAATAATGGTTATCTTTGTTCACAGTCCTAAACAATGCTACACGTTGATTCCAAGCACATTCCAAGACGGCATTACTTCTGTAAAAGCTTCCTCCCAAACTGCTACACGAGCTGTACAGTGGCACCCTTAAAGTTAGTAACACTAAAATATGATGAGGTTACTTGATGGTTCAGTTTCTCTACTTGTTACTGTGAAAACCTATTTATGCACCCAACACGCTGTACCATCTCATGACAATGGTGGCCTAATATGTGCAGGTACGGAGTTACCATAGGGGCCTGGAAAAGCTCCAAGAACTCCACCATAAACATGCTGCATGCCTGCCTTACAGCATTTGCATCTTCACATTCACGTAACAATTGCAAGACAGACAGATACCCAGAGCAAAAACCTCTTCAGCTTTGACCCTCGTGCTGCACCAACACAGTTGGGCAAGCAGGAGGACGAGATCAGAAAGTCGATGATTGGACGGCGGTCTGGGACATCACAGTTCTTTATATCAATCTTCCTCTGGGTCACAGCTACCTTAGTGCGGCAAGTTATTTGCTCTTGGAGAGTGGAGGCAAATGATGCTGCCATGCTTTCAGGAACTTCCCGGCAGATCGAGAGAAAAATTTGTATCCGACGCACTGAGGAATAAATGAAGATAATCAATTATGACCCTCTCTACCGGAATTGATGGAATGAGCCATGCGCGACACACACCGGGGTCTCCTTTGCCGAATCCTCGTCTCGGCTCCGACCCAGACTTAAAGTAATTGGTCTTTTTTGCCTTACAGTAGATACGTGCATTGTTTGAGTTCGCAATTTTTGCATTCCACAAATAAGAAGCATAAACTTGTAATCGGCACACAGATATAATAAGATATGTCGTCGGACACCGTCGATGACAATGCCCGTATCTTGAAGCCGACTGATTTCCTCGTTCAGATCCTTAAACACTATAGCCTGTAGATTTTCGAAATTTTCGTTGCCAGCGCTGATCCCTAGGAGCTGAGGCTGCCTCTGTGATGGCGACTGCTCGTCAGGAAAACTCAGGGAGAAGTCCACGAAGCCACGATATTTACAAACCGGTGCGCCGTCTCCTGAAATATGACACGGTACATCTCACCGTCAGTACTGAATGTTCGATGACATGATTACTAGCATGCACGCACGGGGACCCACATGGAAGAACGCATGTGACACGCCTGAGGAGAGCATGCTACATAAATAACCATTGTAGATACAAGCCGCCTGGGTCATTCACAGCTAATAATGTTTCAGGAGCAAAATCCAGGCAATGTGGACCTTTGTTTTTATGACGTGCTATTTCTCTGTGTAACAGTTGGTTTTCGGGGTGATTTATTTCAGAAATTTAGCCCCCTCCCCACAGTTCATGTCGCGACAGTTTCCGGCACATACCCGGCGCCAACCTGTCTGGCTGCTTACGTAGGCAAGCCACCGCTCCGATCGGGGCCGAGCAGTGGACATTGCCCTGTTCCCCTCCCATTTCCGGCCGGCGCCCTGCCGCTGCAGGTGTGACTCGATTCCCGGCCGCTGTCTGACAGAAGATGAAATGTCAGGGGGTGATGTGGATGTGAATACCAGTGATGTGTATGTGGTTGTCTTGGGTGATGTATGTAAGCAAGTATATTCTGGGAACCCAATGGGCAGGTGTGTGTATGTGTGTACAATTGAAAGATGAAAGGTGTATAGATGACAAATGGCATGGGTGTAAGTACATGAGTGGTATGACTGTGATATAACAGACCCTGTCACTGTGACAATGTGTTAGGCGGGTATCGAGTGCAGTGTGTGTGTGTGTGTGTGTGTGTGTGTGTGTGGAATGACTGAGGTATGACAGATGTCATACCTCATGGCCAATGTCTGTGTTGTCAGGTGTAGGACAGATATGTATGATGCACGTGTGTTTCGTCTATATATGTGCGTATGAATTATGAATGTAGTGGAATATTGGATGACTGCTGGATGAATGTTCATGTGTCTTATGACATGTGAAATGTCAATTGGGCTGCAGCGCCCCGATATGCCGGCTGTCTGTGAACAGTGCGGAGCCGCCGAGTCGGTATTGTTTGAAGGTATACGCTGAGGCAGCAGCTCTGGTTTCCGACGCCGGACCGGCGCGAGCCTGCCAAGACGCAGACTCAGCAGTGGTCCCACAGAGGGACTGAGCTCAGAGCGACTCTGAGCTGACGTAGTATGTCTCTGAGATAGAGACAGCGCGCCCGCCGTTGCAGTAGGGTTCAGAATCTGCCATTGTACTCTGGCCGGGGCCGATGCCCTGGAATGCGGCGCAGTTAACGTGTCGCGGGCTGGGTCACGTGATATGGGCGTAGTCAATCGCATCTTACTTCGCGGCGGAGCCGATGGCTCCGCCAGGACTTGTCACCGAGCTGTCGACGCGACCGGTTGGGGTTTGGCCCTCCAGCAAAGGCTGGACTGGCTGTCCAGCAAAGACTGGCTGTCAGGCCAGTCATCGGAGGTATGTCTGAAGACTCTGACTAGAGTCGCTGTGAGACTGCTAAGATGTAAGCACACGAGAATGTTAGTAGAGCGTGTATGAAGACCGGTCGGGACGTAAGCGGAATTGTATGTCAATGATAATGCCTCATTGAATGTTTGAAGGTGTGACCGGAGGCTGAGCAGAGGTGTAGACCTCGCTGAGATTTAACAAGATGTACTGTGGCCCTGTGACTGTTGAGATGGATGTTGAAGCCTTGAGCTGTATGATGGCCCAATGTACTGAGTATGAAGATGTGGCTGTCGAGATGAATGAAGATGTAGGATGGCCTGGCGAATCGTCTGTCGAGTTGAAGCTGTCTGTCGCTTAAAGGTACTATTGTATTAATCGTGAAGTCTAACGCTGCACTATTGAAACCTGAATAATTACCGCCATTTAATTGCTAATTAAAGACGCCAATATAAGTGCTGGATTTTGAGGTGCCTGTCAAGATGTTTGAATCAGAGCTCAGAGTATTGAATTTATACCCGGGGTTTTAAATATCGCAAACGTCGAGGTCCTGACTGAGCTATCTACGTGCCAAGGAAGTTTGACTATTAGACATCTTGGAAAGGAAAAATGTCTGATAAGCTCTGAAGAGAAAAAACTTCTCTACATCTGCCTGATAAATTAATTTTACCTATGCATGTGTAAGGCTTTCGGTTGAAAGATATTCATACCCGATATTTTCACGCGCAGTGAATTGTCAGGTCCGTTGAACACCGATGGTTTCATGTCTGCTAGAAGATCTGGAATAATATGTCGGGTGCCATTCTGGATCTCCTGCAGCCGGATTGAAGCATTCAGTCTGCAATTCATATAAATGAATTGTTAGGAATCATCTTACAAAATGAGGCATTCTGTCTGCAAATTGTAATAGTATATGCCCGTGATGGCAATGGTTATTAGCATTGTTACGAGTCGCCAAGTGGTGACCGCTCAGCCCGCCCCCTGGGCGCGGCGAGCAGCGCGGCGGGCTGTTCCTGCCACCATTAGCTGCATCGAACTGCTACTGTCTATGCTCGGTGCCGGTAGGTGCCGCCCCCGCGCCGGGGGTGGAGTCGTCTGCCGAATTGTGGTTTGATATCTGGCAACGTTCCTTGCGGCTGCCGCCGATCGCCTTCCGGCAGGGACATCCGGAAGAGCAGGAACGATAGTGGTTTCCCGCGTGCAGTGACCACCTAGCTCCCGCCTTCGCCAGACGCGGCGCCAGACGCTGCCGATGGCCAACCAGACGCGCCGGCCGCCGCGCTCCGGCTACGACCTGCCCGTGTACGGGCTCGCCGCCGGCCAGCTCGCCAGCGTGCACGTGCCGGCGCTGCTGTGCATCGGCGTCAGTCTGACGTGCGCCGTCGTCACGGTCGTGTGGTCGGTGCACCTGCACTGGCGGCGCCGGCGCGTGCGCTTCTCGCGCTGGACGCAGGGCCAGCGCAACCTGGTCTACCTGGCCGTGTGCGACGGCGGCTTCAACCTGTTCCACCTGTTCGACCACGCGCAGTACCTGGCGCGCGGTGACCACGTGCGGCCCGCCTGGCTGTGCTCGCTGTACGCGTTCGCCATCTCCGAGTTCATCAGCGCGCAGCAGCTGCTGGTGAACCTGATCTGCGTGAGCGCGTACGTGACGGTGCGCCGCGGCAAGAGCGTCGACTTCGGCGCCGGCGACTGGAAGCTGCTGCTGTACACGTTCGGCGGCGCGCTGCTGCTGGACGTCGTGTGCCTCGCCATCGGCGCATACGGCCCGTCCGGTTCGTTCTGCTACTTCGACCCGGTGCGCGGCGTGCTGCCGCTGCTCGCCTTCTCTACCGTGCCGCTAGTGGCGTTCTTCGCGACCAACGTGGTGCTGTACGCGCTGACGTACCGGCGCATCGTGCTGGCGGAGAGGCAGAGGGCGGCGGCACTGGGCCGGGCCGGCCACCTGGCGGCCACGGCGGCGCGCATCAGCATGCTGTTCGTGGCGGCGTTCTTCGTGCAGTGGTGGGGCGCGGTCGTGTTCGGCGTCTGGCAGCTGGTGGAGAAGACGCCGCTGGTGCTGCACCACATCGTCACCACGTTCGTCAACATGGGCGGCGTGCTGAACCTGGCCATCTTCTGGCTGCTGCGGCGGCGGGCGTGGCTACGCGCCCAGGCGACGCAGCGCAGCCGCTCCTCGATGTCGAAGAGGAGCAGCTTCGCCTGCAGGGCACGCCGGCTGTGCAACCTGCGGCTGGCGTCGCGTTCTCACCGCGCCGACCAGCCGATCTCACCGGTGGGTGTGGCGAGCACCTCCCAGCTGGGCGCGGTGAGCACCTCGCCGGTGGACACGGCCAACAGCAGCGTCAGCCGTACGTCAGTGTCGACGGCGGCGGCATCAGTTCAGGACGAGGTGATCGACCAGTCGCAGCGCCCCGCCACGGCCTCCCACCCTGTCTCGCTTCCAGCAGGGGTGACAGACACGTCACGTCCCGCAGGTCATCCAGAGAACATGGCCGGCATCGAGCTGGTGGCATAGCAGTCAGTACCCACGACTGGAAGAGTAGCCATAAGGCTCCGGTCTCACCACCGTTCAGCAAACGGGATGACCACCACTGGGAGTTATTCGTTACGGCCTCCGCTATTCACGTTGAGGATCTCCACGAGCACCATCGCAAAGTTGTTAGTGGCAATGGCATAGCACCGCGGCTTTGTCAGGCGGGAAAGGCAATTCCAAAACATTTGTGGAGTATCTTAAGCATGCAGATTGCGTTTCTGTGCGAATATTGGGATGATACGCAAAGAGCCTTGTCTGCCATTCCCTCCACGTTTTCCAACTTATCGGTTTACTTTTATCTAGAAACTTCAGACCATCATCTTCACAGCATTGAAAGTGAAATGCATGCGGCACAGAAAGACTTAGCGCAAGCCTACTGCAAGGGTACACGAATGAGCTGGCTACCAATTGAAAACCATTTTCTGAGCGCCCAACCCAAAGGTATTTTTGGAAAACAGTGGATGAAGATAATATTTACCAAAAATGTAGCACAAGATACAAAAAAAACCTGGGAAGATATCGACACCTCTACTCGAGTTTGCCCGATTATACGACAAAATGATGTGTAATCAAAGGCATGTTGGAGTCCTGGTACTGTGTCAACCGATAATGGTATCGGAGGTGCGTAGACCTGAGCTGAGGGCTTCGGCATCACTCCAGCCCGAAGAGGAAGTCTGTCAGCTCATTTGATTGTACACAAGCCAGTGTTTGTCTCTTGCTAGCACAGTTGTGTATATCGCAATGTCGGTTATGGTCCACCGACGTAGCGTCCGTCATTTCGGTACGAATGGATAGCGTTGCTAAAATACCTTTCTTTAAACTCCCAGTTCCATCTTCATGCTCACGCTCTTGTGTTTTGAAGAAAGCATGCATATATTTCATTCACATTCACGTGTGTAAATTTATGATTATATATACACACACACACACACATATATATATATGTATATACAGGGGTGTCGATTTTTTAAAAACATTGGGTGGGGAGGCGAAGTGCCAACGCACTAGACCCCCCCCCCCAAAAAAAAACTCATCGGATTTAGCCCACTAAATTTTCAGATCTTAGAAATTCCTATTTTTTATTCGACGATGTGTATGTTTATGTTTATTCAGCATCCTCACCAACGGGGAAAATCGTCAAATAACTGGTGAAGTCACATAATTAAAAGAGCAGTGCTCAGTACATGTCAACATAACAACTCTTGGTTGGTTATTGGTTCTACGACACGTCGACCGTTGAGTCATATAGCGTCGCCAATCTCTCACGCCGATTGGTCGCGGGCGAAGAGTAGCGACAGGTGAGACTCGAACTCATCAACATAACAACTCTGAGTAATAGTATGCGACTGCAGTGTCATATAGTGGGCTCGGATCTATCGTCACCGTCACCGTCACTGTTACCCTCCTCCTCACTTCACACACCAACAAACACACACCGGCTTAAATAAAAATACTTCAGCGATCAGATGCAGGCTAAAATACACCGACATTGATGAAGCATCAGAGCACAGCAGACCTGAACTGTGATGACGATGGGTGAAAGTATTTCCTTGGTGCCTAACATTAGGGAGGGGAATTGTTCCCTTTAGTACGCCACTGCGGCTGCTCAACGTGTTTTTTTCCGCAGATTGCACGATCGAGAGTAGAAAGGCCCTTCGGATAATTTTCTTTCGGGACCCATTCTTAATTTTCCGGTGCTCTGGTCGATTCGATGGAGTCTCCTTGTGGTTTTTGTGGTGAAGTCTATTTTTATAAGCCCCCTGCAGGCTATTTTTGGACTCCGGTACGATTCTTCTGGCTCTCGGTGCGTTTTTTTCCGGTGCCCCAACAGGTTTCTTTTCCGGCGTCCGACGACTTCTTATCTTGTGGATCCTTGACGCAATTTTTCCGTCCGCAAGGTGACATTCTGGGTATATATTGGTCCTTGGGAAGCCAGCTGCAACTTTTGGGGCTCCGGCACGACGTTTTGGCCCCAGTGAGATTTTCAAGAGAAGCTGCGTGCATTTTTTTTGGTCTAAGTGCGATTTTTTGGGGCTCCGACGTCACTTGTTGGGATCCCTTGCGGTGGCTACGACACGTTTGTGGGGTCCAACAAGTTTTGTGGGCTTTTGGAGCTATTGTTGAGATCCCAGATTGATTTTCCGTGTCCGGACTGTTTTTCATTTACCCGGCTTCATTTGTTGGGTGATCTCAACGAGACTTTTAGAGCCCCGGTGGGACCTGTCAGGCCTCACGCGTGATTTTCAGGGGCCCGAGTGATAATTCTTACTACCCCAGTCTCAGCGTGATTTTCAGGAGGCCCCGGCCCGACCGTTTGTGGCCCCCGTCGTGATTTTCTTGAATCCCGGCACGACTTTTTTTGCGGCCCCAACGTGATTTTCAGGGGCCCAGGTGCAAACTTTTGAGGCCTCAGCGTCATTATCGGGGCCCCTGCGCTACTTTTGGGGGCCCCCCAATGTGATTTTTCTGAGCCCTGGTGCGATTTTTGGTGGACCGAGTGGAATTTTTAGGGAGCATGGCGCATTTTTTCATAAGCTCGGCGGATTCTTGGGGGCCCCATAACCTATCAGGAGGGGGGGAGGCAACTGCTCACAATTCCCCATCCCCATTCGGTATGTCACTGTGCCATGCAATGATGCAACATAAGAATCCAGGAATAGTTAATCTGTTTCATCATCCACATGTGATTTCATCATTCACATGTGTGACTCCCCAGTTATCCAGACAGTTTGAGGAAAGTCAAACATCTGCTACATGGATCAGCAAGAATGGATTGTAAGGCAACATGGATACCATGGAATTCCGGTCACAGTAGTTATGCTGCAATACATACCTTCTTCAACAGACTGCTTTGGAGATGGATGAGCTCCTGAAGTTTGGTCAGGGTTGGAGTTGGAGGTGGATGGAGCAATACTGTGAAGGACATAACATATGGTTCAAGAGACTTCTGTTTCCATTAACAATACAGGGGATGAAGTAACATATTCATCGACTTCTATGGTTTTAATTGGCTTCATTTACTTCTATGGTGTCCTGAGTAAGTAGGACAATCGAGATGGGTTTCTGTTATATGCATTGTAAAAGCAATGTTATAATGTAGCTTTTATACCCTAGTGAGAATAGTATGGATTCACTCATGAGTGAATTTGCAAACATACTGATATATCAGTTAACAACAATGCAGGGAGCCATGTGATCAACATGGTCTGTGCCCTAAAACCCAAATAACTAAGTAGCATTGCAGGGAATCTGCTGCATAACAGTTTGCCTATCAATTAGCCATGATATATGGCATCATACTTCCCATGCTATTTAGAATAGTGAGCTATATTTTGTGTACAAACATCAGGACATTATAAATGTTAATTAACGTTACACACGTCAGTTCCTTACAAGTGTCAGCAATACATTTCCTTCATGTGCTTTAAACATGATTCAAGAAAGCACTGTCATCGATTTTAAACTTGCAAAAAGAGTGGGCCACCTGGCATTTTGAGTGCTATTTGAGTGAATTTGCTGTGTTGTTAGTGAACTGACCACCTATCGAGATATAAATACTTTAACTTTGTCTGCTTCCATCATTAAAATTTGTCATTTTCCAATACATCAGAAATCATCAGAATAACTTCTTGTCCACAAACCGGTGTATGCATTTCTAAGAATTTCTCATATTTATTAACACAAATTATGTAGATCTGATCTGCAAATTTAGAACTCAGAAAATGTTATCAGCACAGGATTCCATTCCTGAAAATATAGTACTTTCAACATGTTATTGTTCTTTGTGAAGCAATAAGTGCAATGCTCTCATGCAGCATGCAGATGGAGGTTCATCACGTGCACCAGGTAGCACAAAAAGAGATATTATTGCAGTCTAAGGTAACCACAAGACAGGTTTTACACCCATTTTACCTCCACGAATCATTCAAAAGCGCTAGGTTTCGCCTAGCTGCGTTAAACTAGGCTTTTGTTGTAAGTTAGTAAATTGTAATTTTAATTTTAATTTAAATTTCCAATGCAATGTTTATGAATGTCACTAAGCTGATGGCACCACTCAGTTTCTGTGCAAATGCTTACTTTCCAGGTTGTGAGCAAAATAACATTAAAAATGGGCTTTGAGTTAGGTAACATAGCAATTAAAAGAAATACATTAAAAATGCAACATAACCTAACCTAACCTAGCCTAACCTGACTTTGGAGAAAACAACTATAAAAACAAAATTGGAAAAATATCTGGCAATTTATTTTCTTGAAATTTTACAAATTAAAAAACCTAACTCAACCTAATCTAACCAGAATTATTGTGCTTTAAGGTGGTAACAAGGCAAGTTATTACACATTTGCCTCCATAAAGCAAACAAATGGGCTATGTTTGATTATGTTAGATTAGTTTAAGTGTTTTAAGTTGGACATTTTTGGCAACAATTGTTCCAAATTTGAAAGAAATGGATATTTTTTTCTTTAAAAGCAGCTTATGTTAGATTAGGTTAAGTTGGGTTACATTTTTTATTGTAAAAAAAATACATTGCTGGAAATGTTTACAACTTGATGTTTTGGTTGTGTTTTTCTCCAAGGGGAGGTTAAGCTAGGTTAGGTCAGGTTATGTTGCATTTTTTTATTAATTTTTTTTATTTTTACCCTATGTCACCAAATTCAAATCCTTTTTTGGTGTTATTTTGCTCACAACCTGAAATGTAGGAATTTGTATAGAAAATGAGTGGTCCCATCATCTGAGTCACATTCATAAACATTGCATTGAAATGATACATTCCACGAATTCATAAAACACCTTAACACATAAATTTACCAAAACGAGCAATAACATCATGTTCATCACATTCCTAAACATTGCATGAAAACAAATTTATCAGAAATTACCTTAAGCTGTAAATTTACCAAAAGGTGTGCCAACCCCTGGACGGAAATGCAACACTAGGTGCCCCAATCCTGGGCAGAAAGGGCACTAAGAGCAGTGGAATGAAAATATTAATAAAAGTAAACTAAAAACAGCTCTTCTTGAAGACAAACGTGGTAGTTATGTGATATTAACATGGAAACCCTGAGCACAAATCAGAAAAAGGCATGGACTGGACTTTTTCAAGCTTACCTGCCAACTTCTTCAACTACTGTTCCTTTGGGAATTAAATATCAGCAAGCTATTTATTCACTATTTAAAATCACACCAATCAGCAGATACATCAGAATGTGTGAAGTACAAAAACGAATGAGTACGACGTGACATGAGATTGGCCTCCGGATTAAACACTGCGCTCAATTGCAGCACAAATGTCTTACCTCCGTCACATTTGTCTATTGTAACCTCAAATTTAGACTTTAGGCGCTGGAATTTCTGTAACTGGAATTTTATCTTTGGATGTTACGATTTTGGATGTTCTGAGGAACGCCCATCACGATTTGTGACATTTAATGCGCGCTAGTGTCTATCGATACAAATCGACGCCCCTGCTTTGGAGAGAAAAAAATTAGAAACACAAATTAAGCAATATATATTCTGAAAATTGTATAAATTGAACAACCGAACCCAACTTACCCGAACCTAATGTCAGCTGCTTTTGAAGGAAAATTTCCGATTTTATTTTATTTTTGAAAATGATTGAACAATTTTTCCAAGGTTAAGAACTAAACCAGCCTAACCTAGCCAAATCGGTATTATTGTGCTTTAAGGTGGTAACAAGACAAGTTTGTACACACATTTGCCTCCATATAGTAAGCAAATGGGTTAGGTTTGGTTAAGTTAGGTTAGTTTAGGCTTTTCAAGTTGGAAAACTGTAAAAATTATTCCAAAAAAGTTTCCCCCAAAAATGGCAAATTATTTGGTAACTTTGCAGTCTAAGGTGTTCTTTTTTTTCCTTTAAAACAAAAAAAATTATGAAGAATACCATGTTTATGAAGGTGACTAAGATGATTGGACCCACTTGTTTTCTGTGCAAATGCTTACTTTTCAGGTTGTGAGCAAAATAATGCCAAAAAGGGCTTTGAGTTCGGTAACATAGCATAAAGATAAATGTTTTTTTTTAAATGCAACAAAACCTAACCTAACCTAGCCTAACCTATCTTTTAAGAACAAAAAAATAAATTAAATTAAAATGTAAATTAATTTATTTTCTGAAAATTATCAACCTTAAAAAAGAAACCTAACCGAGCCTAACCTAACCTAAGCTGATTTTGAAGAAAAAAATTATATTCTTTGTCAACATGTTTGTTAATTTTTTTACGGATACTTTTTGGTATTATTGTGCTTTAAGGTGGGAACAAGAAAAGTTGCATGGGCGCTGTATGGCCAACGCAGTCAATGCGGCCGTAAACCCAAATAACCAACCAACCAACCCAGAAAAGTTTTACGCACATTTGTCATCATAAAGGAAACAAATTGGTTAGGTTTGGTTAGGTTTGGTTGGTTGAGGTTTTTTAAGTTGGAAAATTTGTCCATTTTTTTCTCAAATTAAAATAAAATGAATATCCACCAAAAATAACTGGTCCCATCATCTTAGTCACCGCCATGAGCATGGTATTCTGAACAAAAATTCGAACAAAAAAAATCACCTTAAACTGCAAATTTACCAATCATTTTATATTCAACAGCAACTTATGATAGGTTAGGTTTGGCTGTGTTAGGTTGTTTAAACTTTGAAAATGGAAAATTGACAAATGTTTTAACTGTCTCATGCGCAATGAAATTAAAACATGCCTGATGTTACCAATTTCTGCAACATAAGAGAAAAAAGAACTATGACGTCACCATAGCTTGAAGGCGAACTTTGGTGTACCTACCTACTAAGGTAATAGTGGGTTACAATGCAGGCTGCCAGACACTGATCTTGTATGACTGTATAGGGTTTGTTTAGGAAGTTATGTGTGGCCGTAGCTTAATATCTATTGTCTTTTTAGGAAGTCATGTGTGGCCATAGCTTAATATCTATTGTTTTTTAGGAATATTAATTTTAATGAGGTTGTCTATACGGCTTCTTGCTGACTTTTCTCTCATGTTTTCATAGGCTGGCAGATTGGCCCACACTTTGATTTTGTTGGTTCAGTTTGAGATTGGGTTGCCCATATCAATATTAAATGCATGCAAATTGTCATTGGGCATGTAGGTAGGTATCTTGGTAAATATCAAGCTGATGGTGTGATGGGTAGGTTGCTGAAGATAATTATAGTTTGTATATCCACAATCTCAATGATAACCATGATTTGCATGCAAGTTTCACAATGACTGGAAATTGAGACTGGAATTAATCATGTTAAAGCTCCACACAGGGGCGTCCATTTGTATCCTTTTGCGGGGCCATGCCCCCCCCAATGCTGATCTTGGCCCCCCCAATGTTGATTTGGGCCCCCCCAATAACCCATGCTATTTTTATGCTGATAAAAAGCTAAAGGAAAAAAAGAAGAAAAACACTGTGTTAGGTATATATAAAACTTAGTTGATGTTAACCAGCACATTTTGTACTGAAAAAGAACAGATTTGGATTAGATAGTGGACTGAGTATCCAACTTTTGCTACACAATTCAAAATTATGTGCAAAAAAAAAAATAGCTAGATTTCCCTCCACTGTGGAAGGAAAACTTACAGCATACAATGTTAAGATTCGATGATGATGCATTTTAAACCAGATTGTCTTTTTTAAAAATGTTAAGCCACAAAACAACAAATGGATTGTCATACTGATGTTTGTACATGCCACCAATGGCAAAACCACATGCATATGAGCTTAAACAGGAAAAAATCCATTCTTAATTTCCAGTCATTGTCAAACTTGCATTGTCCAGTGAACACCAATGACAATCATCATTGAGATTGTGAATATGCAAACTATAATTATCTTCAGCAGCCCACCTATCACACCATCAGCTTGATATTTACCTTGGTACCTACCTACATGCCCAATGACAATGCATGCATTAAATATTGATATGGGGAAAAACGAGAGCCATGTGTGGGCAAATCTGCCAGCTTATGATACCATGACAGAGAAAAGTCAGCAAGAAGCTGCATGGCCACTGCATTATAATTGGTATTCCTAAAAGAATAAAAAAAGAAAGCTGTGGCTCACATGACTTTTAAGCAAACCTTACAGTCATACAAGACCAATGCTATACAAGAAATAGCCTTGACAAGACCAATGTCTCGTACGCCGCGAAAACACCATTATTAAACGCCGCAAAAATACCATTATTTTAAAAGGTACACCAAAGATCGCATTCAAACCTTGATGACGTCACAGTTTTTTATTCGTATATTGCAGAAACTGGAAGCATCAGGCAAGTTTCAATTTCACTGCACATGGGTGGGGGAGTGATTTTTTTAGGCGTACCGGACCACAGAGGTCATTTGCGCCACCTTTGAAGCGAGTACGCTACATGTCTGACTATAAAAGCGGGTGTTTGCGATCAAGGTGCAGGCATGTGGACGTTTACGTAAAGGGAATTTTACGTTATAGTTTGTGTGATATTTTAGGCGCTGAAAGCGGGGCTAGGATGGGGACATCCCACTAATGTCTAGATGGCAGGGGCGTCGATTTGTATCCTTTTGTGGGGGCCAGGGCCCCACCAATGTTGATCTTGGCCCCCCCAATGTTGATTTGGGCCTCCCCAATAACATATGCTATTTTTATGCTGATAAAAAGTTTAAGGAAAAAAGAAGGAAAACACCATGCTAGGTACATAGAAAATGTAGTTGATGTTAACCAGCACATTTTGTAATGGAAAACAAAGATTTGGGTTAGATAGTGGACTGACTCTCCACCTTTTGCTACAAAATTCAAAATGGTGTGCACGAAAACCAATTGTCATTGTCAAACTTGCATACAATCCAGTCCCGTGAACAACAATCAGTTATCATTGAGAGTGTGGATATACAAACTATAATTAACCTCAACAGCCCACTCATCACAATATCAGCTTGATATTTACCTGGTACCTAGGTACCTAGGTACATGCTACAGAAAGACTTAGAAGAGCTTGTGAAGTGGTCTAAAAATGGCAGATGAAATTACATTTTGAGAAGTGCAAAATCATGCATGTATGCAGGGGCGTCGATTTGTATCCTTTTGTGGGGGCTATGGCCCCACCAATGTTGATCTTGCCCCCCCCATGTTGATTTGGCCCCCCCCAATAACCTATGCTATTTTATGCTGATAAGAAAGCTAAAGGGAAAAAATGAAAAACCCCATGCTAAGTAGAAACATTGATGTTAACCAGCACATTTTGTACTGAATAGAAACAGATTTCGATTAGATAGTGGACTGACTCTCCACCTTTTGCTGAAAAATGTAAAATTGTGTGCAAAAACAAACAAAATAGCTGGAATTCCCTCCACTGTGGAAGTACAGCTTACATCTTTCTGGGTTGGTTGGTTGGTTATTTGGGTTTACGGCCGCATTGACTGCGTTGGTCATACAGCGCCCATACAACTTTTCTTGTTCCCACCTTAGAGCACAATAATACCCAAAAGTTTCCGAAAAAATTTACAACCATGTTCACAAAAACATAATTTTTATTCAAAATCAGCTTAGGTTAGGTTAGGCTCGGTTAGGTTTCTTTTTTAAGGTTGAGAATTTTCAGAAAATAAATTAAGTAACATTTTAATTTAGTTTAATTTTTTGTTCTCAAAAGATAGGTTAGGGTAGGCTAGGTTAGGTTTTGTTGCATTAAAAAAAAACATTTATGTTTATGCTATGTTACCGAACTCAAAGCCTTTTTGGCATTATTTTACTCACAACCTGAAAAGTAAGCACAGAAAATAAGTGGGTCCAATCATCTTAGTCACCCTCATAAACATGGTATTCTGCATATTCTTTTTTGTTTTAAAGGAAAAAAGAACACCTTAGACCGGAAGGTTACCAAATAATTTGCCATTTTTGGGGGAAACATTTTTGGAATTTTTTTTTTAAAGTTTTCCAACTTGAAAAACCTAAACTAACCTAACTTAACCAAACCTAACCCATTTGCTTGCTATATGGAGGCAAATGTGTGTGCAAACTTGTCTTGTTACCACCTTAAAGCACAATAATACCGATTTGGCTAGGTTAGGCTAGTTTAGTTCTTTACCTTTGAAAAATTGTTCAATCATTTTCAAAAATAAAATAAAATCGGAAATTTTCCTTCAAAAGCAGCTGACATTAGGTTCGGGTAAGTTGGGTTCGGTTGTTCAATTTATAAAATTTTCAGAATATATATTGCTTAATTTTTGCTTCTATTTTTTTTCTCCAAAGCAGGGGTGTCGATTTGTATCGATAGACACTAGCGCGTATTAAATGTCACAAATCGTGATGGGCGTTCCTCAGAACATCCAAAATCGTAACATCCAAAGAAAAAATTCCAGTTACAGAAAGTCCAGCGCCTAAAGTCTAAATTTGAGGTTACAGTGACAAATGTGACGGAGGTAAGACATTTGTGGTGCAATTGCGCGCAGTGTTTAATCCGGAGGCCAATCTCATGTGACGTCGTACTGATTCGTTTTGTACTTCGCACATTCTGATGTATCTGCGGATTAGTGTGATTTTAAATAGTGAATAAATAGCTTGCTGATATTTAATTCCCAAAGGAACAGTAGTTGAAGAAGTTGGCAGATAAGCTTGAAAAAGTCCAGTCCATGCTTTTTTCTGATTTGTGCATAGGGTTTCCATGTTAAAATCACATAACTACCACGTTTGTCTTCAAGAACAGCTGTTTTTAGTTTACTTTTATTAATATTTTCATTCCACTGCTCTTAGTGCCCTTTCTGCACAGGATTGGGGCACCTAGTGTTGCATTTCCGTCCAGGGGTTGGCACACCTTTTGGCAAATTTACAGCTTAATGTAATTTCGGATTAATTTTTTTCCATGCAATGTTTAGGAATGTGATGAACATGATGTTACTGCTCATTTTGGTAAATTTGTGTTTTAAGGTGTTTTATGAATTCGTGGAATGTATGATTTCAATGCAATGTTTATGAATGTGACTCAGATGATGGGACCACTCATTTTCTATACAAATGCCTACATTTCAGGTTGTGAGCAAAATAACACCAACAAAAAGCTTTGAATTGGGTGACATAGGGTAAAGTATTTTTTTTTAAATAAAAAAATGCAACATAACCTAACCTAACCTAGCTTAACCTCCCCTTGGAGAAAAATAAAACCAAAACATCAAGTTGTAAAAACTTCGGTAATCTTTGCCTTTCGGCCGACACATACTGCCAAGGTTAGTGATTTGTAAAGAGTTGCCTATACAATGTCGCATATATTTCATGACGTCATGGCCGAAAAATTGGCTTCGGAGGATTCTGTTTTTCCGGTTAGGTTAGGTTAGGTTAGGTTAGATTATATTATGCTATGATACATTTTGCATATTATGCTACATTATCTTAGTCTAGGTTAGGTGGTAATCTTTCCGACACCCGACTCCTGTGACGTCACTTCCCTGACTCCTGTGACGTCACTGTTCCCCACGGTACACCTCTTTACAAATCACTAACCTTGGCATAATGTGTCGGCCGAAAGGTAAAGATTACCAAAATTTCAAGCAGTGTATTTTTTTTACAATTAAAAAATGTAACCCAGCTTAACTTAATCTAACATAAGCTGCTTTTAAAGAAAAAAGATCTATTTCTTTCAAATTTTGGAACAATTTTTGCAAAAAATGTCGAACTTAAACACTTAAACTAATCTAACATCACCAAACATAGCCCATTTGTTTGCTTTCTGGAGGCAAATGTGTAATAACTTGCCTAGTTACCAACTTAAAGCACAATAATTCTGGTTAGATTAGGTTGGGTTAGGTTTTTTCACTTGCAAAATTTCAAGAACATAAATTGCTATATATTTTTCCAATCTTGTTCTTGTAGTTGTTTTCTCGAAGGTCAGGTTAGGCTAGGTTACGTTAGGTTATGTTGAATTTGTGATGTATTTCTTTTAATTGCTATGTTACTAACTCCAAGCCTATTTTTAATGTTATTTTGCTCACAACCTGCTCACAACCACAAGCATTTGCACAGAAACTGAGTAGTGCCATCAGCTTAGTGACATTCATAAACATTGCATTGGAAATTTAAATAAAAAAATATGAATAAAACACATAAAAGCACAAATGTAATGTCCTTTCTTCTGCAAATGCATGCCTTTCAATTGGGAGTAAAAAATAACACCAAAAAAAAGGGTGTGGAGTAAGTAAATATAGCATGCAAATAATGTTCAAGATATATGATGACCTTACCATAGTTAACCATAGTTCAACTTCCCATACAAGAAATTAATTGTTTCTAATTTAAATTTTCGAGGCATTTTCTCAAATATTTTCAAGTTAAAAAACCTAACCTAACCTAGCCTGAACCGTTTATTATTTTTTTTGTAGAAAAATAATTAACAAAAATTATTTACCAACAAATGATTCATTTTATAACTTACAACAAAAGCCTAACCTAACCTGACAAACCTAACCCCTTTGTATGCTTCATGGAGGTAAAATGTGTGTAAAACTTGTCTTGTGGTTACCTTAAACTGTGATAATACCTGGCTTTTTGGGTAATTGTTCAGCTCATGGTACTCTCTGACTTCTTTGAATTTCTTTTTTTAATGCAGTGTTTGTTAATGTGCTGAACATGATGTAACCGCTCATTTCCTCTGCAGATGCACACTTTTCAATTGTGAGGAAAAATAACATGGAAAAGGGGGCTTGGATTTGAGTAATATAGGATGAAAAATAATGTTCAGATAAAAAAACATGTAACATAACCTAACCTAACCTAGCCTAGACTTCCATGCAAGAAATGATTATTTGTATGCCCAATTCCCCCCCCCCCCAAAAAAAAAAATTGTTCTCAAACATTTTCAACTTAAAAAGTTTAACATAACCTAATCTAGCTTGAACCGTTTTTGAAGACTTTTTTTTATTTACTAACAACAAAAGCCTAGCCTAATGCAACTAGGCAAAACCTAGCTCCTTTGAATGATTCGTGGAGGTAAAATGGGTGTAAAACCTGTCTTGTGGTTACCTTAGACTGCAATAATATCTATTTTTGTGCTACCTGGTGCACGTGATGAACCTCCATCTGCATGCTGCATGAGAGCATTGCACTTATTGCTTCACAAAGAACAATAACATGTTGAAAGTACTATATTTTCAGGAATGGAATCCTGTGCTGATAACATTTTCTGAGTTATAAATTTGCAGATCAGATCTACATCATTTGTGTTAATAAATATGAGAAATTCATAGAAATGCATAAACCAGTTTGTGGACAAGAAGTTATTCTCATGATTTCTGATGTATTGGAAAATGACAAATTTTCATGATGGAAGCAGGCAAAGTTACAGTACTTATATCTCAATAAGTGGTCAGTTCACTAACAAGACAGCAAATTCACTCAAATAGCACTCAAAATGTCAGGCGGCCCACTCTTTTTGCAAGTTTAAAATCGAGGACAGTGCTTTCTTGAATCATGTTTAAAGCACATGAAGGAAATGTATTGCTGACACTTGTTCGGAACTGATGTGTGTAACGTTAATAAAAATGTATAATGTCCTGCTGTTTGTACACAAAATATAGCTCACTATTCTAAATAGCATGGGAAGTATGATGCCATATATCATGGCAAATTTATGGTCAAGCTGTTATGCAGCAGATTCCCTGCATTGTTACTTAGTTATTTGGGCTTTAGGGCACAGACCATGTTGATCACATAGCTCCCTGCATTGTTGTTAACTGATATATCAGTATGTTTGCAAATTCACTTATGAGTGAATCCATACCATTCTCACTGGGGTATAAAAGCTACATTATAACATTGCTTCTACAATGCATATAACAGAAACCCATCTCGATTGTCTTACTTACTCAGGACACCATAGAAGTCAATGAAGCCAATGAAAACCATAGAAGTCAATGAAAATGTTACTTCATCCCCTGTATTGTTAATGGAAACAAGTCTCTTGAACCATATGTTATGTCCTTCACAGTGTTGCTCCATCCTCCTCCAACTCCAACCCTGACCAAACTTCAGGAACTCATCCATCTCCAAAGCAGTCTGTTGAAGAAGGTATGTATTGCAGCATAACTACTGTGACCGGAATTCCATGGTATCCATGTTGCCTTACAATCCATCCCTGCTGATCCATGTAGCAGATGTTTGTTTTGCTCAAACTGTCTGGATAACTGGGGAGTTGAAATCACATGTGAGTGATGAAACAGATGAACTATTCCTGGATTCTTATGTTGCATCATTGCATGGCACAGTGACATACCGAATGGGGAGGGGGAATTGTGGGCAGTTTCCTCACCCCCCCTCCTGATAGGTTGTGGGGCCCCCAAGAATCCGCCGAGCTTAGGAAAAAAGTGCGCTATGCTCCCTAAAAATTTCACTCGGTCCACCAAAAATCGCACCGGGGCTCAGCAAAATCACTTTGGGGGCCCCAAACGTAGCGCAGGGCCCCCATAATGACGCTGAGGCCTCAAAAGTTTGCACCTTGGCCCCTGAAAATCATGTTGGGGCCGCAAACAAGTCGTGCCGGGATTCAAGAAAATCACGACGGAGGCCACAAACGGTCGGACCGGGCCTCCGGAAAATCACGCCGAGACTGGGGTACTAAGAATTATCACAAGGGCCCCTGAAAATCACGCCAGAGGCCTGACAGGTCCCACCGGGGCTCTAAAGTCTCGTTGAGATCACCCAACAAATGAAGCCGGGTAAATGAAATACAGTCCGGACACGGAAAATCAATCTGGGATCTCAACAATAGCTCCAAAAGCCCACAAAACTTGTTGGGCCCCCACAAACGTGTCGTAGCCACCGCAAGGGATCCCAACAAGTGACGACGGGGCCCAAAAAAAATCGCACTTAGACAAAAAAAAATTCACGCCGCTTCTCTTGAAAATGTCACTGTACTTCCACAGTGGAGGGAATTCCAGCTATTTTGTTTGTTTTTGCACACAATTTTACATTTTTCAGCAAAAGGTGGAGTCAGTCCACCATCTAATCCAAATCTGTTTCTTCTCAGTACAAAATGTGCTGGTTAATATCAATATTTCTACTTAGCATGGTGTTTTTCATTTTTTACCTTTAGCATTCTTATCAGCATAAAATAGCATAGGTTATTGGGGGGGCCCAAATCAACATGGGGTGGGCAAGATCAACATTGGTGGGTCCATGGCCCCCACAAAAGGATACAAATCGACGCCCCTGTGTATATATATATATATATATATATATATATATATATATATATATATATATATATATATATATATATATATATATATATATATATATATATATATATATATGGCATATATGTATATATCAATGTATGTCCATGCATGTGTGAATGTAAGTATATGTACACATGTATATGTCACGATGGTGGAAATTGCAGGTTCACGTTTATGTTACAAGTGCATACAATAAACTCTTAAGAGATTATGATGCCTGTGGGACAGTAAGCGTTCGCTATAAGACCAGATCACACTGTTAAATTAGCATGCATACGTGTCTCCCGAGAATAGTCTCGGGGACGCATGCATTCCGGCTGGCGGCTCCGACATCACTCAGCACAACACAAGGATCGCGGCCCATTTATGGGTGTATTCTGGCTGTTGGTCATCATATATACTCAAATTAGATTGTCTACACACACACACACACACACACACACACACACACACACACACACACACACACACACACACACACACACAGACACACACACACACACACATATATATATATATATGTCTATAAATCACGTATATGTAAACACGCATAGTTCAGGAAACTCAGAATTGAAGGTCTACTTTGTATGCTACAATCACTTGCGATAACCACTCAAGTGATTACAATGCCTGTGGGACAGTGAGTATTCGCTATAATGCTAGATCACACGGTTAAATTTGCTTGTACGCGTTTTGCGTACCTGTTTGTGTTTGCATGTACGCGTCCCCAAGAATAGTCTCGGGGGCGCGGGATTCTGGCTGGCGATTCCGACATCGCTCAACATAATACAAGGATCGTGGTCCATTTCTGGGGGTATTCTGCATGTTGGTCATCATATATACACATACCAGATTGCGGAATTGCGCCAAAATATGCACTACGCACGTATGCATGAGACTGCGTTCACTTCAAATGAACCCAATACACAACTTGTGATCTTGAAAGTTGAATTATTTTGCAACACTTCGGCATAATATTCGGTCCATTCAATAACGCAAAGTATGGAACACATACAACTGCCCAAACGAAACTAACACCTTAGAGTGAGGAGCAACCAATACAGAAAAGCATCTTAGATTCCTCTAACTTTGATTTAACCAGTGACCTGAGCACTCGCTGACCATTTGTGTTTCAACGGTGTTCCTTTCTCTTGCTACTCGACGGAACTCGTTCTCGTGGAGTCCAAAAATTGTTCAATCTAGCAGCACTTCGTCCGCCACACAGTTCGCCTTATTTGTATGCACCATGCACACACATAGGATCATAGCGACATAAATATCGCGAACCGTTAGGCGTCATGAGCGGACATAATACTGGTGGCGCCGCTCTGGTGGTAGGTTTTTGAAGGAACACAAATAAATGAATGTAGTGCTTCATTACGTGTATTTGTTACATTGCAAAGACCAACTGAGGCATGTAATAAAAATAAACATTGCATTTCCCCTTTCCGTAGATATTTGAGTCGTTTACCCTAATGTTCGTTTTATTATTCCAACAATCTGAGCGTGTAGTACTCTTCGCTGGGGGCTTGCTATGGTTAAGGATTTGTACTAGTTTCGACAGGAGATGCCAGTAATTTCTAATGGTTAGATTTGAACACGATTTAATCAAGCTCTCTTATCATGTGCATTTCGTTGCATTCTTTATTCATTTGACCCTGTCACCTTTGCCTCGGAGTGAAATTGGAGCAATTAGCCATTCATCTATTTGTCATAAAATTAATCACGTGGCTTCCTTGCCATATGCCGAAATTTCCAATGGTCTTAACTGAAATAATGCCAAAATGGCAACATTTTGATATCATATTGCTCGGCGTTCATGAAGTTTCAACCCCATCACTTTTGCTATCAATACAAAGATTTAATGTCTTCTATTATCACCTTGTATACCTTTTAAATGCATATCAGATGTTCGACGTTAATTAATGAATATCCAATGGTCTCATTGGATATGGATGAGCTTCGCCTCCCGGCGCCCCCCACACGCACGCACCACGGCAGCCGCCATCCCCCATCGCTCTAGAACCTACGCGCCGGTAACTGCAACTCCCGGGGTACCTAACCCACGAATGGATCTGGCCTCGCCCATGGATGGTCGCCACAGTTACGTGACAAGCACATTGGCGCCACTGTTATATACTCTGGTCCGCCCTGCTGGGAGACGTCCCTGCGGAGGTCCTACCGACCGGTTCTCGCACCAGTGCCCGGCTGTTCGCTGATACCACGGCTCAGGTTCCACCGCCCACATCTCGCACCGGCCTGGCTGTCCGCTGACACCCCGGCTCAGGTTCCGCCGACCACATCACGCACCGGCCTGGCTGACCGCTGACACCCCGGCTCAGGTCCCGCTGCCCAGTTCATGTACTATGGGCCTGACTTTTCGCTAATGTCACTGGTAAGGTCCCACCGACAAGTTCATGTGCCCGGACCTGGCTTTCCGCCGACGCCCCTGCCATGGTCCCACTGACCAAATAGTGGCCCGGGGCCCGGCCGTCCGCAGACGCCACTGGTAGGTCCCCCTGGGCAGTTTAGTTCATTGTGCCTGGCTATCAGCTGATGCCACTGGTACCATCCCCGTGACTGGGCCACCGGATCACATACGGGCCTGGCTGTCCGCTGACGCCTCTGGTCATGCCCCACTGTCGCCTCGGGTAAGGCCCCACTCACCAGATCACGTGTGGGCCTGGCTGTCCGCTGACGCCCCTGGTAAGGCCCCACTCCCCAGATCACGTGTGGGCCTGGCTGTCCGCTGACGCCCCTGGTAAGGTCCCACTCACCAGATCACGTGTGGGCCTGGCTGTCCGCTGACGCCCCTGGTAAGGTCCCACTCACCAGATCACGTGTGGGCCTGGCTGTCCGCTGACGCCCCTGATCAGGTCCCACTTCCCAGATCACGGCCTGGCTGTCCGCTGACGCCCCTGGTACGGTCCCACTCACCAGATCACGTGTGGCCTGGCTGTCCGCTGACGCCCCTGGTAAGGTCCCACTCACCAGATCTCATGTGGTCCTGGCTGTCCGCTGACGCCCCTGGTCAGGTCCCACTCACCAGATCACGTGTGGGCCTGGCTGTCCGCTGCCGCCCCTGGTACGGTCCCTCTTACCAGATCACGTGTGGGCCTGTCTGTCCGCTGACTCCCCTGGTAAGGTCCTACTCCCCAGAACACGTTTGGGCCTGGCTGTCCGCTGACGCCCCTGGTAAGGTTCCACTCACCAGATCACGTGTGGGCCTGGCTGTCCGCTGACGCCCCTGGTAAGGTCCCACTCACCAGTTCAAGTGTGGGCCTGGCTGTCCGCTGACGCCCCTGGCAAGGTCCCACTCCCCAGATCACGTGTGGTCCTGGCTGTCCGCTGACGCCCCTGGTAAGGTCCCACTCACCAGATCCCATGTGGTCCTGGCTGTCCGCTGACGCCCCTGGTCAGGTCCCACTCCCCAGATCACGTGTGGGCCTGGCTGACTGGGCCACCGGATCACGTACAGCCTGGCTGTCCGCTGACGCCTCTGGTCATGCCCTACTGTCGCCTCGGGTAAGGCCCCACTCACCAGATCACGTGTGGGCCTGGCTGTCCGCTGACGCCCCTGGTAAGGCCCCACTCCCCAGATCACGTGTGGGCTGTCCGCTGACGCCCCTGGTAAGGTCCCACTCACCAGATCACGTGTGGGCCTGGCTGTCCGCTGCCGCCCCTGGTACGGTCCCTCTCACCAGATCACATGTGGACCTGGCTGTCCGATGACTCCCCTGGTACGGTCCCACTCCACAGATCATGTGGGCCTCGCTGTTCGCTGACGCCCCTAGTACGGCCCCACTCACCAGATCACGTGTGGTCCTGGCTGTTCGCTGACGCCCCTGGTAAGGTCCCACTCACCAGATCACGTGTGGTCCTGGCTGTCCGCTGACGCCCCTGGTACGGTCCCACTCACCAGATCACATGTGGGCTTGGCCGTCCGCTGACGCCCCTGGTAAGGTCCCACTCACCAGATCACGTGTGGGCCTGGCTATCCGCTGACGCCCCTGGTACGGTCCCACTGTGGGCCTGTTCGTCCGCCGCCGCCATCGGCAAAGTCCCATTAACCAGATCGATCATGTACCCGGGTCTGGCCGCCCGCGGACGCCATTGGTAAGGTCCCACTGATCAGTTCAGGTATGCCCGCGACCATGCCACACCGACCGCCAGTAGTTGACACATGTTCCCTGCCGACAGGGTCCCTAGCCAAATCCGCCACCATCATCCGCCCCGCACGGCCCCGCGCGTCCCCGCCCGCGCCGCCCGCGGCACGACGGCGCCAGTCTGCCTCCCAGTTTAGGGCTGGCCAAACTGACGCCGGCCCACCCTCCCTGCCCGTGGCTCCTGCCGCGCGCCCACGTGGACGGTCCGTCGCTACACGGCGGCGCTCCATCGCTGGGTCATCCACCCAACATGCGTCCACAGGTAGTAGCGACTCCAGCACGGTCTCCGACGAACCCCAGGACTGCTCGGACGTCGCCTCCAACGCGCGGCAATCGCCCCTCCCGGGCCCATCTGGAGCCAGCGAGGTCGATGACCTCCGCCTGGTCCCACTCACCTCCGGCCGCCCGGATCCGCCGAGGTTTCTCAGGCTCCCCACCGTAGGGCGTCCCCTACTGGACGAGCTGAAAAGGCGAGACCACGTCGTCGCCGTGGCCGACGTCCTGTACCCCCCGCTGCACCTCTACCGGGCCAACACGACCGCCCGCGCTCGGGCCCCGCCCACCTGCGTGGCCAACTACGTGCGCGGCGTGACGGCGATCGCCGCCTATCGTGCATTTGTTTTCCCCTCCCTCGCCGTGCAGTGGCTTACGTCCCTGCACTGGCTGCAGGGTAAGGCGGACGGGCTGGGCACCGCCCAGCTCAAGGTCATCGATATCCGCGCACGCACCCCCATGGCGCAGTACCCGTACGATTACCACGATGACGCCTCCCTGACCGACTCCGTGCGCGCCTCTCAGCCCTTGGCGGCCGCCCAGCCCCTGGCGGCCACCAGTCTCCCCCCTCGGCCGGGCTGGCTCGCTCTCCACGCTAATAACGCGCCGTACCCAAACCTCTCAGCGGCCCCCGCCGGGGGCCGGAGACCGAGATTTATATTCGATACAACTTGGGCCGGTGCACCAGGTCAGAGTCTTGCCGGCGCAGACACGCGTGCTCCCGGTCGCAGACACGCGTGCTCCCGGTGCGGCGAGGGGCACCCCGCCGCCCACCACCAAGGTTAGCCTCCCCGGCCTTTCCCGCCGCACGCTTACAGAGACCACCGCCCGTACCCCAGCTGGTGAGCTTCCCCAGCACGACTAGCTCATCTGTGACAGCCACGTTACCGCGAATCCCCGTTCCAGCGTCGCTAGCCGAGCTCTCTGTCGCTTACTTAAGTTCGCCAGTTGACCCCGCAGCCCTCGCGGCAATCGCAGCTCCCGCCGTCAACCCGGTAGCGTTGGAGACGGTCTGCTCGCGCCTCCGCATGGGCGCGGACGTAGGGTACACGGGCCCTCTCGTCAGCTCCGCACGCCCCAACAACCAGTCGGCGCTTCACGACCCCGGGGCTCTGTCTCGTGCCCCTGCTGCCGCACTCGCCCGGGGCCATTCTGCGGGCACCTTCGCTCTGCCACCGTTCTCTCCCTTCCGCGTCAATCCTCTCGGGGCCCGCCCCAAGCCCGACGGGGCTCTCCGCATCATTTTAGACCTGTCGCAGCCGGTCGGTAGCAGTGTGAACGACTACATCGCCAAGGAATCGTTCACGCTGCAGTATACGACGATGGACGATGCCTTTGCGGCCCTATTCGAGGTCGGCCCCCGCGCGGCGCTAATGGCCAAAGTCGACCTCAAGCAGGCCTTCCGCTTGCTTCCCGTCCGGCCTTCTCCGTGGTGCCTGCTCGGCTTCCGATGGCCGGATCCTTTCTCCTTTGACGTGCGGCTCCCATTCGGTATATGATCCGCCTGCGCACCGTTCGATGACCTCGCTAAGGTCGTGGCAGCAGCGGTCCGTCACCACGCACATGCCCCCCACACCTATCAGTATCTCGACGATTTCTTTTTCTTTTCCGCGTCGTCATAACCCGCCTGCCGTCGGGCTTTCACTACCATGTTGGAGATCTGCCATGCTTGTGGTATACCGGTGTCCGAGGAGAAGTGCCACCCGCCCGGCAGCGAAATCACGCTCCTCGGCTGCATCCTCAACACGGACACACTCACCATCTCCCTCTCGCCGCATAAGCTCCAAGCCCTGCTAGAGCGCCTCCGCGCCGTCCGCCGGGCTCGAACCGTGCGTAAGCGCGACATGCTGAGCCTGGTCGGAAAACTAGTTCACGCCACCAAATGCATCCCGGCCGGTCGAAGCTTCTTCCGGCGCTTGCTCGACGCAACCCACTCCGCACACAGTTTGCACCACTGGGTCACCCTCACACGAACAGTGAAACTTGACCTGGACTGGTGGCTGGCGGTCCTGCCCCGATGGACCGGCCATGCCCCGCTGCTGCATCCCCCTGGACGCCCCCATCCGACGTCCGACCTCAGCCTCGACACGGACGCATCGAGAGCGGGTTTCGGTGGCACGTGCGGCAAGGGGTGGTTCTACGCGCGTTGGCCGCCCCGCGTAACTCTTCTCGCACCGGGCATGTCCTGGCTTGAAATGGTCCCGATTCTGGCAGCGTGCCTCATCTGGGGCCCGTCGTGGGCCGGGCGCCGGGTCACGTTTCACTGCGACTCGGAGCGTGGGTGGTCCGGAGCCCCATGGCTCATGTCTCTCCTCCGCCCGTCGCTCTTTGTTGCAGCGGCCAACCACTTCCACGTCCGCGTGGTCCATCTGCTCGGCCGCGATAATTGCGCGGCGGACACCCTGTCACGCTTACAGATACCGGAGGGCCCATTTGGTGATTTGGCGTCTTTCAGCCGTACATCGACGAAAACGGAACGGCTGAAACAAACGGGAGTCGAGACCGTCGCAAGCCAAACAGTAGGTCGCAACTGCAAAGCAAAAACGCCAGCGAACGAGTAAGTAAATGCTAACAAACAATTTACGTTCACAATTATTATTCGAGAAATTCCACACGATCCTACAATTGCACTGTCTGGAAACGTGCCACACAACAGCACAATGAACAGCCACATTAATTGTGATGGTTTGTACCGGCTATTGCGGTTGTACTGGTTGGTGGTACAAAATAGCAAATAGAGTGGAAATGAGTGGCGTAAAACCAAAGCAATTATGACTAATGGGTAGAACCTACCCACCTTCTTCGCGCACGGCGAATCTTATGTGCCCTCGGAAGAATTGGTGTTAGTTCCGTGAGCTCTTGATAGAGCTTGAGGGAAATGTTGCTTTTGTCGAGAGTTCTTGACACCGCGTTCGGCGATGGTGGATTTCGGTTCTCCTTTTCTTCTTCGTAAGAAACAGTCAAACAAATACCTGGAGCCTTCGGTTCTGAGTTTAGCTTGAATTCGTCTTCTGTGCCGCGCACTGTAATTTTCCGATGGAGTGGAGCCAACTGGTCGTCCTTTTTCCGAAGTTTGGCACGGAGATATTCATTCTCAGCGCGCAGTTTAGTCAGTTCAGAGCACATGCCTGTGTGTCCACACCGAGTAGCGGAACCAGAGCCTGAGCCACTGGGGGTAAAGGGGCGTGTTCCGGTCGAAGATCTGTCAAGAACAGCGTGTCGCACGACAGAACCTCCAGAGCCAACGAATCGCGATGAGACCACAATTCCAGGGCCAACAACGCGCGGCGCGATCTCAGCGTCGGCGATGCGAGGCGCGTTCCAACGCTGACGACGCGCGGTCCGGCCGCGGCTCCAGCGACGGCGTCGCGCGGCGTGGCCGCCGCTCCAGCGACGGCGAAACGCGGCGCACCAGCGACGTGCGACGCGCTCGCGGTGGCTCCAGCGCCCGCTGCGCCCGCGACGCGGGGAGCGCTAGCTCTTGCGACGATGTGCAGCGCGGTCGCGACTCCTGCGACGGCGACGAGCGGCACAGTCACAGCTGCAGCACCAACGACGCGCGGTGTGGCGCAGCTCCAGCACCGGTGACGCCTGGGGCAGTCATAGCTTCAGCGTCGACGACGTGCGGCCTGGCCGCCGCTCCAGCGGCGGCGACGCGCGGCGTACTCGAAGCTCCAGCGCCGACGACCTTTGGCGCGGCAGCAGCTCCGGCGCGAGCGATGCGCGGCGCGGCCACATCTCTAGCACCGACTGCGCACGGCGCCGCCACGGCTCCAATATCGGCAGCGCGCGACACAGCCACAGCCCCAGTGCTAATGACATGCGAGGAGGCGATAACATCTCCCGGAATTTTCCAGATAGAGCCACTTGATGACGACGCGACACGTAAAGCGATGAAACCATCTTGAGCCCGTTTTAGAAAGGCCTGCTTCTGACGCCCACATCCACCACACTTTGTATACGCTCCGGCAAGTACGCAGACTTTCTTTAAAAAAAAACAAACTAATCATGATATGGAGACACGTTCATAATATGTCGCCTCAATGTAATTACAAAGGAGGTCCTTTGTACCATCTTGGTTCAAACAGGCCTTTACAGCAGCAGTAATTAACCACGACTTATTAACTAAAACGTTTCTCTGGGCACTAAAATTAACATATTGCATACACCAAAAATACACAACTGACTGTCACACAAATCCAGCCGACATGCCGCCACCCTTTTACTGCTGCTGGCACATGACCCGATCACGATATATGGTGACGACAAGCTCCAGTCCGTGGTCCACTTTCACCTCCGTGTACTGTCCTGCCGTCAATTCTACGAACCGACGGCTGCCGTGTGCCTCCCTCACAGCGACTGTGGCGGACTTTGTGATGTTGGCGTCACCACGGCCAGACACAAAGCGGCACCTCCAGTCGCTCTGGAAACAAGAACCTTTCTGAAGGATCTGGTCCACAGTGAGGTTTTTGAGTCTTGCACCATCCTTTGAGAGGATCTTCTGGCATATCCTCTTCTTGGACACCTCTCTGACTGGAAAGCGCAAGGCCTTTAGAAGCTTTTCCTGCAGTAGGTCTGCTGTTAATGTTAGGCTGTCACTAGGGCATCTGTGTGGCCTTTCGGTGCCATAAAATATTCTTGTTGATGCACCTTCCATCTGAAAGCATGGGAAGATAAATGATTATCTCAAATTGTCATTAAGAAATGTGAATTCTGGCTAAAGCCATTCGCTTTCAATAAAAGCATTTGTGTCTAGGAACCATCTAAATGGAGAGTGCCATTGCAAAAACAGGAAGTTATATTGTATCACATGCTACATCCTTCATGCATTTATGCCTCCACATTTGTTGGTGCATCACACAGCATGCATCAGATAATTTGTAGGTAGCAAAGCTAAGCAAGGCAGAACATGTTTATGCAGGATACTCAGCTTTTCCTACCAATGGGTACATTTTTCTGCTAATACTTCATTATTACACAAAAATATACACAAGCGAATGTACAATGGGATAATTTGTATCACAAAGACAACTTCTTATGGGGAAAATAAAAGGCATGGCTGGCACAGATCTGATGCACATCTGGAAAAAACCTAGTGTAACAACAAAATTTATCAAGATTTTGTTTTAAAAAATACTCATTTGCCTCCTGTGTGCATTCACTAATGGGATTGGTTAGACATGCATTGCCCACTCATGTGCACCAAGACATCAACACTTTCTGCAGCTTCAATGTTGCATTTTGAGGTACAAGCAAGTCAATAATAGTAAATGCTGTATTGTGTGTACTGGTTAGCAAGACCATGCCACCTCAGGGCACATCGTGACAGATGCATTAATTCCTTGCTTATACTAAAGCATGGCCTCATCAAAGTGAACCATGCTCATCAAGCTTGGTTACCTCACATGATAAAATTACAAGATGCTTCTAGACCAAGACTGCAAAGTAAATATGGGAAGGTACATACTCAATGCACACTCAGGAAAACTATTGAAGCTGCCGGTCAGGTGCCTGTTGTGGTGCCAAAGTGCACTAGAAGGGTATCACCCAACTGCTGCATGCTGATCAGATCTAGTCAAAATCTGCCAGTTTCAGTCTGGCTGGTGACATGAAATTCCCAGATTTGGGTTAAAAATGACAACCAACTGGGAATAATTTTGCATGCCCACCTCCCAATATCATTGATAATATTGTATCCAATATTGCCTTTTTCTTGCAATCAAAATTTGAATAGAACTGAAAACAGTTCGGTATTAGGGAATGTCATATGCCAATTTTCTCTAATTCCATTGATATTCAAGCATGCTAAATCATACCCGATCAATCCGACATCCGTTTTCATCCTTACATTATCTTTTCCCTATTTTACTGTTTTTAACACTGACTTCCTGACCAGGGACAAAATACTACTGTTTATGAACGCTCCTCTTAGCTTTTATGCTGATGATGATCAGTGCGTCGAGTTCTACCCGTGTGCAAATTTTGAAGGAAATCTGAAGAGTCCGACCTCATGGACTCTGACCTTTAACCTTGAATATCTCAGCTGTTTATGAACGCCCCTCTTAGCTTTTATGCTCATGATGATCAGTGCGTCGAGTACTATCCGTGTACCCATTTTGAAGAAAATCAGAGGAGTCCGATCTGGATGACCTTTGACCTTTGACCCCGAATATCTTCGTAGTGTTTTGTAATACGGCTTCTTGGTTGTGTTCCTGATAATCAGGGTGCCAAGCTCTACCAGTATGCTCGTTTTCACGATGTTCCACCGGTAAGAATTGAATATCAATCTAGCTTGACGTAGGGGAGATCGGGGCCATTTGTCACACGGGTTAGTTGTCACAGAGCTTATATCTCGGCCGCTAGATGCCAGAGAGATCGAAGCTCGTGCCACACGGAAGCTTTTGTTTACGCGGGGCCGCCATTGTTATTGCGTCACCGTTCGCCGACAAGTACGGACCTGAGGGTGAGTTGAACGATTTTTACATTGATTTCATGGATTTTTTGCGTCACTTGTGATCCCCCTGGTGTTCACATTTTTCATTTGAAATCAATCATTGTTTGATTACTTTGTAGAGTGGTGTATCCGTGTTTTATGATGAAAACTACGAAGCAATTCGATGCGTTGACGATGGGCTGGGAACATGATACGACAAGGAGTGGGTGTGGGGTGTGTTGTCACAAACCGGTGCGGGTCATGTTGTCACACTGTGACAACATGCCCCACACGTTACGGCCCCCCTAAACTGGTGCGCATTTGAGAGCCCTGCCGGTTTCCCCACCAGCAGTGGCGTAGCCAGCACTGGCGGATCCAGGGGGAGGGGGCAAAAGGGGCTTTAGCCCCCCCCAATCAAATCTGGGGGGCTAACAGTATGTTTTAGCCCCCCCCCCCAACAAACACAAAAACAAAAACTAACTAATCCAGCAACTTTTCGCGAAAAATTTCGAAGGGGGTGGGAAGCAGCAACTTTTCTTCGCGAAAATTTCGAGGGGGTGGGAAGCAGCAACTTTTCTTCGCGAAAAGTCCTGGAGACCCGGTTTAGCCCCCCCAAACCGAGTGTCTAGATCCGCCAGTGGTAGCCAGGGGGTGCCAATGCCATTGGGCCATGCCACCCCCTTTGGCTGAAATTATTCGATAATGACCTCTTGAGCGGCGTAGGCATGGCTCCCCTTGGGCCGAAAATTTCGAGGAGGGTAGGAAGCAACAACTTTTCTTGAAAATTTCGAGGGGGTGGGAAAGAGCAACTTTTCTTCGTGAAAATTTCGAGGGGGTTGGGAAACAGCAACTTTTCCTGAAAATTTCGAGGGGGGGTGGGAAGCAGCAACTTTCTAGAAAATTTCGAGGGGGTAGGAAGCGACATTTCGGAAGGGCCGCGGGATGGAAAAAATCGTCTCATGGTCCCCCTTGACGGATTTCTGGCTATGTCACTGCTCACCAGTCATCGATACTGTGCCCACCAATGCCAAAAATTGAACTAGTCGTTTTCTCAGCTTATGTATTATTTCTTCCCATCTACCTGCTCTTGCCCAGCCTTAGTTTGCCTCCACCTTGTGTTTCCCTACCTTGTCTTGTCTTGTTCTGTCCTTCCCCTGACCTGTCCCTGCCTGCCTCCGCCCTGCCCCTGCCATGTCCCTGCCCTGCCCTTGCCATGTCCCTGCCCTGCCCCGCCCCTGCCCTGCCCTGCCCTGTCCTGCCCCTGCCTTGCCCTTGCCCCTGCTCTGTTCGTGCCCCGCCACTGCCCTGCCACTGTCCTACCCCTACCCTGCCCCTGTCCTGCCCCTGCTCTGTCCCTGCCCTGCCTCAGATTTCAATGGGATATCCCGTGATTGATATTTGGAAATACCGGAATCCTGGGATTGACCGGAAATACCGGAACCCCTCAAGTAAACCTAAAATATGTCTGTTTCAGCCTGACCAAGATGGTGCGATCGAGAAAAAGAAAAACGGACAGAGGCCAAACTCCATATGACGTAATTCTGAGGGCTGTGCGTCAGGTGAAGTTGAAGAGTAAAACAATACGAAAGACAGCCTCAGATTTCAACATAACTATCGTACCCTCTCAAGATACTGTTATAAGATGTCATGGAACGAAATTGCTGGCACTTCGGGAGCGACTCCGTCACCACAACGTCAAAGAGTTGGATACGCTCAACCACGAAGGGTTTTCACAGATGAAAGTGAACGTCAGCTTGTCCAGTACATTACGTTTGCTGCTGACATCTACTTCGGTTTGTCTCCACGTGAAGTCCGAAAACTAGCCTATAGTGTAGCGGTAGCAAACCAACTCAAAGTACCTCAATCATGGACGGACACTGAAGCAGCGGGAGCTGACTGGTTTGCTTCATTTATTAAACGTCACCCAACACTGTCGATCAGGAAGCCGGAGGCTACAAGCCTGGCTCGGGCAAGCGCCTTCAACAAGACGACAGTCGGTGCCTTCTTTGATAATCTGTCCAAAGTCATGGAAAGGCACAGATACGGACCTGAAAGCATGTGGAACATGGACGAAACAGGAATTACCACTGTACAAAAACCTGATCACGTGGTTGCACGGAAAGGAGCAAAGCAAGTTGGAAGCGTCACGTCGGCCGAGAGGGGAGAACTTGTAACTGTGGCGGGATGTGTTTCTGCAACAGGAACCACAATTCCCCCTACTTGGTGTTCCCACGGGTGCATTTCAAAGAGTATATGTTGCGTGGTGCACCTGTCGGATCGTCTGGCGGAACCAATTCTTCCGGATGGATGAACGAAGAGAACTTTGTTTCGTTCTTGAAACACTTCGTTCGACACACACCGTGCAGTATCGAGCACCCGTGTTTACTGGTTCTCGATAACCACGGTTCTCATCTCAACATAGATGGTCTTGACTATGCCAAAGCTCACAGCGTGACGATGCTAAGCTTTCCGCCGCACACTAGCCATCGCTTACAGCCGCTGGACAGATCGGTGTACGGCCCGCTCAAGCACTATGTGAATGTTGCATGCGATGCCTGGATGTTAAACCACCCTGGAGCTACAATGACAATCTACGACATCCCAAATATCGTAGCAACAGCATGGCCTAAGGCTACAACGCCAACAAACATCCAGGCCGGCTCCAAGGCCACAGGAATCTTCCCCTTCGATCGGGAAATTTTCGCAGATGCCGATTTCCGACCGACGTACGCAACAGACCGACCAGAGCCGAGCCCTGCGGCTGAGGTCACGGGAGACCCAGCTCCAACTGCTACAGCAGAGGCCACGGGAGACCAAGATCAAAGTGCTACAGGAGAAGGTACGGCGGGACCAGCTGCAAGTGCTGAAGCAGAGGGCATGGGGGCTCTCTGTCAAAGTCCTGCTGCTCCAGCAGATGGTCCCAGCACATCGAGCCAGGGTCTATCTCAGGCCCCGGAGAGTGTTCGCCCTTTTCCGAAAGCAGGGAAGCGCAAAACGAGCGCAAGGAGGAAGGCAACAACCCAGATCCTGACAGATACTCCAGTCAAAAAAGCTCTGGAGAACCAGAAGGCCTCTGGTAAAAGTACAAAGGGCGGCAAGCGGCTCTTTACGGAGAAGAAACCTGCAGGGAAGAAAACAGAAAATAAGAAGAGAAGAGTCTCTGTATCTTCCGATTCGTCGGAAGACTCTACCTTCTGCCTGGTCTGCACAGAGTCATTCTCGAACTCGAAGGCAAAAGAAAAATGGGTTCAGTGCATGACATGTGACATGTGGGCGCATGATGCGTGCACACAGGGTGACATGATGTATATATGTCACAATTGTGAGTCGGAATAGAAACCGCTGTGAGTCATCTGACTCAGATTTAAGTGACTGAAGTTTAAGTCATAACTTAAATACCTACTGCTGTCTCACCCAGCATGTACCGCTGTCTCACCCAGCATGTACCGCTGTCTCACACAGCATGTAACACTGTCTTTCATTATGTACTGCTGTCTCACCCAGCATGTACTGATGCCTCACCCAGCATGTACTGCTGTCTCATCCAACATGTACTGCTGTCTCATCCAACATGTACTGCTGTCTCACATGGCATGTACTGAGGTACATCTTGATTTTTTATTTGATTTGATTCAGAAATACATTTTTATTTTTGTACACAGAATTCATCTTTGCAAAATTGGAAAGCTTTGATATCGTTTGAAATTGATTGATGTAGCGGAAATGACTCACCAAGCTTTGGAAAGTACTTGAAGGACACATGTGTCAGATTTCGCCATCCTAACCGTAATAATAGCTGATATGGTGGGCGTGGGGGGGGGCGATTTAACTTCCATTCTGCTCGTTCTGCTTGTTCTGCTCAGACACCCCTCCATGGCGCATGTTAAGATATTGTCATCAGAAGACAGAAATTTGAAAATTACATACGCGCCAATTAACGTGAAAGAAGTAAACGTCCTCAGACTTAATAAAATAGGAAAACAAAACATCAAATATAAATATTCGTCCATAGGAATAACCCGTGACAACTTACCCAGACACGGGGTACATTGTCACACTTTTCTTTGGTCTCTTTGCTCGTTTATAGCAAAGCCAAAATGCAACGTCGAGCAATACAAATTTTTCTCCGCACAGACAAATCTCCAACCTTGTGTGTCATACTTAAAGAAATCAAATTGGGTGAGACATTTAGGCGTAAGAAATTGACAAATGAAAACTGAGACAATATGCCCTGGTCTCCCCTACAGATTAATATTCGTTTCGTGCATATTATAATTGCTGCATATTCGCATGGGAAGAAGTTTTGACCCGAATAATCCAGCTGTATATTAGCTTTTATGCTCATGATGATCAGTGCGTCGAGTTCTACTCGTGTGCAAATTTTGAAGGAAATCGGAAGAGTCCACCCTTCCGGCCAATATCAATCTCAATATCTGAATCTGTCGCTAGTTTGACGAACGTCCTGAATAGCAACTAACTTCATTAAATGATCTCTGCAAGATATTTTGCGAAAGCAAAGTAGTATACCTTGTAACTATATCATTTGCGGATGCACTACGTTTGACCGAGCACATGAACTGCGTACAACGGAACGCTTTGGCGCAAGGGCGCCATGTTAGCCGACAAAAACAATATTCTTCGACAGTTCTTTAATTATACCAGATTGGCCATGGCTAAGCTCCACCCCTTTGACCGCGAGAGCCGCAGCGAACGCAGACAGCCGCAATCCACGTGAACAGGGCCCAGGAACCCTTCAGTTTTCTTTCTTTTATTTCGGCCCCATCAATGTCCGCATTCACACTGTGTCTGACGCCTAACGCGCAACTTTTGTCAGCCCGTGAAGACATCGCCTTATTGCATCCAATGTCGGCGGAAGTACAGAACTTTCAGATATCAGCACAACCGATTTCGGCACAGTGCACTGAAATTTGAGGTGAATGTACCATATTCGGCAGAGTGGCGAAATCTCTGATACATTGCCTCTAACTTCGGCATAGCATAGTACATAGCATTGAATTGTAAACCAGAAAACATGAAATGACTGGGAGTAATTTTGAGTGAAGCAAAGTGGAGTTGAAGTGCAAAAGCTAAAAGGTATTCACGTTTTAAAAGCGTGACGACCGGGCTGGATCGGACCGGGTCGGATCGGGTTGGGTCGGGTCGGGTCGGGTCAGATCGTACTGGACCAGGCCGGGTCGGGTCCCGTCGGGTCGAGTCGGGTCTGGTCGGCCCGGGCCGGGTCTGGTCGGGTCGGGTCTGGTCGGGTAGGGTCGCTCATATAAACTGTAATCGCATAAGTAAACCTGGGAGTGGACTCTCCCGCTCGTAACTACTATAATTGACGTACGTGTTTGGCCATTAGCATAATGGCGGAGTAATGGCGCAATTACGGGCCCTAGCTGCGAGCGAGGGCAAGATCCTGACTACACGGCTTCATGGCTGTAGACACAGGCTATCAGCATAATGACGGAGTAATGGCGCAATTACGGGCCCTAGCTGCGAGCGAGGGCAAGATCCTGACTACATGGTTCCTGGGCTGTAGACACAGGCTATCAGCATAATGACGGAGTAATGGCGCAATTACGGGCCCTAGCTGCGAGCGAGGGCAAAATGCTGACTACACGGCTTCATGGCTGTAGACACAGGCTCGAGGAGAATGACTGCCCGAACACCGTGACCTTACTGCAACAGGCCTCTCCTCCTAGCCATGGGATGCATGGACTTATTGCAGCGTTTTTTTCGACCAAGGTGCAGGCATTTCAGAAATCAGTGCTGCAAATTTTGACAATTCGGCAAAATGCGTTCAAGGTTCAGATACGTGCATTCGGCAGAGGAACCCGATTTCGGAGATAGTGTCTAGAATTCGGGCACACGTGCATGGGACTGCAATTGACTTTATCCAAAATTGGTTGCTGCTGTACCGAAATTTGACTTATCTGACGAATATTGTGCACATCCCGTGGTGGTATCATCCGGCTATGTAAGCATACGCTGAAAGTAGAGATCACCAAAGCTACTGCTACTGTTAACTCGTGTGATATGAGCAACAGCTGATGCAAGCCAGTCAAAAGCTCGAAAGTGCATTCTTTCAACATAGGACGTTTTCCCGAATTGTTGCGAAGTTGTTGATTGTCTGAGAGGAATATTTTTTTTTTTAAGTGGCATTAGTTGAAAATTAATATCCGACATAATTAGCATTCATGGAGATATTTCCACTTGTTGTATTTAAATGCAGAAATGGCACCGTCTGGAGCGATGAAATATTTTGACGTGCGATTGTTGAACCCTCAACATAATCTCAAATCCTGGCCATGTATATTCCCGTGTTAGCAGGCGAACGTGCATGCATGGCTGGCATCTTATATGTACCTAACTGGAGCTTCTTTTCAATCTAATCAGTGGAGTAGGCGGTAAAACGGGCGAATTGTCGGTCGTGGTTGCTTGGGAATGACACAATTGAACAATGCGCATATAATCAACACAAAATGCCGACAGTTCCATCTTATTTAACACAAATTTCGAATATTTTGGAGAAAAAAAAACATTTTTCACCTCTACCACTCCCTATTATTTAGTGAAAAGCATACTCAAATTTCGTTCCATGTTGAGAAATCTTTCGAGCTTTACGCTCCTTTGAATCGCTGATTCTGGCATTGTTTTGTGGAAAGCCACATGGCAATGGCTTAGTTGATTTCCACATATTTTTTAACGAGACACTTGTGACTGATATCTCTGTAGCCTTGGTTGTGCACGGATCTCACAAGTGTTGATTTTTTTCTTCGACCAGCGTAGATGGCACAGTGAGACCCAGTCCTGATGTCCTGCGCCCTTCCGCCCAGCTGACACCACACAACGGCTCAGCGTGGCATCTGATTTACACTGTCACTGAGCTGGCCGGCCGACCGGTCCCAGGGCGCACAAGTCACATGACGTGAGGTAGCCGGCCGGCCGGCCGGTCCCGGGACGCACAGGCCACATGACGTAAGGTAGCCGGCCGACCAGCCCCAGGGCACACAGGCCACGTGACGTGAGGTAGCCGGCCGGCCGACCGGTTCAGGGGCGCACAGGTCACGTGACGTGAGGTAGCCGGCCGACCGGCCCCGGGGCGCACAGGCCACGTGACGTGAGGTGGCCGGCCGACCAACCGGCCCCATGAAATCCTACTTACCCTCAGCAGCGCCTCGAAACTCTGCTTCGGGACACCTAGATGCTTATGGAGGCGGTACACCAGGTGCCAGGTTTGGGCGTGCATGTGGCGCTGCATGTGAGGTGACCATGGGCTAAGAGTTGGGGTGGGGAGGGGGTGGGGTGGGTAGTTCCTGGAAGCGCTGAAAGTATGTCACTGTCAGTACTGCTTCAACAGCACGCGCAAAGGCAACAACAGCCCGGTGCAAGATTGGTTTCGCCGCCGCAGGGAATTGACCGTCGGCTTCAAATAGTGAGCGTGGCACGATTACAAAATACGAGGTGTTGTTTGCGTGGCAACTACAACTCCTGTTGTGATATTGTTTTGCTATCCGGTCTGATTCAACCAACGACATCGAGCGGCTTAAGCACTGTGATTCAGTTCAGTAGCTGCGAGTTGGTAGCAGTGCTGAGGCGCTCGATGGCGTATCACGATTCGTCTGGTGGCCTGAGCTGGGGAACACGAAGTATAACTGAGCATTTCGTAGTAAGGCAGTCGAGTGATTTGCGCGATAATGTTTTCCAACCAGAAAAGGCATTGACAATTCTGCAGAAAGCGAAAATTGGCAAGCGATCAGCCAGACGTAAATCTTGTGCGATACAACATGCTGTGAGGGTTGGAAGTGGTCGGGTGATGCGTGTGTGGGGAAGCCAGTCTCTATCGGTAGTGGCAGAAGATGGAGTATCTCAGCCTGCTATCATCTGTCACAGACGCTACACTAAGCTACTGAAACCCGAACCAGTTTCCAGTTTTGTTGGGTTGGGCACTTCGGCCTCCTCAGGCCATTTCGTGCCATAAGTGAGAAAATGTATCTTGTGTTATGCTAAATAATTAAGTTTATAAATCTTGGAACAGGTTTGTATTGCGGAGCAAATTGAAAAGTAGTTTGATGAGAGTTGAATGATCATCCCCTAATAGTGTAGGCAGAGTTAAAGGAATTTTGTGTGTATGACAAAAATCCGTCAGTGTTTTTTCGTGGGCCTTGGTACTTCTGACAATGAAGGAGAATATGTGGAACTGTAAGATATGTGTTGCATGATGGGCATGAAGGTCGAGGTGAAGCCGTGTATATATATCGATGGGTAAGAAAAGTATGGCCGATGCGTAAACGTGATAGGACTTTTTCTTCGTGTCGGTTTTTTATATGATGTGATCCAGGTATCGACAGCAGTTTTGATGAAACGTAATTGTGTATGATTTGTGTTTTGTGTCCAGTTTTGGTTCCAAAAATGTCGAATGTTCTGTTGTATTGATGATCTTCAAAATGTGATGTGATATTGATGCCTTCAAAATGTGGTGGAATTTCTGTGATGTTTTGGAGGTGTAATGATGCTTTGGCTAATTTGTCGGCTACTTCGTTTCCTGGGATGCCGCAGTGGCTGAGCACCCACAGGAAACGGACCTTCACGCCCATCAGATAAAGTATTTCAAGGGTATCGTAAATGGAGATATGGCAATGGTGCGAAAAAGAAAGTGAAGAAAATGATTGAAGAGCAGATTTGGAGTCGGAACAAATAACAATACTGCGCATGGGGTGACAAATTGAACGGTTGCGGACATAGCGAAGAGCAATGCGGATGGCGTGCAACTCTGCGATGAAAATGGAGGTTCCGTCTGGCAAGCGATGCTGGTTTGTGTGTGTACCCGAAACAATGGCATTTCCAGTGAGGTTGGCGGCTTTTGATCCGTCGGTAAAAATAAATGGAACATGACGATAACGAGAACGAAATTGGTGAAATTTTTGTTTTGCGTATTCTGGACAAAGTTGTGATTTTGAGGTTGTGGTCAGGTACAAAATGTGTCGTTCGGCCATCTGCCACGGTGGTGTTGTAGGTGGAGGAAGAGCAGTAATATGTGGAATGTTATATTGAAGTTGTGTTGAAAATGTTTTAACCCGTGAAGCTATGGTAAGGCCGGCCCGCTTTTCGGTGGGACCTAAATAGTCGTGGTGTAAATTTGGGAGAACTTGTGATGAATGTGTGGGGTGGTGTTCTTTAAATTTGATTTTTGCGGCATATCTAAGTGTTTGTTCCATTCTTCGGAGATCTAATGGTGTAATTACTGCTTCTGTTTGTAGAGAATTGATGGAAGAAGTTGTCATTGCACCAAGTGCTAAACGGATAAATTTATTTTGTATGGTGTCCAAAAGTTTCAAAGCGGAGGTACTGGCACCAGCGTAGACGAACGATCCATATTCTATGATGGGAAGAACTAATGATTTGTAGAGATAAAAAATATCTTGGTGTATACTTACATGAAAATTTGAAATTTGCATCCCATATCAGCAGTGTCTCAAACATAATAAGTCCCAACATAGGAATGATATCAAAAATAAAATATCTTCTAGGCAAAAATCACCTCCTAAAATTGTATAAGGCATTAATTTTCCCATATATCAACTATTGCTGTTTTCTCTGGGGTACAAACTATGCTAATCAGACACACAAATTATCCTTACTTCAGAAAAGAATGATGCGTATTATTGAAGGTGTATTTCCCCCTCAGGGTGCAAATCCTATCTTTAAGACGTACAAAATATTAAAAGTCCAAGATATAGCAAAACTTCAAATGTTGCTTATTATGCAAAAATTCATTTATAATCAGCTACCTCATTCTATTAGACCCTTTTCACAGAATCGCTTAATACCCCATACTCCACAAGATTACAAAACCACTTCCAACACAGCTATTCAAACAAAAATTTTCGTCTCTTCACCATTGAATGTTTTGGACCCAAGCTTTGGAATACTATCTAGCGAAACATTTTCTGCATACAGAGATACCAAATTCCAAGATTGTTCTAATACATCACATTAAGACAAACTTCTTGAGCAGATATTAACTGACTTGAGCCTGTTGGATACTAAGGGAGTACACATGCATATGTATGTGTGTGTGTGTGTGTGCATGTCCTTGGATGTATGTGTGCAGGGGTCAAAAATATGCAGAACCTTCTCCAAAGTAACAACATCAGTATCCGATATTTCTCCATTTCCAATATGTTGCCCAAAAGGCCAATAAGCAACCCAAACTCTTTTGCATCGTTTCACACGACCGAATTCCAGGACCAAAAGTTGTCCATTTCAACAATTTACCACACAAAAAACGATGCCCGCTAAAAATTTGCACTCGGAAAATATCACCGAATTTTCGCAATGCCATATGTCAGCGGGTCATTGCGAGGACTACCCATTCGCCGTGGATTTCCTTTCGATATGTCCAAGCATATATGATACATTCATGATCTTCGGGAGAATTGGCATTGCTGTGGTGCTTGCTGCTTACAACTGAAAACATAAAAACACCGACTTTGTAGGAAGTGGGTCTTGCACAAGCACCACAGGAGGCTTGATCGTAACGACTTCTAAAACCGCATTCAGAACACGCTTTAAGAACAGGGAAATGTTACTTTTACTTGTAACTTTCAGTGAAATAAAACAATGCTCTTTGATGAATGGGGTTTTTTAAAAATATATATTTCCCATCTCACAGCTAGGTCAAACAAACAAACTTACAGAAGCGTGCAGGTAGCCAATCGCAGTTTGAGACAGTGACACAGGCAGGGGGGGGTTTAAAGGGGTCAGTTGACCCCCTCCCTAGAAATTTTGGAAGGGTCCGTACTCAAAGGGGGGCCCGGTTTCAGCCAAGTGGGGTCCGGTCTGGCGCTGCCAAGCCAGTACCTCCAGATCTCGAGTTTTTTCGGAAATTCGCATAACTGCGAGCCTTGCATTCATTTCATGAAATTGTACGAAGGTCGATTCTTAAATAGTGGAGAAGAGTCGCCCTATAAGAAAAAATCGCTCATGTCTTCTTCTTTTTTTTTGCAAAAGTTAAAAAAAAAACAATTGTTTTACTTATGATTTATTTTTTCAACAACCAGCAAAAAACATTCTAACATCGATTATCTTTAGTTTCTGAGTTTCCCTTTTGGAGAACACTTCTCCACGGTGGATAACTCACTTTGTGCATGTGAGTAGTGATGGGACTGGTTGAGCTGCCACTTTTGCTAACACGTAATCCGAATGGAACTGATGCGTTATAAAAAGCTTTATGACGGACAAATAAGGACTGAGGCGTTGCCAGTTCTAATTTGAAGTTGTCTCGTATCAGCTATGCTCTCGCGCATTGAATTCTCTATTTCCGTGGGCTTCCTCCATATCTTCTCCAAAGTGGACTTTGTGACTTTGTGGGTTTTTTTACCCCTGTATGTGTGTGCAGGGGTGCTGGCACGTGAGTGCATGTGTGTGTGTGTGTGTGCGCGTGCGTGGGCATGGGCTTGCGCGAGTGTTGTGTGTGTGTTGTGTGTGTGCTTAACTATATATAAAAGTTGAAAACACCCAACCATAGTTCCTCCCACACTCCACCCAGCAACAAGCCTATGCTTAGCTGGATGGAGTTGTGGGAGGAGCCAAAGTAAACAAAATGTATTTGAAATTAGGAGTGCTCACTATCATCTGTCCACTAACCAGCCACTAACAATATAGTTTAGATCTTAACTTCTTGTTGGGATGGATCTAGGGCCAGTCATATGCCTCCTTTGGGTATGACTACTTACGGCATTCTTTATTATTAGTTTTATTGCTCTAACACCGGGTGCTTTGTATGCTTATTTATTTGTTTTCCATCTCTTAGCTGGGAGTGCCGCGACTTTACTGTTTATTTTATGGTGTTAACGTAAGGTGCTTGCAGTCGTTGGGTAAGAGGAGGGGGCGCTCCTGGTCACCTGATCTTGGGTGGCGGAACTTAAAATAAAAAAAATATGTCAAAGCGTATGACGATCTGCTCCGAATGAGGAAGAAGTAATACAGCGAAATAAATTGAGTCGGTGAAAACATTTGGTCTGAACGTGTTTGATGTGTTGATACATGCCTACGATCATACATGCCTACGATCAAAAATAATACCTAGGAATTTAAATGAATTTACAAAAGGTATGTTGTTGTTATCGAGGTGAAGCGGTGTGCCTGGGTTTGGGCAGGGTGTCGACTTGCTAAATATCAGTGTTGCAGATTTTGGGGCCGAAAAAAAGAAACCATACTTTACGGACCATTCGTGTACTCGGTCAAGTGCGTTTTGTAATCGAATTAAACGATGTTCGTAATTTTTGCCGGAGCACCAAATCGCACTATCGTCTGCAAATAGTGAATATGATATATTAGCTGGCATGTTATCGAAAAGAACATTAATGATGATGTTAAATAATACTGGTGAAATACAACTATATAATATATATATATAACAATATATATATATATAATGTGAGATGAAAACAAAGTTATAGCAAACATTATTTATTTGACAGACAGTTTGATGTCAACTCATCTTCATCTGTCTAATTAAAGAAGGGAATCAGTATTTATTCCCACTAACGAAGATGCTCCAACATCAAAACATCTGTTCGATATGTTATTTTTGCTATAACTTTGTTTTCACCTCACATTATTTATCATTCGTCATGCACTGTAATGGTTGATATATAGGATAAATATACAGATAAATGAACGTGCATGTGCATAAAGTAATTGACTCAAACAGATTAACGAGATGAATGGTTGTCAATGCATATGCAAAGCAATGTGTGCATAATATCTCAATCCACATCAGCATGATGCACACACAACCTGAATCATATACCTGACACACAGCACCTAACTGCAACATGGCACCCAGGTTCTGCACTGCAATAGGTATCTGCACAGAATATGATTGCGTTGGTCTGTTGCCCCCACGAAGTTTGTTTGGTAGCAGGCTTGAAGGTTTCCCTTCACCCTTGGTTTAAACCCAATTTTACCGACATTCTCTACGCTATCTTCCATACTGTATGGCAATATAGGGTATTTTGACGTATTCTAATTGAACGACCTATTCTTTAGCTTCATCAAAGGGTATCCTAAATGACCCAGTAATAATCGTCCTGCCCAACAATGTGCCATTTCCGGCAGGCTCACCATCAAGTGCCTCCAAAATAAAGGGCTTGTTCCTGATATTGGTAGGCTCCCTCTACCATCCATTTTACATGTTCAAGTTGTCACCCTTGTTCAAGAGCGGAAGAAAGGACAGTCAAGGGGGCGCTAAGTGCTCCATAGCTTCTTCTCCCCATTGGCAGGAGAGTTTCAGTTGAGTTGCAAGTTTCAGGAGGGCATTCCTAGATCACAATGGTGTTGTACATAAATGTTCAATTATGCATGTATCATCAACAATCCATGCAAGATTCACCAAGGAAGAATGCATCGTGCCCTGGGTCTAGCTGGCCTGGAAAAACTGTTTTCAACAACTGCTGTATGTCAATGTAGGTAGGTAGGTACATGTTTTGAAAAATAGGCTGATCCTAGATTTTGGGGATCCTAAACATTATCCTTTCCAGAAAATTATTTGTTGTTTTTTCATCTGGAAGTTGAAGTTCCTAAGTTATTAACTTTTGACAACGAACTGCTGTGATCAAGGAAAAGTGCTCAAAATTGACTGAAATGGGTGCAAGTTGAGTTACCATGCATAAGGTTTGAATAAAAATATTCTCCATACTGGATGACTACAAAATAATCCTCTCCAAATGCCGGATTACAATGCACAAATCCGACCTTGTCTATGCATGAGAATAAAATGTGTCAGAACAAATGCTCACTGGAAAGAATGGGAAAAGATTATAACTCACCTGGTGAGCGGAATACGAATATATTTGATAGGAAGCAAATTAAAGTGACCATTGCGTATGATTTGAGAAAAGTTCTGCAACCAAAATTCTACCATATTTTTTTTTAAACTTCGAATGACGTCATGCGGGCTTGAAGGAAAATTTTGATCTACCTTCTTGTAAAGGTAACCTGGGTTTGTTATTTGTCACACAAACCGACGCAATTTATTCAGTGCAAATGCCTGTTCCAAAAAAAAGTGCATGGTCGTTTCAGTTCCCTATTATTTTTCACAATCTCATCCCATTTCTGTGTTGTGTTTCTGGCACTAGAATTGACTCATGCATGATACTGATTGTGAATACCAAGCTTAGCATTAATACTTTTTTTTGTAGTTATCGTTATCCGTTTTTGGTAAATAACTTAAGTACACCTCATTTTTTATTCACTGGCAGCTGATAAGTTGACAATTGTAATGCTAAGCATTAATAATTATACTGTGTTTTTACTCCCTACCTTGTGTCATGGCATACTATTTACAAAGATACATGCTTTATATCATTTGTTCATAACTTGCATTTGAGTCACAAGACTCAAATGACTCATTGCGATTCAAATGATTGACTCGTGATTCAACTCATTTAAAAAAAAGAAAGATGTGATTCAACTCGCGACTCAAGATATGTTTTTGGGAAAAGAATCGATTCAACTCACGACTCATCCAAAAACGATTGATTCATGAGTCGATTCTCGATTCAACTCGAGTCGAGCACAAGTCTGGCGTCCAGACAGTCGGCGGATTAATTGCCAGATTTGGCTTAAGGGTGTTCGAAAAGTGAGCTGTTTTAAATATTCCGACCACGAACGACGTCTGGCGTCGCGAATGAGGCGCGTGTCCTAGCTCGTTCACGGTTACGAAAGATTAAATTTTGTTGATCAGGGTGTCTTAAATATTTCCTAAATGCTCTTTTCCTTTCCGCGATGGCACGTGATATTTTTGGACTCCACTAAGGTACTGGCGTTCGTTTTGTAAAAGGTTTCGTAATTGGAATTGCCACCGATGCTGCTTCGAGATGTGTATTTGTGATTAAGTTCATGTTTTGCACAGGGGAAATATCTGGGTTGTATTGTACATATGAGAGTTCTCGAAACTTGATCCAGTCTGCTTTCGAAGTTTTCCAGCGCGGGATAAAACTGGGTGTGGTATCAGCCGAAGTTGAAAGTGTTGGTGTTAATTTAATTGGATAATGATCACTATCACGAATGTCGGTGTCGACCGTCCAATCAAAATCGTTGGCCAAAGCCGGAGAACAAATTACTAAGTCTATTGCAGTTTCTGTGTTGTGTCCGAGGTAAAAAAAAGTTGGCTCTCCAGTGTTAAGTAATACTAAATTGTGTCGGTCTAATATGTGGTGAATGACGTCCACGAGTGTCTGGTTGTGTACGTTTTTTATCCCACGCTGGACTATGGGCGTTAAAATCGCCAAGTATAATGAACGGAATTTTGAAATGTGTTATGAGGTTTTCAAATTGTGTCACAATGTTTGTTTTGTCTGTGTGTGGTGGAATATATAGCGAACATACATCTATGTTCCTACCATGAAAACGCATAGTACGGGCTACGGCTTGTAATGGTGAATTGAGTGTAATTTGTGTATGTGTGTAATCATTGTTTATGTAAAGTGCGGTACCGCCACTGCGGTATGTTTCACGTACCTCGTCGTGGCGGTACAGCGAATAATTGGAAAGATTGAAATTATATGTATCGGTGGGTAAGAACCAGGTTTCCTGAAGTGCGATGAGAATAGGTGTGAGACTACTGAAGAAAGCTTTCATTTCGGCCCATTTGGATAATAGACTATGGCAATTCCATTGGATAAATATGGACATTGGTGCGAATTAATATGTGTTGGCACCTTTCGGTGCCTGGCGCAGCCACGATTGCAGCTCGGGCGGGCATGTGGGTTGGGTGCGTCCGGCGGCGGTTGACCCGCCTGAATCGTCCGACCGACCGGTGACCTTGACGGTCGGCTCACGTCGGTCGGCCACTGCCGCGGGGATGCCCGCCGGCTAGGAGTTGGTCGGGTCACGTGGGCGCCGGCCGGCGCTTGACATACCGGGCCGGACCGGCGGCCCGCTGACGGGGAACGAGAATTTGCTCCCGCAGCGGAGTGACTGCGGGGCCTATCACTCCTCCCTGGAGTTGTCCGTTTGTTGGGAGCCGGAGTGGTCTGTGTGTTGGGAGCCAGGGTGGTTTGTGTCGGAGTGGTCTGAGTGTTGGGAGCCAGGGTGGTTTGTGTCAGTGTGGTCAGTGGAGTAAGTTTTTTTAGTGGAGCTAAACCCGGAATCATGTCTGTTTGCATCGAGGCAGAAGTAGTGTTGACGCGACGTGTGCGGGGAGCAACGGTGGCCGCCTGGGCGTAAGTTTTAGTTGATGGAGAGGCGGCCTCGACAGACCGTCGGGCCTGGGGGTATGACACCCCGGTCGTGGCCTTCACAGCGCAGACCTCCTTCTCCTTGCGCCATACTGGACAGAGGGGTGATGTGGTCAGGTGGTCGGATGTGTTGCAGTTGAGACAGTGGACAGGTTTGGAGCAGGTGGAATCAGGATGGGGTGATTCACCACACTTTGGGTAGCGTGCTGTTTGGCGACAAGTCTTGCTGCCATGCCCAAAACGCTGGCAATTGAAACAGCGGAGAGGATTGGGAATAAAGACACGGACTTGGAATCGGATGTAGCCGGCGAGGAGGGTCTTGGGAAGAGTTGTAGAGTTGAAGGTAAGGACTAGGAGACTCGTGTCACGTTTCTGGCCATCTTCGAAGGATGTGATGCGGCGGACGTGGGTCACCCCCTCCGGCCTGAGCTCCGCCTGAATATCTTCCTCAGACATGAAGCGGAGCTCCGGCGCGAAGACGGTGCCCTTGGTGGAGTTGCAGTTGGAGTGGAGTGAAATGGTCACGGATTTAACACAAAATGTGGTGGTACGGAGGAGGGCTTTGGTCTGGGCTCGGGTTTGGGTTTTGATGACGAGGATTCCGTTGGCTGGGGCTTCAATGTCAGGATTGGCTAAGGAACAAATGGCGAGGAGTTGCTTGGTTGGCCAGAAAACGTTGACACGACGAAAGGAGACGGACTCCTCGACAGGCTTTACCACGATGTATGATCCAGCACTGTCGAGGTAGGGTTCAATGGATTCAGGTTGGGAGGACGTGGTCTGGTTCGAGCGTGGGTCAGCGGCGTGGAGAGTGATGGTCTGGTCTGGATTCCGAGGCGAGGTCGTGGTCTTGGGACGAGCAGGGGTCGGCGAAACGCAAAGGGCTTCCATGACGTCATCAAGGGGAATTGTCCGGCGTGGGTCATCAATGGCTGTGTCGAGAAGTTGGGCATCAGGAGCCAAGTCCGGGGTCGCGCAATGATCATCTGGTGTGGTCAGCGGGGGAAACTCAGACTCGGAGTCCTGTGGCGAGCTGGGGTCATTGTCTTTTTTCCTTTTTTCCCATCACGGGGAAAAACTCAACAGAACGATATCTAAATAAACACGCAGAACAAAGGGAACGAAAATACTACGACGCTGTAAGCCGAGTGGGGCGACGGGTGTCACCCCACTAGAAAATGAAATGAGAAAAGAGCGACGGGTGTCGCCCCACGAAAATGAAAAATATGAACTGCTGTAACAAGCAGTCAGTCGCACCAAGATTATGGCACAGCGGAGTAGTCAGCGGCTCTGGTCAGGTTTGAGCTGATAGTACTGAATACTCCATGTGGGTGAAACCCGAACACATCGGCGTCAACGTCAGGGTCTTATGGAGAGAAAGAATACCTAGTTTTCCCAGTTGCACACGACATCGCTCGATGCGAGTGTGCGGAACCCGTGACATGTAGTTGCCCGAGGGAGGACAAAGGTCAGGCGACAGAGGCGAAGAGCATGTTGGACCAGAGAACTACGCGATAACAACAGCTGAGTTCAGTTGATCGGCGAGAGACAGCCAGTTTCCTCGCTGCCACAGAGCGCAGAGACCGACAGCCAGTTTCCTCACTACCACAGAGCGCATAGAACGACAGACAGTTCGACAGCAATCCCACCGGTCTTCTCGCCAGGTCTACAAGTCACCACCTGAGGTCAAACCCTCACCAATTGCAGCAACTCCTGAGAGCACATCTACGAAAGAGAGCCGCTGGTGCGAGACGGTGCCCGGTGACAGGAACCTCGAGAACTTGACGGACTCGACATTGGCTGCTGACAGATGTCTCAAACCGCGTAATAGCTGCTATTGTGAATGACTTTGCAATTTATTTCGGCAGAATAACTCCACGTCATACCACGTTTGTGGTCGAACATAAGACAGTGGAAGGATCGAGAACAACTGCGAGAAGGTCAGAAGTAGAGAAGAAAACAAATATGTTGTCTCTAAAAGTTGCTGCCGGCCGTGTATATTGGCAGACGAGAAGACCATTCATTTGCTATGGTACAGAAGCAGCTGGATGAACTTGGTCCAGTAGCAATGGGTAGATCACACATCAGAAGGAACGCATCGTTGTTATTACCGAACTGGGGGGGGGGAGGGTGTCTCACTCACTTTACCCCGCCTTCCGGGAAAGGAGACGACATTTGTGATGAGTTGCAGTCGCTGTATGTGACTTCGGTGGCGCAATAACTGCCATGGGGCCGATGGGACAGCTGTCAACACAGGAGAAAAGGTCGCGTGATCCGCTTGTTTGAACTATTCGGTGGTAAACCAGTTCACTGGTTCATATGCCAGCTACATTGTAACGAGCTAAATCTGCTCAAGCTGTTCTCTAAACTCGATGACGTAACTACTGATCACAAATATATTAGTGTTCCGTCAGGAAAGCAGCAGCTGGCAGGATATTTGGAGACCAAAAATGTGGTATCGCTTCGGGCCGTGTCGAGCCACGTGAGGGAAACTGATGCGAGCATTTTGAGGGATTCGAGTCCAGATCAATACAGCGTTCTATCGACTGGCCAGAGCAGTGTAGGTGGAACACATTCTGCAGGAGGTGGCCCAAATGAAAATCGCCCCTTTCGACATAGCTAGGTAGCTGATGTTTGCCGCTCAAATCTTGTCCTTATATGTGTCGGTTAAAACACCAAGTAAGGTGCTCCATGCCCTCGTCAGTTTCCTAGTTGATCACTGTGGTTCCCTATGTTGTTTCAAATTAACCATCGTCGGGACCGAGGAGACTTACGAGACCCCAATCAGTTCTTTTTTTCGGGATAGCGGTCGAATAGATAGACGCATGGACACCACATTTTCAATCGCTTCTGTAGCCGCCAAGTGCACGGCTGGTTGGATTGGTGTGCGTACGAGACGTTGACCCCTCTAAGTAGCTTGAACTAAGTACATCGACCGCCGCGCCACGTAATGTCCATATGATCGGTGTCGAGCGGCAGAACCTCGGTAGGTATTCTCGCGCAGAGCGCCGTGTTCACATGTGTTAGTGTAGTAATATGATGATGCAGAATAAATGGACTGCACGTACATGCTCGCGTGGTTGTACTTGCTTATCTCTTTGTTCCTTAGGCTGTTAGGCTGATTGATTGTGGTCGGTATTTTAATGTGAAACGTTTTTTCAGAAACCGCATGAAACCTTGCAACAATACACCTGAGCATGCGAGTTGCGAATCTGCAGTTGAAAGCATGGACATCGAGATCACGCGTCTACAGCTTCTTATGCAACTGTCTTACATCCCTCGTGCACATTTTGGTGCACGTCATCAAAAATCATTGACCTTGGGCGTGTCAAAATTGAGTAATCTTCCAAAATCTTCAAAGTGCTGCCATCCGGAGTAGTTACAACATATAGGCACCGTACCAAAACAAACAACCTGCAATCTCTAAATTGTAATCAATATCAAGGGTACTGACCTGGGGCTATGTCAAATTCCGCATTGTGCCGCATTATGTGGAGAAAATTGAATTCGAGGGGTATGTTTAACGCCGAAAATTTCACAGGCATGTAATAAGCATTTTAGGTTAAATATGATTTAGAGGTAAATAACCTGACGCCAAGTCAAGTACCATGCATATTTTACACAATGCCACCTGATACAGAATGTTGGTGTTCCTTGTGCGCTCATCGTCGCCTAAGTCGTGCGACATGACATTGGATGAGCAGCCAATGGCCTGAGATGATCTGACCTCCTGTGATCTGATCTGATTTAATCTGATTTGACCTTTCCTTCAAATCGTCGTAAATCACTGAGACGTAGGCTGAAGTGATCGCATAATCGACATATAGGGGACGAGTGGTCTAGGGGTAAGATGCTCGTCTCACAATCGAAAGGTTGTGGGTTCGAGTCTCACCTGTCGCTACTCTTCGCCCGCGACCAATCGGCGTGAGAGATTGGCGACGCTACATGACTCAACGGTCGACGTGTCGTAAAACCAATAACCAACCATAAGCGACATATACATTGTGCGGTTCAGAAACTGGATTGTTTACAAAGATGTTTCAGCACCAAATAGGGTCTTCTTTGAACAATGGATCGTGGATATTCCAGCTTGAACTCACTTTACCTGACCACACGACGTGACCTGACATGACCCTTGGATATTCGGATGTGAAACAGGTGGACACATTTTGTTTGAGTGGATTTGCTGAAAGAACCCGAGACGTATATATTCATATTTTCCAGGTCATTCCCGAAGATAAATGTAATGTCACCGGATTGACTAATTATGACCATTAACGACACCATCGTGAACAAAAATGAAGAAATATGATGTGATATAAGCTCTAGGCTATATTGGTTTACCAATGACATCTCTGTTTCTCCAACATGCATAGTTCGGAAGTAAGCTGGCTGTCAAGCCTGATTCTTACCCAATCTAACTTTCTTGTCCTTTCCTACCATGATCAAGATACATTCATTGATCTGTGTTAATTCTGGGAAACAATGTCAAACAAAAACAAGCTGTATGTGAACCATTTCCAGGGACATAAGTCGAGGTTCATATGCTGACTGAATAATTAATTGCAAATTCTAACTTCTGGTGACTTCATTATCGGCTAAAGTACAGATCTCGAGCTCTCCATTATCAGAGCTTTCTAACGGTGTGTTTTGTTTTATCCTAGCTTACGCAAATCGCAAGTTAGGGGGCTTATAAGAGTCTCCCCTCCCTCAGCCCGACGAAAATAGATACGCTGCGGTTGGCATATCACGCCGAGGGGATTACTTACAATGGTTCCCGACGACTCCCGTTCCGGCTGGGGGTTAACGTCACACCCATCCATGGAGCTATCTGTTTCATAAAATCCGTCACGATTTGCTGCGATTGGCATCATCAAAACCAGGTTTTTAGAATATTCGCAGAGGCTATTACAGACCTACCAGCGCTTTTGCCGAATATGTGTCGTTTCTATTTGACGCTCAATTACCTTTGCGGTAAAATGATCCAAAGAAAGGATCCTTTTTGACGAGAAGCACTTCAAATAGTAATGTGACCACCAGATGAGCCGAAATGGCAAGGGTTATTCTGCTTAAAGTAGGTTCAATCAGTCGAATTTGGCTTCGAAGAGCGCTAAATCCAGTCGTCTACCAAACAGGCATAAGGGTGACAAGGCAGCCAGCGGAGGAATTTCAATAGTTATTCAACGACAGAAGAAGGGATGTCTCTTTGACATAATTATATACATTTGAGGTCCTCTCCGCCATATGTTTAACTCAATAATTGCATCACCGCGAACAAAAAACCAGAACATAAGATGCCGAATAAAACTGCATTGGTCCCATGCTAATTTCTTGCGCAATCGTGCCCATTTTCATATGGCGGTTTCGTTCACGTTATGTATCCAGCGACTATTTATTTCGCCGTAATCGCGCCAGCGCCCAAGACCTATCGAGTCAGGCTAGGTAATAACGTCAGCTGCTGGGGTGTTGCTGAGCTACATACATGACGCGTGTGACGATCGTGATCGATGTCAATTATTATCTGTGTGCGCACCAATTTAGCACAATTACAGTGCAGCATTTTGTAACAATAGTTAAATAGCTTCCGCCGAAGCGGATTCGAAATCCATCCATCAATCGCGGAGTTTGCTTCAGCCAAATTCACCGGTTGAAAATGACACAGGCGCACGTATTGCCACGCCAGATAAGCCCGTGTGGGAGGTATTTGCTATGTGAATATATTTGGGTGATCGATGACAATGAGACGTAAATTGATTTTTAGGTTGAAAACTTTTCATTATTTCATTCATTTAAATATCAATTTACGTCTTTTTGTTATCGATGTTCCAAATTTCACAACACTGCAACCATGTGAATATTTATACAGCTGTGTTGTTTAGAGTTGCGTTCCACGAAAGCCATTCATTCTATTGTGATAACAATTCTGCACTGTAATTGGTTAACTAGGCACGCTAACAGATACAAACTGATGTCGATCACAATCGCCCCATATATGTAGCTAAGCGACACCCCAGCAGCTGATTGCTATTGTCCAGGCCTGCCAGCACCGTTCGAGATGATCACGAACACATGAGTGGCGCGAGCTACAACTACGCGAAACTTTCACCGGTAATTGAAAGTCACGCTACAACTGCGCAGAGTTGGCTTTTCATCGTGACAATAGTCGTAAATAAATGAACACGCTGTTCAAAGCTGATGTGAAATACATGGAAATGCGTTTAAACAAAAGTATTTTGTCGTATCTCAGATAATCGCAATCCGCTTTTTACATTCGCTAACTCGACTTCGAAGATTTTCAATTCCCAGTTGGATTAACCACAACAAAACAGTACGTTCACATTCTTTCATTTAATAAACATTGATTCCTCATAGAAGAGTTGCTGGGTATAGATCAGTGGCGTAGCCAGAATTTGGTCCAGTGTGTGGGGGGGGGGTGAACATCTGAAGAGGGCTCCTGTATCCATACATACACTCGCACACACACGCACAAACACACACATATATATATATATATATATATATATATATATATATATATGTATATATATATGTATATATCTATGTATATATATATGTATATATATGTATATATGTAGATATATATATATATATATATATATATATATATGTATATATATATGTACATATATATATATATATATATATATATATATATATATATATATGTATGTATATATGTATATATGTATGTATATATATATATATATATATATATATATATATATATATATATATATATATATATATATGTACATATATCGACGATAGCTGTTGTAGTTTCAAGAACATTCTAGCTCTGAGGCTGGATTTCTTGCTGGATGCTTTGAGGCCCTCTCGATCAGCGTGAGCCAGAGCCGACCCAGCAGCCCTGCACGTTCGGCCAGGGATCCCCTCCGTCGGCTCAGGAATCCTCTCTCACGGCTCAGGACACTCTCCATCCGGCCAGAATCCCTCTTTCAAAAGCTTAGGACTCCTCTATCGCGCAAGGGACACGCTGTGTGATTTTGACCCCATCGGCCCAGGGGTCCTTCATACCGGCTCTGGGCCCTCTCCGATGGTCCGGGGTTACCTCCATCGGTCGGGGAAGGGGCCCTCCTTAGTGATCCAGTGCCTCCTCTGTCAGGCCGGAGGCCCTCTTTCAAAAGTTTGAGCCCCTCCCTCAGGCTAGGGGCCTTTACATTGCTTGGTCCCTATCCGTCTGCCCAAGAGCCCTTCCTGACAGTCCGAGGTCCTCGCCGGCAAATAGGGCCTCCCTCCGTCGTCTCAGGAGCCGTCTTTCATGATTCAGGGCCTTTTCCGGCAAGCCGGAGACCCATTTTCAAACGCTTGTGCTCTGTCGATCAGGACAAGGGTCTTTTTTTGGCTTGGGCCCGCCATCAGCCAAGGGACCCTTCATGTTGACTCTGGGCCCTCTCCGTCAGCCCGGGGGCTATCCCTCCGTCGATCTAGAAGCCCTTCATGTCAGCCCAGCCAAGGGTCCTCAACATCTTCCCTAGGGCACTCTCCTTTGATTCGGGGTCCTCTTCATCGGCCCAGGACCCCATTCGTTGGTCAAGGAGCCCTTCATGTCGGCCCAGGGGCCCTTGCGGATCCCTCCGACCCTCCAGTGGGAGAGGGTGGCGGCTGCCCCCTTCGCCCCCCCCCCCTTGGCTACGCCACTGGTATAAATGAGATAAAATGAAGCCGATTGATCGCCACAGAATACCCCAGTGATCTCGGTTTACTCCAATCGTGGCTTCTAAGTCACACTTGCTCATGCTAAAATCAACCCATGATTACGAGCATTTCTACGATGTATATTGTCATTCATCGCACACTACAGAGCATAACGCTTGACGTGTCACCTACGCAAACAATATCGACTGTCAAGAGGCATTGACAGACCGTCGTCCTTCAAATTTCATCCTACTTATTACATTATCGGAGAGCTGGCACAAGCACCCACGTGCAAGGGAAATACTAGGGAAATACTTGGGAAACCAGCGTGACAACGCTAGGGTCCAGTTACATAGCGGAAGTGCACACTGTTGGATCAAGACAGCTGCACAGCAATTACAGCTCGCATCTGTTAGTTTACCCACGCGCAAGCACACAAAGGGCAGTATCACGATAATTGGCACACGGACACCGGTACTTCGCAGACAGACACGTTTTCGCCTGGATATGGGACCGTCCTGGTGTCCGGAGAGTCATGGACAAAACAGTAGCAGGCGCTCTCATTGTATCTCTCCATCTCTCTTTCGCTCTCTGTCTCCCCTGGACCTCTACGGCCACCCTGCGTCAGTATTCGGCTTATGGACTCTTCCAGCTATCAGACATTCGAACGTTCCAAAGTCCATACATGTGTTAGCTGTGGGCTGATCTCTGACCAGTTCCGCCCATTAGGACTATTTCCCCAGTTAGATAGCAGTTTGACAGTATCATATTCCAGTCTTTTTGAACAGGTAGCGAGATTGTATACCACAGCAGAGGCAAATATTGCCGTCAGAGCCGAGGATGTCTGAGCCAGCACGGCCTGCCACCAGGCACCCCACTCATGACCACACACCGACACTGAGCTCAATCGGCGGCTCAAACGGCTCAACCAATCAATCGGCGGGTCCAGGTCACGACAAACACTGCCCCTGGATCAGTCGGCAGGCTCAGGTCGCGACAAACACTGACCCTGGGGTCAATCGGCGGGTCCAGGTCACGACAAACACTGCCCCTGGGTCAGTCGGCAGGCTGAGGTCGCGACAAACACTGACCCCGGGGTTAGTCGGCGAGTTCAAACCACGACAAACACTGACCTCGGGGTCAGTCAGCGGGTTCAGGTCACGACAAACACTGACCTCGGGGTCAGTCAGCGGGTTCAGGTCACGACAAATACTGACCCCGGGGTCAGTCGGCGGGTCCGAGTAATGATAAAGACTGACGGGGGTCAGTCGGCGTGTCCGAGTCATGGCAAAGACTGACACCGAGGTCAGTCAGCGAATCCGTGTCATGACAAAGACCGACACCGGGGTCAGTCAGCGGATTCGAGTCACGGCAAAGACTGGCACCGGGGTCAGTCGGCGTGTCCGAGTCACGACCAACACCAACCTTGGGATCAGTCTGTGGGTCCGAGTCGTGACAAACACTGACCCTGGGTCAGTCGGCGGGTCCGGGCATGGCACCGGGGTCAGACAGCAGATCCTGGTCACGACAAACACTGACACCGGGGTCATAGCACACGTCGCGATAGGCATAACCATATGGCTTCCAGATCACCACACACGAACGTCACCCAGTCATCTTAATGCACTTCACTTCACTTCACGTCACTTCACTTCACTTCATTCCACTTCACTCTAGTATGATCAACTGCACTGCGAGACAGCGGGCTGCAGCTTTAGCCGAGGACGCTTTAGCAACGTACACAAACAAACCAGCTCGAGGCTTCGTTGGTGCGCGTTCTCGCTTCGTTTATCTTGTGAAACCTTCTAAACGTCTAGTTAATTTTCAAACAGAAAACGTTAAACATCATTTAAAAAGTCCCTACTATGACTTAGAAAGAACATTGTCACACAAGTCGATCACACGACACACGACACACGACACACGACGACAGGGTCAGAATCCGAGTCACAGTCCGGCTCATGCATACATATGACCGATGAATTCAGTAGCACGCGATTACACCGCCTCGAGCCACATTCAACAGACACGCCTCCACAGCAAGCACACCGGATGCCACAAACTCGCCGCTGACGTTCTCGCTCAGGCCGCATTGCCCACAGCCCCACACGCGGCGCCGACGGCCAGCACATTGGGCGAGGTTCCAGCGCCATTGCCGGGCCACGCGGCTGTGTTAACGCCGGTCCACGCCGGTCCTCCGACACCTTGAAGCCGGCTGATGCCGGTGGCCGGTCACCTTAGGAGCGGCTGACACCGGTGGAGCCGGTCCATGGGTACTTGGTGGGGCACGGCTGGCATGTGGTCATGTACCGCACACCGGACTTGTGCCACAGGTTGCACTTCTTGGCCTTGACGCAGTGCTGCCGGTCCTGAAACACAATGCCCCGATTGGTATCGGCGATGCGTCGACGACAGAGGTCGACGCGTTCCCGAAGACAGGAGGGACGCGCTTAGGGAATTTGCAGTCTTGAACGGAAAGTAAACGTATCAGGGAACGAAAACAAAACGTTTGGAATCGTTAAGCACCAGATTCCGACTGGTGGCAGATGTCGCCACTGGTTGAAAACGTCGTCAATGATAACAGATGTCGCTACTGGTGGCACAGCCACCGCTGGTGACCCGATCAATTGCAGTGGTCCGGGCTGAGCGGCACCCCGCGTCGTACAAGTGATGATACGTGTGCGTCGCATTGCAGACTCGCCCTGCATCAGTCACTTGCACTCAAAATGGCTACAGTTACCTAACGATTTGCAACTTTCCAACCTCCCCAGCCATTATTTTGAAAACTTGTGTTGATCTTTGCGTTTGATGCGATGTCACAAGGCAGCTCTAGGAACGACTCTTTGGAGCCACGGCACAACAAACTGGAACCAGATGGTACGAGAAGTTCAGTATCATGCACAGGACGGGTCGAGCTCTGAAGGAAATTTTCTAGAGCTAATAATTTTGGTGGTGGTGTTCCTAAACACAACTTTTCAGGTGCAACATCATAGAACATCATGTTAACTCCGAAGTAACATAAGGGGAGGGGGCTCGGGTGAACATCACAGAGCACAAGCCCCTCACCTAAAAAAATCTAGAGAGCTCCGCCGTTTCACACACCGGTTAAAACATGCAACACGAACGCAAATTGCGGTAATAAGAATGCTTTACCAAGACGCACAGGTACCTATATATGGGACGTATTCTAACATCCCTTCCTGAACTCCTTTGGATTCAGACCTCTTTGAAACCAAACTTTCTCTCACCGTGTTAATTTGTGGGGGGGGGGTGCAATGGGCTCAGCCTTCCGCGGTAGCCCAAGGTCTGTTCTTTCTTCAAAATCGGTCCAGCAACTTACAATTTCTCGGGAGGCGGGGATAGGTGTCAAATGCTTCCTTTCTACACTGGTTTTAAGCAAAAAAAAGTTACTGATTCCATTAAATTAGGACTCAAATGTCCGAAGCTGTCACTGAGCGACTTCCATTGTGGGAGCAGTAATGGTGCCCAGTGTTCTGTGCAACGGGCAAAGGGTCCATTGTGGCAAGAGTCCAAAGTGAACGATGGACTTTTGGCAGCAGAACCGGTGCACTCCATTACGCGATCATAGACACTATCGGTGGTTTGTTGTGATATCGTATGGCCATGGACCCTACTCCACTTTGTACCACACGAACTACATTGTAGCTCATCGCACAAGTCGGAACGAAATACATCGGCTTTTTCGGCGCATTCAAAATACCCTACCTTAAACGGAGCTTCATACACAATTTATCGAGATCCCAATTAGGTATTTGTAATCAGCTGTCACATTCAGCCTCCAGGTGGAAAACATGAATCAGCGTGAGTGCCGACGTCAGTGAATCGCTTAAGATGATCACAGAAACGAAAACCCTTGAAGGCTCCATCTTTATCTGCTTGAATGCGGACTACCGAAAGCATCCACCTGATACAACTTATTGCTTTTAATCGCCATGATGAGTCAGTTGTTTTCAACGAAATTTTCGATGGCTATCACATCGCTCACCGGGCAATTATCCACTTGCCCGCTAATGGCATCGCTTACCGGGCAATTATCGACTTCCCCGCTAATGACATCGCTTACCGGGTAGTCACATCCGAATGGTTTGAAGCTATTGACGGAGCTGAGTGGCTGGGGGTCGCGCATCCACTGAATCGCCTGCCAGTTGGTCACCAGCCACACGTCTTCCATCTTGCTGATGGTGTCCATGAACGCCATGAAGCCCTCCTTGTGGTGTTCAGTGGTCATCCAAGCGGCATGGAAGTACAGCGGGAAGATTGCCCTGCAGCACAGAAAGCAGTCTTTCAGACAGCACGGTACAGATGGTACGATGCAGACAGCATGGTACAGATGGTAAGGTACAGATGGTACGGTGCAGACAGCACGGTACAGATGGTACGGTGCAGACAGCACGGTACAGATGATAAGGTACAGACAGCACGGTACAGATGGTACTGTGCAGACAGCACGGTACAGATGGTAAGGTACAGACAGCACGGTACAGATGGTACGGTGCAGACAGCACGGTTCAGATGGTACGGTGCAGACAGCACGGTACAGATGGTACGGTGCAGACAGCACGGTACAGATGGTAAGGTACAGACAGCACGGTACAGATGGTAAGGTGCAGACAGCACGGTACAGATGGTACGGTACAGACAGCGCGGTACAGACAGTACGATACAGGAAGCGCGATACAGATGGTAAGGTACAGACAGCAACAGCGCAGTACAGACAGTGCGGTACAGACAACAGGACAAAGCACACCGCGGTACAGACAATACGATACAATACGGCACAATACAAACACAACAGGTAAGCATAGTACGGTACACACTATGGTACAGACAAATCAAACAGGATTCAGGTCAGCATAGTACGGTACACACCACGGTGCAGACAAGTCAGACAGGGCACACGTCAGTAATGAACTCAAGCAAATGCAAATTTGTCCCTTCACATGGATATACGTCACGCTAACACCTGCTTTTCTCCTGGCATCACAAATTACCTGTTGCTGGTGTAGTGACGCTCGAAATTTCTGATCATCATCTTGTAGACGCCTTCTGCCGTCTCGGGGGATGTGCAGGCGTCCACCATAGAGCACCGTCCTCCACTGAGGTCCTGCCACATCACCATCGGTACCTCCCACACACCTGGTGCGTCAGGTCAGGTCAGGTCAGTCATGCAAATCTTGTCACATCATCATCGGCACCTCCGACATACCGGGGGCGTCACGTCAGGTCAGTAACTAAAGTTCTGCCGCATCATCATCGGTACCTCCCACACACCTGGGGTGTCAGGTCAGGTCAGATCAGTCACAGAAATCTTGCCACATCATCATCGGCACCTCCCACAAACCCGGTGTGTCATCTCAGGTCAGTCACTAAGGTCCTGCCGCATCATCATCGGTACCTCCCACACACCTGGGGAGTCTGGTCAGGTCAGATTAATCACTGAGGTCCTACCTCATCATCATCGGTACCTCCCATACACCTGGGACGTCAGGTCAGGTCAGGTCAATCACTGAGATCCTACCAAATCACCACAGGCGCCTCCCGCACACCTGGGGAGCGTGGGTACTGGCCTGGGTAGGCCTTGTTGGGACAGTGTGGGTACTGGCCTGCGTAGGCCTTATTGGAGCAGTGTGGGTGCTGACCTGGGTAGGCCTTGTTGGGACAGTGTGGGTACTGACCTGGGTAGGTCTTGTTGGGACAGTGTGGGTACTGACCTGGGTAGGCCTTGTTGGGACAGTGTGGGTACTGACCTGGGTAGACCTTGTTGGGACAGTGTGGGTACTGACCTGGGTAGGCCTTGTTGGGGCAGGGCGGGATCATGCAGTCGTGGTGGATCTTGTAGTCCAGGGTATACGGCCAGCTGGGCGGCTTGTTCTCGTACACGGGCATCGACGAGTCGTACGTGAAGTTGTTGTTGTACAACATCTTGAACATCCGGTTGCCGCCGATCTGGAACGAAGCTGGGGTCAGAGCAGCCTTCATGTGCTGTTTGCGCAGCGAAGATGATGGATGTTGAACTGATCGAGATAACTACCACAGAAGAGGTGTGACAGCGCATGATGCGATCAGGGTTAGGAACACCGACAAATGCCCGGGGTAAATAATGACTCAGGCTGCATATCAGTGTAAACTAGAGCATAACACGGATCGGATATCCGTTGGATATGCGCTTAGTACGGAAAATGGAGTGAATTGGATGAAATTTTGACGACATAGGCGAGCACCGATTTGATCCGGATTGGCATTCCCAAGTTTTGTCGTGAAAATTACATTTCTATCAAATAGTTCCCTTCCTCCTGCTGTTTTCTAAACACAGCCCCCCAAAATAATCTGCTCAGGTTAGCTGATACTGATCGTCTGTAAACCAAAATTGCGTAGACAATGTGTGAAACTTTCAACCAACAAAAAAGCTATGTAACTACATACCGTGTAATGGTCATACTTGTCAACTCCCACATTCTCAAACACATGAATGCATCCTTGCAACTGAATTCATTCATCATTTAGTGCATATCAACCTTAACCAACCGATAAGTACAGCCAATACTTAGCTGCCCGAAGCATCGCCGAATAATTCGACCATGTTCGGGAGTGCTGCAGGTGACCCGCAGGTCAGTCAGATGAGACCGGGAGGTGTCGGCTCACCGAGAGGAACGGGGCTCGCATGCCGCGGACGTCCTCCATCTTGACGCCTCCGTACGCGGCTATGATCTCGCGCTGACCACCGATCTCGTCCTCCCACTTGGAGGTGGAGAACTGCTCGCCGAAGCTGTGGCTGTGGACGGCGGTGGTCGTCAGTAGCACGGTGTGGGGTGGGGGGTTGGGGGAGGGGAGGGGGGTGACAGCGCTACCAGCACACAGACGCCGCTCGACAACACTCGGGACGACCATCGTACACGTCTGGAGGTTATGCTAGCAAGTCTGCTCGAGGTCAGCAGCATTGTCGGGGGACTTCTGAAGACGTCTTAAGCATACTCGAAGCTTGATGCAGTACGTTTCAGGTTCGTGAACACCAGTACAGTGCACGCTTCAGATACACCGCTTCGCGGCCATGATTTAATTATCTGATGTTGAGAAATTGAATGGGACATGCTTTTTATTTCAAGCAATGCATGTGTATTTCAGGGGAACCCTTGCATGTGAAGCGTACACAACATGAAATGCTTTGGTTATAATCGTTGACAACATCATGCTAGTATGACAGCTATATTTAGACACATGCCCGATGAATAAATATCCGTGCACTGTGCATGACTATGAGTGCATTCAGAGACATACTAGCTACTAACAAAAAGTTTTAGAAACAGTTAGATGGAAACGTTACAACACAAGCGTCACAAGAAGTGTACTGGTGGCAGCATGCAACAGATACAAAGTTGGATGAATAGTGTGATGCACCAGACACGGGACAACGTATTCGACATGCAAATGACAAACTCAATTTTCGCAGCGGGGTTGGATCCTGAACGATTCTCGACCGAACTTCAAGCCCTCCTCCGATTCAAATCCTTTGTCGGACGATCACCCCAGCAGCCCACGTCAGCAACGTGGGGCACGCGGGCAGCGCTTACCTGATGGAGTGTGACGCCATCTCGTGCCCGTCGGCGTACAGGTTCTGCACCTGCTTATAATCGGTCCACTCGTGCGACAGGTAAAACGTGGTCGAAATCGGACAGCCGTTGGGGTTCTTGCGGCCCGTCTTGAACATCTCAGTGTACAGCTCGTAGTTGATATCGTTTATGGAGTCGTCGAAAGTGAGCAGCACCAGTTGTGGCGTAGATTTCGCTTCGATGCCGCCTGCACGTTGTCGTGCACCGTCAGCCAGGTCAGTGGAGGTCACGGGTCGGGCAGAGGTCGGCACTAGCGCTAAATGGGCGAACAGAGCGCTGCTTGGAGCGGCGGAAGGTTCTGGGATGGGCGAGGTCAGGCAATGATGTGACTCGGGCAGACAGAGTATGATGCGGACGCAACAGTACAGGAATAGGGAGCTGTAGATAGAAATACCGAAGCGAAAACGAGATGTGTAATATCTAAATGGAACATGACAGAAGTTATCGGAACCTACACGACGAACGAATTGAGGAATCTTCTTACCCAGCTATCTTGCGAAACATATGTATTTGTATCTGCAACATTTCCTCTGGCTTCCTCATATATAAATAGCCAAATATGGTCCCAATGACTTGAATGCAATAACCAAACAGACGTCTAAATGGAGTGTGGGCGTTGGAAAAATACATGTGTCATGAAGTTATGGCGATATCCTCAGTAGCAATCAAAACGAATTGCTTGACGACGGAGACAGACATGGAAACTACGTGCAGAACACAGCAAGGGATTCCTTGTTCCGAAACGAAGGCCGCATTGCAACAACAGGTTCATTATAACGAGGAAGACAAATTATTCCTGATGGCGGCTCTCGAGCTGATTCTCCCTCTTTCCAACACATGTTGTAGGTATGCCATGACGTTTATGGAACCTAGCATATAATTATTATCATTTACTTTCAAGAAAAAAATACCCTAGACAATGCATCCAAGATGAGAAATGTGACCGAGTCAATCAAGAAGCATCGAAAGAAATGTACTACACAGAGGAAATTGGACCGAATGTCGAGGACTTCATATACAATTGTGCCGAACAATGCTGGTTGCAACAGTACCAAATATATTTGGGCATCCAATCGATGTGTCAACCTTTTGGTGTCTGATTTGATAGAAGAGGAAACGGCGACTGCAGTGACTAAATTGAAACCGAAGAACGAACAGATACGATATATTTTCAGACGAATAACACGACTAGTGACCAATAGCTTTCTTTCATTTAATTCCTCCGCTTTTAACTGACTTTCGTTATGAGCGCACCACCTCCATCGAGCACAATCCCAGCAGGAAAACCTGCTTCAGTTCTTTGCTCGTCCATCCCATCCGCAGGCGGCAGATTGGGGACGGGGACAGTAGCAGCCATCCTGACGCGACAGATTAGGGACGGGGGCAGTAGCAGACATCCTGACGCGGCAGATTGGAGACGGGGGCAGCAGCAGCCATCCTGACGCGGCAGATTGGGGACGGGGGCAGCAGCAGCCGTCCTGACGCGGCAGATTAGGGACGGGGGCAGTAGCACACATCCTGACGCGGCAGATTGGGGACGGGGGCAGCAGCAGCCATCCTGACGCGGCAGATTGGGGACGGGGGCAGCAGCAGCCATCCTGACGCGGCAGATTGGGGACGGGGGCAGCAGCAGCCATCCTGACGCGGCAGATTAGGGACGGGGGCAGTAGCAGACATCCTGACGCGGCAGATTGGGGACGGGGGCAGCAGCAGCCGTCCTGACGCGACAGATTAGGGACGGGGGCAGTAGCAGCCGTCCTGACAGGCGTTGGCGAGAGGGGCTGTAGTGGCGGCAAAACACTTCCCTTATCTGTGTTGACCACCGGATAGATATAGGATTTTCCTTAGACCCTTGATATAAAAATATTCGGAGAAGGATGCATTTTTCATTTAATAATAACCGTTTGAATTTGAAAGGAGCTAAAATTTGCTTCGGGCTTTCAATGCACTCGAGCTGTTTTGTCCGATGTACAAATATTTAATCATCATTTTTACCCGGTATTACGGGAGACAGAAGACGTGCATATCATCACGTCCTTTTGTCCAGATAATTCGAAAACTCGACGGTGGTTTTCAAAACCTACTCCGCAATTCCCAACTTCTCCCCCCCCCCCAAGAATGTCCAAAATAATATCGTGTCACCCGCCCTATCATCAAGACCACGCTCTCAGCTTTCGCGCTCTGAGGTACACGTCTTAGCTCTAGTTGGTAGATTAAAGCCGCAGCATGCTTGTACTTCTCATGTTTCGAAGAAAAACAAGGGTAGGGACTGGTTCCGCTATTCTTGGTGGTGATTTGGAGGGCAGCAATAAAAGCAAACTCTCCCTCCTTTCCACCGTCAAAAATTCGAGCTTCTGCGATGCAAACATGTTGAAAATAGCCAAGCCGAACTTCACATCCTAAACTTAAGGACAATGGGGCGACACTAACTTCCCTATATTCTCATCCTGTAGGTCCGCGGTCTTGCAAGGTTTTAGTTTCCATTGTAGGTGGTCTCAGTTAGACTGGTTCTGCACCACAAATTCGCTACTCGAATCGGCAACGCGCCGTCCCGCGTCCCAGAGACGTGAAAGCGGCATTCAGTGAGGTCGAAACTTGCATGTTACGTTCACAACAAGATGCTTAGTTTGTATCGGGACTCGGAGCACAGACATCGGGACTCAGACTCGGGACATATAAAAGCCAGCCGTTCATTAAGGCAGCGTTCCAAGTGAAGTATTGTCTATATGGTTGAGAACATTCGCGGGTAACTGAAGAATGAAGATGGAAGAAAACTGCGAATTTTCTCTACGAACAACAGATAAAACTGTGTTTCCCAGAGGACATGAGCTGAATTCCCCTGTCTTGATATTCACAGTAGTATAATTGTTGCCTCCTGAAGCCGTGGAGAAGAGCAGAAAGACAAGCTCTTCACAGCTAGGTTCAACTATTGGGAGTAACTTGAAATTCACAGTTTGTGAGTTAATTTTTGGAGCCATCCATCTCCGTTCTAACATGCTATTATCCAGGTCATGTAGCTCAAATACTGACCTGTATTGACACTTCTTCAAGGTTTCCACGGCCATGGCCCAAGTGATATAACAGGTTAATGTGGAACACTCCTAGTGCGTCACACTAGGTCTTCGTAGGCCCAATACAGCCATTGTGTTTGATCAAATGCGGCCTAAATTGAGCACGGGAAGGCGTCTTATCCAAATGTATTTGCTACGTTAATTAGCATTTCAATGTAATTCAATGTTAAGTGGCAGTGTGACGAGGGGTGAAACGTACAGATACATAGCATTTGCGATGGCATGAACATAAGCATATGGTTATTTGCAAAGATCAAATGTCCGGACCTTTACAACATCGGCACGGGCCAAACAGATGTCAGTGGAGTTCATGGGTCGGCAACTGTATCTGATGACAATGTGTTACCAAAAATGAGTCAAATTAAGTGCATGCACGTATGCAAGAATATGAAACGATTGGGTCCTGATCCTCTACTGGTTGGAGTCAGATATTGAACCATCATTTGTGTGTTATAATAAGTGCTATTTGGAATTTGAAGGGTTCCTGAAGTTAGTATAACATATTGCGTGCACTTACGGCATTTCTGTGCAACATTCACCGGATGCACGTGATGCAAAAACTGAACCATGATGTTATCCCGAAATGGCCTGCACGGTGATGTTATCCCAAAACGGCCTGAACCATGTTATCCCGGAATGGCTTGCACAATAATGTTATCCCATAATGGTTTGCACGATGATCGTATCCCGGAATGTCCTACACAATGATGTTATCCCGGAATGGCCTGCACCATGATGTTATCCCGGAATGGCCTGCACCATGATGTTATCCCGGAATCATATGAACCATGCTATTCCGGAATGGCTTACACCATGACGTTATACCTTAATAGCTTGAACCGTGATGGTGTCGCGAAATGGCTAAACCATGATGTTATCCCCGAATGGCCTGCACCATGATGTTATCCCGAAATGGCCTAATACATGATGCCATCCGGGAATGGCCTGGACCATGATGCTATCCAGGAATGGCCTGCACCATGATGTTATCCCAGAATGGAATGAACTATGATACTATCCCGGAATGGTCATTGCTGGGAAGATACCGGCCGAAACAAACAAACAAAATGAACCGTAGCAAATCACAGAATTAATTCACCGAACACGTGTGATAAATGTACGCTGGCTACGTATCTTAGATTACTTATGTTGATTTCGCGCCCCCAATCAGACCGACGGTTAACCATTGAGCCTGTGGAGGTGCCGTTCCAGAACGCTCCAGTGCTCCCCCACCTCCTCCCGCTCAACGAGGTTTTTCTTTCAGCCGATGGCGCCCTTCTCCGGATAAAAATGCCATCAAAACATCAATTGGTCCACCCCAATCAATTTCACAAAGTGACACCAATGCCAGCAGCTTCAGTCTAAATCAGCCCGTTTCGTTGCTTGGATGCTCAGATATGCAGGGGGAAAATAACTTGGACAAAATTATCCAAGCTCTATTTCAGTGAATTGAAGCGAAACATCATCCATTACATGCAAAAAAAGGAACCGAAGAGCAGCTCTATTAAGCACACATTTTTGTGTGGGTGAAAGTGAAATATGCTTGGCTTAGTGGCTCGGTTATGATCCATCTGTCTGTCCTGATTGGACATTGAGCAGGACCATTTTTTCCTCAGCATAACGGGATCAGATCCTGATTGTTTAACAAGGTTCACCGAATCACCGCCAGTCAACTTCGTGCGAACAGTCGCGGACGCCATGTGGACGATCGCGGACGCTATGTGAACGATCGCGGACGCTATGTGGACGGTCGCGGACGCTATGTGGACGGTCACGGACGCTATGTGGACGGTCACGGATGCTATGTGGACGGTCGCGGACGCTATGTGGACGGTCGCGGACGCTATGTGGACGGTCGCGGACGCTATGTGGACGGTCACGGACGCTATGTGGACGGCCGCGGACGCTATGCGGACGCTATGGCGGACGGAGGTGGTCGCCATGCGGTCTCACGTGGACTCCATGCGGACGGACGTGGACACGGACGACGTGCGGACGAATACAGAACACACGAAGAGCAGGCAGAGAGTTTGCTGGGAGAGTCGAACGATGCAAAGGCACGGAAGAGCTACGTAATGCAATGCAGACCTTGCACTGCAGAGAATAAGACGCTATCGAGAGTCCGACCCTGGGTGGGCAGGCTGAGAGGGCCACTGCTCAGGACGAGCAAGTCTGAGGGCATGCGACAGAGCGGAGTCGAAAGAGATCGGCAAGAGGGATGCGGAGACGCTGGTCGACATCGACCGCGAGCTGCCAAAACTGGCAAGCATGCAGCCGGGGCCACAGCCGAGGCCATAGTTGGAGCCACAGCCAGGACCACAGAAAGGGGCCACAGTTTGGGCCACAGTCAGGGCCACAGTCGGGGCCACGGCTGGAAACACAGCCAGGACCACAGCCAGGACCATAGCTTGGACCACAGTCGGAATCACATGAGGGCGACAGCCGACGAGCGGTGCCACTTACGAGACCGAGTGCGAAGCCAGCTCGTGGCCGTCGGCGTACAGGTTCTGCACGTGGCCGTAGTTGGTCCACTCGTGCGACACGTAAAACGTGGCCGAGATGGGGCAGCCGTTAGGGTTGGTGCGACCCACGTCGAACATGGCTCTGTACAGGCCGCGATTTAGCTCGTTGACGGCGTCGTCAAATGTGAGCAGTACCAGCTGCGGAATCTGCTCGGGGTACAAGCCGCCTAAAACGGTACCCCGTGTTAGCCTATCAACCGTCATTCACGGAACTTTCGGCCCGGTGAGGGTGGGATCAGAAGGAGGGAGGGGGGGGGATGCCGAGGAGAGCAGACACAACGTCCAAAGAATAACACGTCAGCTAAACACACACAAATACGCACACGGGACTCGACTTACAGGGATGTCACGGGAGCCGAAAAAAAGCTGCTTTCTGATCACACTAGGACTTCCGCATTCACAAGTTACGAACGCTCGCATATCATCATGTGCTTTCTCGCCAATACGCTGTACAAACTACTGGTGATCGTATACGAATAACAACGGGAACGACAAGATCCTGGGGGTCTACATGCGACTTAGCCCGAGATCACGTGCACCAGTACAGCTACAGGTGCAAGCAGGTATTCAAGGAGCCATGGCTCGATATCAACCAAATGATAGCTTGGTTTAACTTCGAGACGCAGCAAGGGAAGGATTCCTTGTACCCGGTAAGGGCATTATGGATGCAGAGGAACACGTACAGACCATGAGGATAGAGTGGGTGGGGGTCGGGGTCGGGGTAGAAAAGGGGCATGCTGGAGGGGATGCACAACACCGGGCGTGTAGGTCAGGCTCAGATGCACAGTACCATGTGTGGGGCAGAAAGGGTACACAGGAGCACGTACCAGGTGTGGACAGAAGAGATACTCAGGGATATGTGCCAGAGTTAGGAGCCAGAAGGTGGCACGTAGGGATGCCTACCACGGTTGGAGGACAGATAGAGCACACACTGCCGTGTGCGGCGAACATAAGGGGAGCATAATACCGGTTGTGTTGAACAGCAGGGATATAGACACGTAGCTGACACCACACAAGTACTACCAGTGCACAGGAGCATGCACCAGGCGTGGGAGACAGAAGCGGTACACAGAAATACGCAACAGGTTGGGGGCCAGAAGGTGGCACACAGGGACAAGTGCCAGGGCTTGAGGCCTGTAGATGGCACACAGGGACACGTCAACAGGTGTCGAGCTGAGGTTGTACAGGTGGTACACAGGGAGACGTACCAGGGTTCGAGGCCTGTAGGTTGTGCACAGGGAGATGTACCGGGGTTCGAGACCTCGATATGGCACACTGGGACACGCCAACAAATGTGGAGCTCAGAAGGTGGTGCACAGGGAGACGTACCATGTTTCGAGGCCTGTATGTGATGTACAGGGTTTGAGGCCTGTATGTGATGTGACGTACCATGGTTCGAGGCCTGTATGTAGTGCGCAGGGAGACGTACCGGGGTTCGAGGCCTGTATGTAGTGGGCAGGGAGACGTACCGGGGTTCGAGGCCTGTATGTAGTGCGCAGGGAGACGTACCGGGGTTCGAGGCCTGTATGTAGTGCGCAGGGAGACGTACCGGGGTTCGAGGCCTGTATGTAGTGCGCAGGGAGACGTACCGGGGTTCGAGGCCTGTATGTAGTGCGCAGGGAGACGTACCGGGGTTCGAGGCCTGTATGTAGTGCGCAGGGAGACGTACCGGGGTTCGAGGCCTGTATGTAGTGCGCAGGGAGACGTACCGGGGTTCGAGGCCTGTATGTAGTGCGCAGGGAGACGTACCGGGCGTTGCCGTGCCGCCGCACGAGCAGTCGGGCAGTTTGCAGCGCGCGTCGCACCGTTCGGCCGGCTCGTCGGGCATCGGCTGCGGGTAGAGCGGCGCTGGCCTGCCGCACGCGGGCACACCTGGTACTGCTTTGTAGCGCACACGAGCAATGGCTGAGAGATGTAGCGATTGCCGAACCGTGAAGCGACAGACCGCGGGGACACCTGGTATTTTCTCAACATTCTGACTCTAATAGAGTTTCTTGCTGAAGCAAATGAAGTAACCCTTGTGCTAGAAGCTTAGGCAAAACGCTCTGTATTATTTACATACCTTGATGAATTTACAAGCCACGGGCACCACAGGTCAACTAGCTGTGCAAAATATAACACATGGTCCAAAACTTGAAGGAAGAGATGATTTTCCGTTGATTTATCACAAGGAACTCCGATTAGGCATAACAACGTTCTTCTAGGGAGCACGGCGTTATGCATTTATACGGCGTCACAGTACCGACGGTCATAATTAATTCCTGAACCCACACATGGAGGTCGTGAGCAGCTTGTTGTGAACAGCTCATCACAGGTCACTTCGTATATTTGACCCTAAATCTGGAGCAGGTTCCGTACAAAGACTGCCCATTACATGACATATCCCACACCCTTGTTTACAGTGCCGCACACTATGCACCGGAGGTCGGTCGCCATATGCCAACGTTAGAAGTTGTTCAACGCAAATATACCCGAGACTACGAACCGCCACGTATTTGGTGTCACCAGCGCCAACTGTCCCTGAGGTATAGCATTGTGTAATTATGGGCTGCTTTAGGCACCACAATATTACTGCGGACCATAAATACACTTTGCCAAATCAATCCGCGACTTGCTTAGAGACACTTAAGCCTTCTAACACAAGTTAGCTCCATCCTTGTTAGAGGAGTCCTCACCTCAGCATAATTCACCTAGATTCATGACGACGAGGATCCCACTATCCCCCGATCAGCCCAAACTCTATGCTGGTTCGTAACCAATACTGGACCACCTTTTCCTCGTTTACGAGGTGAGGGCTGATCAGTCATAGTTTTATCAGGTTGACCTTCCCTGAACGCATGCACGTCATAGAAAATGGAAATTTGGATGAAATCATGTATATTATAAGCGTGTGCTAGGTTTGCTAGCATTACCCCGAGTCTGCTAGTATGCCACAGTGTACTGTTCAGGTGACTGCTCCGCCAATGGTGCACCGCATGCCACTCACCGCCTGGCAGGGTACTCCCAGATGTTGATTTTCTTCGGCTTCGCGAGACTCACAACGGAATTTTCAGACTTCTTCGGGAACAAACTGAAACGGCGCTACATATTAGTTTAATGCACAAAGTGCGCATTGGATTGCGCGTGTTTTTCATAAAGCAACATTTCAAAACGAGCGGCAATGATTCTTATCATCACTTATTAGAATAAAGTAAGAATATTGACCAATAACCGATAACTGTCAAGCATAATCAAGTCCAGCACGGGTGCCATTATTTGTTATTTTCTGAGGACTATCATGCTAAAAAGCACGTGTTGTAATGTCAGCGGTCCCGCTCTCAATTGCCTTGGAGAGGTTAAGGCGACGGGGTCGCCAGCTCGAACCAAGCTGCCTCCAGGACTTTGTGGTAAACACCACGGGTTCAGCGTCGGGGAAAACGGGAGATAGATACCCGGATGTCTTCTTGTTCGCTATTACTTTTGTGTGGGCGTTTCATGGGAAACACGGACATACACAACCTAATTTTCCAACATTTTTCGTCTTGGGAGAACCACTGACATGTGCTACAAGAAAGCACATCATGATTCGGATACTGCCTGATCTGGTGAAAAGACACCAAAAAGAAAACGTCATACATTTTTGGCTCAACGACGCGTAAAACTTATAAATAAAACAGCACAAAACACCCAACGAGAGCTATTTTAGCAGCATCACACCAAGTTCACTTTTCACCACACGGTCTGGAAATCTTGAATACCGGTTTCTCAGTCGCTCCCACATATAATCCCAATGTAATTCACAGTTACTTCCCTGCTATTTCCCCTTTTCAGCAACAATCTCACTGATCTTTCCAACCTCTTGATGAAATACGACATGTATTCCTGCTCCGAGGTGACAGCTGCCCTTATCCTCTTCACCTCAAATTTGCATAGACAATAGGGCATCACAAAGCCGCCATGGTATGTCAGAGCGATAAGCCCTGCCAGTGAACCACAACGACGGCTGCCTTCCACCAAAACACATTGGTATATTAAGCATTTTTAAAGAGAGAAAGATCTATAAATCGAAGAGATCATTAACGGTCATGCTCATTTTCTGAAAACATTCATGAAGTCGTGGAACACCTAACGATCAGCAGCTCATCACAGCTGACTGAGTGAAGTTAACGTCAAACCAGACTGTGGTTCTGCACAAACATAAATATAGATTTTTTAACGTATACCAATCCCTCTGAAAAATAAAAAAGCAAATATCGCATAGTTTGACGAGGGGGATCGCCTGGATGACTGAGAGCGCCATCCAATTGGGGTCACAGGCGGTGGGGAGCCGGACCAGATGCCGTCAACTTCTTGACCAGATGTTGGACGACTCCATGTCCTCCGCAGCGTCCTGATCTCACCTGGAAGGTCGGCTTGAGCGGGCCGAGTCGATGCTCCTGAGGCCAGTGCTGGGAGAGCGCGCACTGCTGGCCGTTCTCCGCGAGGCCACACTGGGCCTCACGAACGACTGGCGGCCTCGCTCCGTGCTCGCACGCGATGGGGTCGGCAGGCCGCGAGACGACGAGACGAAGGTGGACGGGGACGAGCTACGCGTCGGGGACGAGTCTCGCGACGACGACAGACGTGGGAACGCGATGGACGACGGCCGCGTGGACGAGACGCGCCGGGCCGAGCTCGTCTCGGACGAGGCCCGTGTGGACGAGCTCGCCTCGGAAGAGGCCCGCGTGGACGAGCTCGCTCTGGACTTGGCCCGGGTTGACCCTAGAGTGGAGTCTCGCGTGGAGCTGAGCGTAGACGAGCCTCGTGTAGAGGAGATGTCGGCGGAGGACGTCTTGCGACTTGTGAGCAAAGAGCTGAAACTACCATTGCCATGAAAAGCGACACGACATTCCACGATGTCTGGCATCATGTGCAGCAACGCCTTGGGCTTGGAAAAAAACAGTCTTAAAATATATATCGTGCGGAAAATTATACCTGAATTACGAGAGTGATTCATTGTGCTTGACTCGATTCACATAACCATGTAATATTCTTGAAGTGATTATAAACGATACTCATGTAAGTTATGTAATAACCCATCATTTGCATTGCAAGATATGCATACAACACCCAGGTGGCAGCCACTTACCCGGGTCTGACGATGTTCCGCAACACAAAGCCCAATGGGGACGGGGAGGAGGTGGTGGTGGTGGGAGTGGTAGTGGTAGTGGTAGTGGTAGTGGTAGTGGTAGTGGTAGTGGTGGTGGTGGTTGTGGTGGTAGACACAGCAGTCCGCGCACTGGCGGGTCGTCGCCTCAGGGAGGGTCGCAAACGGCTGTGCGGCCGCTCTGCCAGCCAATCGCTAGAAAGGCGCATGCAGATCGCTCAAGGCACACACCAGCAAGCAACGGACAACGAGCAGATGAGCGGACGAGCAGACGAGCAGACGAACAGACAAGCGGACGAGCAGACGAGCAGACGAGCAGACGAACGACCCAACACACAGGCAAGCACAGGCACGCGCACATGGTGAGATTAGACCCGGGCCTGACGTGTAAGAACCAGCCCGGTTCACACCGTGCGCAAATTAAAGATGCATTATCGTTGGTGTTACCAGTGTTAAGCGATGTTAGCTGGACACAAACCCCTGCAATCAGTAAGTCAATAGCGGGTTTCACAAACTTCTGGCCGGTATTTCCGGATATATTGCAGGCACATATGATGTTTTAAAATATTAATGACTGCATTTAGATTCAATTTGAGAAGAATCGACGTCATTAAAAACTTAACTTGTGCACAACTAGAGAAAAAGCGACAATTAGTCCGTGCAATACGTATTTTAGAGAGATAAGTGGTTTATAAATGGCTTTAGAACATCGTAGGTATTAAAAATGTGCCTATCACGCATCGTGAAACCGCTAGTAATACATAATCGCCATGGAAGCTGGTTAATAATGCGAGGAGGCCATCGCAGTAATCATTATGAACCTCCCAGGCATTGTTCTAGATGGGGCTTGGAAAATTACACATGCTGTACGTAGTCTTCAATGAGTTCTCTATATATGAACGGTTCAGAAAACAAATGTGGTGCTCTGTTGTATCGTGGTGTGGCACTCAAACCATACACTGCTCTTGAAATTCCCATGAATTGAAGTCCAAGCCCTTTTCAAGATGAGCCATGCAAATAAAAATATTGAAGCAAATAACAGGCACTCAAATGTCATATTCGACTGAATCAGTGGTTCAACCCACATACCCATGCTTTAAAACGGTGCCCACGAGTTCTGAAGTTCTGACAGTGCACCTGTTAGCCAACATCTCACATGTATAAGCTTTAGTAAGGGCACGTACTTATGAATGAGTCGTAGTGCAAATAAGTCGTACATACATTTACCCAAAGTTTCGACTGGGTTGGCTGTACGAAACAGGCGCATGCGTAACCGTAGCTAGTTACGTGGAGTCTGAACTTATACCAAATCTCAAAATTATAGTTAAACAGAAGAACGTTTCGAGCATTCTGAAGTACCGGAGGATTGGCGCAATGCAAATGCAGTATCAATTTTCAAAAAGGACAATAAAAGGTATGTGGCAAGTTATAGGCCAGTCAGTCCATCTCACTAGCTTGCAAGATGCTAGAAAAACCCGTCAAGGAAAACGTCCAGACGGATTTGATAGGCATAGGCCTTTTACATGATACTGAACATGGATTTTGATCCGGGAGGCCTTGCTTAACTAACCTCCTGAAGTTTTAGGAGTATGTAGCTCTGGAAGTTGACAATACAAACAGGATAGTTGTAGTGTGCTTGGACTTTAGCAAAGCTTTCGATAAAGTTCTGAACACACGCCTGTTCTATCAAGTCTGCACGAAAGCTCTGTTCTAGGTCCACTTCTCTTTATCATCTTTGTGATCAACATTGAGGTAGGGCTGATGCATAGGGTGTTTATATTTGCTGATGATATGAAGCTGGCAGGAATGGCTAACAATAGTGATTAATCTAGCAATATTCAACGAGATTTGGAGGACCTAAATAGGTGGGCTGATAAATGGCAGATGTCTTTCAACTATGATAAGTGTAAGATTATGCACTTGGGGTTTGGAGGTGAGTCATTTAGATATGCAACGGGAGGTTTTGAATAGGATGTCAGTGGAAGAAAAAATTAGGTGTGTTAGTTTTAAGTGACCGTAAGTAAAAAATACAATGTAACTCAGCACGAACAGGACGATCGGAACGTTAGGGATCATTCATCGGAGCGCAAAATATATAAGCAAGAAAGTTATGAAAACAATTGTATTCAGCCTATGTGCGACTCAACTTCGAATACTGTAGTCTGTATATAGGCATGGAGCTCGTACTTGGAAAGAGATATAGGTGTGCCAGAAAGAGTGCAGCTTCTAAAAAAGCTACTAGACTTCTCAGTGGGCTAGGGAATTTAGCATATGGAGAGAGGCCTATGGCATTATAGATGTACTCACTCAAGGATATGAGATTAATGGGTGATATAATTGAAATGCTTAAAATCGGAAAACATAGGGGCATCAATTCAGGTTAGACATGTCAAGGTGTAGGGCAGTTAAACGTCAACAAGTTTTCAGTCAAAGGGTGGTTGATCAATGGAATGGGCTGCCTGGTGATGTGGTGGAGAGTCCCTCATTGAAGTTGTTTAAAAGTAGATTGGATCAATTATTTAGGTCCAGCAAGCATATATTTGAATTCTAAGAAGTGTGATGGGAAGGCAAAAGCTGGGTGGATGAATTGGGATTAATGTTGGTGAGTCACGCGTGTGTTACGCGTGACTCACGTGTGTTGCGATCACGCGTGTGCTACTCGAGATCGAGTGAACAAAGCTAGATATACTGGGTAGATAATTTCTCTAGAACTCAGGATATATCATTGACTAGGGTGTTCAATATTTTTTTCCTGATTCCATAGTATCTTCCCTTTATAGGCTTAACCCAGATGAGGCCATGTAGCTCTGATTAAGACTGAACACTGTATGACTGTATGACTTTGCGTCTTTATAATGTTAACTGAGAACTTGACGGGACATAGATGCTGGGACAGCGCACTCTGTCAATGGTTGTCGGTCTTACGGTTATCTGTGACATTTTCTGGTATACGCAGTAACATTAGCTTATCATATTGAGTTTGGGGACATACAACCGTGCTCACGCCACACCAGCCTAAATTCGTGGTAAGTAGAGTACTTCTGAGAGGCCACGACCACACTTGTATTAGTTTCGGATTACTCCTTGATGTTATGTTTGCCACATAACACAATGCAGAGTATTGAAGAACAAGCTGCTATTGGTCCATGTCGGAGAATCTTGAACATATCCAAATAGCAGCCATACAACATGATTCAAGCTCACTAAGCCAAGTTTATGGAAGCATGACGCACTTCTTCTGCATTCCCATCGCGCACGACAGGGATATGAGGACTCGCAGTCAAAGTAGTGTGGAGAGGCTCACAGGCGGTCAACAAGGGCATGTGACGGATCACGACGACGGAGAACATGTGGGCCTCACAGTCAGGGTGAAAGGAATGTCGACCACATGGTCAGCTGTGGATGTGGGACGTCGTGGTGCTGGCTCCTCGCAGCCAGCAGATGAGAGGGTGTGGGCCTCACAGGCAGGCTGGAAGGGATGTCGACCGCATGGTCAGCTGTGTAGGGATGTGGGACGTCGCAGGTGGTGGCTCCTCGCAGCCAGCAGAGGAGAGGGTGTGGGCCTCACAGGCAGGCTGGAAGGGATGTCGACCACATGGTCAGCTGTGTAGGCATGTGGGGCATCGCGGTGGTGGCTCCTCGCAGCCAGCAGAGGAGAGGGTGTGATGTCTGACGGTCGCCGGAGGAGGACACGTGGGGCCACTCGGGTGGCGGTACTTACCGTAGTGTGGAGGGAGTGGTGATGCTGGTGGTACGCTCTGCACCCGGAACTGTCTGTCAAGCAGAGGGAGAGAGAGAGCCGTCAGTCAGTGGCGACACCCACACACAACGGTTATTGTCAGGTCAGTCAATGGTGGCACCCACACCCAACAGCTGCGGTCAGGTCAGTCAGTGATGACACACACCCACATCCAACAGCTGGGGTCACATCAGTCAGTGGTGACACACCCCCACACCAAATATCTGGGGTCAGTCAGTGATGACACACAGCCACACCAAGCAGCTGGGGGCAGGTCAGTCAGTGGTGGCACCTCATAGCTGGGGTCAGGTGTTCAGGTCAGTCAGTAGTGACACCCAACACCTAAGTTAGGATAATCCCGCAATCATTAGCGTCACTATGCGTCTGAGATAAGGTCATTCAGTATGACAGATTGAGTTAGTGGTCATAATCCAGCCAGCCTATGCACGATGTAGCTGATCTGAATGTCAGGGAGGGAGGGGGGTATCATCCATGGACTATCGATCATGTGGTCGGATATGTGTATGTTTACTGCACAAATACACTCCGGTCGAGGGGGCAGGAGCTACTCGGCACATAATTGATAGGTGGCGCCACTAATGGAGACGGACTGCACACAGGCGGCAAGACCCGCCCATTACTGGCTCTTTTGGGTCAAGTAGGGTATGACGTGCTGCTCAGGAAATGCGTGGCAGGAACTAATGGCACTGATGCTATTTTGGAATTGCCTATAATTTTGGTAGATTATGGAATTACGGCAATGCCTTGGACTAGATATAATTAGATTCCCCCTCTCCCGACTGACTGCCTCCGCATACTCCTCGCCTACAGCAAGGTCTAGGACAGTATTAGGAGCTGATATGCTTTGCCCTCCTTGACTGGAATGGTTGTCCCTTTTACCCCCGACTGTGTGCTCGTCACCGTTTGACTTCATCCTACTCCAGACTGTGTGCTCGTCACCGTCAGACTGTAGCCCAGCCCCGACTGTGTGCTCGTCACCGTCCGACTGTAGCCCACCCCCGACTGTGTGCTCGTCACCGTCAGACTGTAGCCCAGCCCCGACTGTGTGCTCGTCACCGTCAGACTGTAGCCCACCCCCGACTGTGCGCTCGTCACCGTCAGACTGTAGCCCACCCCCGACTGTGTGCTCGTCACCGTCCGATTGTAGCCCACCCCCGACTGTGTGCTCGTCACCGTCCGACTGTAGCCCACCCCAGACTGTGTGCTCGTCACCGTCCGACTGTAGCCCACCCCAGACTGTGTGCTCGTCACCGTCAGACTGTAGCCCACCCCCGACTGTGTGCTCGTCACCGTCCGACTGTAGCCCACCCCCGACTGTGTGCTCGTCACCGTCAGACTGTAGCCCACCCCCGACTGTGTGCTCGTCACCGTCAGACTGTAGCCCACCCCCGACTGTGTGCTCGTCACCGTCAGACTGTAGCCCACCCCCGACTGTGTGCTCGTCACCGTCAGACTGTAGCCCCCCGACTGTAGCCCACCCCCGACTGTGTGCTCGTCACCGTCAGACTGTAGCCCACCCCCGACTGTGTGCTCGTCACCGTCCGACTGTAGCCACCCCCGACTGTGTCTCGTCACGTCAGACTGTAGCCCGCCCCCGACTGTGTGCTCGTCACCGTCCGACTGTAGCCCACCCCCGACTGTGTGCTCGTCACCGTCAGACTGTAGCCCACCCCCGACTGTGTGCTCGTCACCGTCAGACTGTAGCCCGCCCCCGACTGTGTGCTCGTCACCGTCAGACTGTAGCCCACCCCCGACTGTGTGCTCGTCACCGTCCGACTGTAGCCCACCCCCGACTGTGTGCTCGTCACCGTCCGACTGTAGCCCACCCCCGACTGTGTGCTCGTCACCGTCCGACTGTAGCCCTTACCCCCCCGACTGTGTGCTCGTCACCGTCCGACTGTAGCCCACCCTCGACTGTGTGCTCGTCACCGTCAGACTGTAGCCCCCGACTGTAGCCCACCCCCGACTGTGTGCTCGTCACCGTCCGACTGTAGCCCACCCCCGACTGTGTGCTCGTCACCGTCAGACTGTAGCCCACCCCCGACTGTGTGCTCGTCACCGTCAGACTGTACCCCCCTTGCGCCCACCCCCCGACTGTGTGCTCGTCACCGTCCGACTGTAGCCCACCCCCGACTGTGTGCTCGTCACCGTCCGACTGTAGCCCACCCCCGACTGTGTGCTCGTCACCGTCCGACTGTAGCCCACCCCCGACTGTGCGCTCGTCACCCTCGGACCGCAACCCACCACTGGCGCGGCGGCCGTCTCCGTCGCCAGCGTGGTGCCGGCCGCGCCGTCCGTGTCCGGGTACGCGTCGTCGTAGACCAGGTCGTCGTCGTCGTAGATGTAGTACACGTCGTAGATGGTGTCGTTGACGTAGGCCACGTAGGCCGGCTCGGTGCGGGCCGGCGACGCCGCCTTGAGCGCCGCGGTGGCGGCCGGCCGCGGCCAGACCACGCGGGCCGGCGGCGAGGTCGGCGGCGACAGCCGACCCGAGCTCGGGAGCGGCTCGGCCGGCTGGCGCGGAGGGAAGCGCGTGCTGCGCTCCGGCGCCGGCCGCCGGTGCGGCGGCACGCTGATGCCCGTGTCGCCGAACGAGAACGACGACAGTGTGGAGAGCCGCACCGGCGCCGCGGTCGCCTTGGAGCGGAAGCCGTTGTCACTGTGGGCGGGGCAGAGTGTCGGTGGAGCCTCAGGGGGAGTCAGCTACTCACGTTGTCACTGTGGGCGGGGCAGAGTGTCGGTGGAGCCTCAGGGGGAGTCAGCTACTCACTGCTCGCAGTTTAATTATTCAGCTCTTGCGAAAAAACAACATCGGGAAGGGTAAAAACGACATGCTTCTCTCGCAATGCCTTGACCATGAAGCTAATGAAGTTCGAAGTAATAGTTTTGCCAAAATCTGAGCAATATTTAATGTTGCCGAACACAATTGCGACTTTTTGGCTGCAAGATCCCAAGATAGAAAATATTGCTTCAAGGCAGTCCTACCGATTGGCGAAGTCAGATATGACAATAACACCACAATTTTCCATCCGGCTGTATTTCAGTATGCTTTGGGACCGGACAAACTAGCCCAGACAGCAGCTAGGAATGATGCTCTTAGATGGGCTGTTATTCAGCGCAACTTGTGATAGTAATAACGTATATTGGCGCAGCACAAGTGGTGTTAGAGGTTTCTAGCTCGCGAAACTCTCCAAGTTATCGCCAGGCATAGCTGGATCGCCATTGAGGACGAAACCATGTGGACAAAATTCTGCGGGTGGATCTCACTCCGCCATGATGAAAATATAACAGTGCATCTGCCCACGGTATCTATTCGAACTAATCTTACTGGAGGGACAAGGTGTCAAATTCTAAGCGGGTGTCAGGGTTGCAGTGTTAGATAGTCCTCAATACGGGAGTCCTCAATGACGGGAAAAGCTTCCTTTGAGTGTGTGTGAGGGGGCGGGAACACTGAGCTTTCGATGTGCAAACGTCGGGTCAAAGTTCAATCACTGCGGAGGTAAACTTGCCGAATTGTTGGAATGCGTCCATAGCCAGCGTGTTAAGCCGCCAGCCAGCCCGTTTATATACTCAAGATGTTCACAACCAAACACAATCGAGTGTCGAAAACTCAATTCTGAAAACCGCCAACATTCGTGTCCTAATGTCGATACAGATGAGAGGAGTCCGACTTGCTAACTAACTCGCATGATTTCGCTTATGCTATGCATGTATTCTCCACGCCACAGTACATGTGGGGAAAACATCCCACGGAATATGTCGTCATGTTAGCATTACGCTTTGTGCGACGCTAAATAAAATGGGCGTGGCTGATGGGCCTGGAACAAATATAATGCCAAAACGTTTTGTGGTAGAAAATGGCTGGACATACGTGCTTCAACGCGGGAACCGAAAGACCCTCAAAGTTGAGAGAGTTTCATATTAGAAAAAGTGTCGAAGGACTTGGTCTGTTCGCATAGCAATGCGTCTAAGGTATGCTGCATGACTCATGGATCGTTGGGAACAATTGGTCTCTATTCAGCGTATCGGTGAGCAACATTTTGTAGGCAGATTTGAAAAAGATACGGGGTCCCGACATCTGATGGGCTGCCGGGGGGACGTCTGGACCCTGTGCTCCCAGATGGCCTCGACAACCGCTGCGGGCATGGGCGCGCCGGTAGACAGGGAGGCACCTTATGACCTTGCCAGCGGTAGGATTTATGGGGAAGCGGACAGGCGGAGAAGCATGGACGTAGCGGTCGGACGGGGTGGCAACGCGAACGCCAACACTCGTACTGGGAACATGACCGAGGCTGAAGGTCGACCAAGTTGCAGGGTGTAATCTCTTCATGGCCATCTGTGCAGCTGCGGTCCAGGCGCCACACCGTAGACACAGTGGCAGTCTGCGTACATCTACGTCGTGTGCATATATCACCAGAAGACGCTTCAGCCCATTGTTTGGATTACATTTACTATCAAAAACGCAATGGTAGCGAAGCATAAACACTCTTCTGTAATCGCGGAATGAACGTCAATTGTATTGCTGTGTCGGAATTACTGTCAGCTGGAATTGTGCCTTCAGATTCTGTCCGTGCCCCGCCGAATACCCCTGGGGACGAGTGGCCTAGGGGTAAGATGCTCGTCTCACAATCGAAAGGTTGTGGGTTCGAGTCTCACCTGTCGCTACTCTTCGCCCGCGACCAATCAGCGTGAGAGATTGGCGACGCTACATGACTCAACGGTCGACGTGTCGTAAAACAAATAACCAACCAACTAACCAACCGCCGAACACCCCGTGTACCGGACGGTGTCGGCACAGGACATGTCTCAGATCCTGTCCGTGCCCCGCCGAACACCCCGTGATCACCACGTACCGGCGGTGTCGGCACAGGACATGTCTCAGATCCTGTCCGTGCCCCGCCGAACACCCCGTGATCACCACGTACCGGTTCGCAAGGACATGTCTCAGATCCTTCCCCTCCCCCCCCCAAAAACCCCCTAATCCCCCTCCTGCGGTGTCGGCAACTTTCTTAAACATATCCTTTCCCTCCCCCCCCCCCCCCCCTCATAACCTTACCGGATAACGCCGGCACAGGACATGTCTCCCAGCCGCCACAGTCGTTCCTCACGCGCCACGTTTTTGCCGCACCCGTTCACCGGCTAACACAAGGCTGCAGACCTACCATAAACAAGCTGGGGTCACGCCGCACTTGCCACCACCGGGCTCATGGTGTTGTAAGACACCGCCGCTCCGTTTATCGCGCCTGTTCTGCCTCCCGCCGTGCCGACTTGGCGCCGTGTCTGCGGTGTTCTTGTTTGCGACACACCTGAACACCTTACCCAACGACAGCCGCGCCAGCTGGCAGTGCGTTCGCGCCGGTGTCCGTGCATAATCTACCGGACATCTACATTGCAGATGGGCCACACCAGGTGGGCGGGCACTGCCATCTGAACGCATGTTGCGGTGTCAGACCAGGGACCTGCTTCATACATCAACACACCCAGCCGTGTTCCACACAGAACCTGACTAGGGCACTAGTTGACACAGCATTAGACCAGGGCCCTGCTTCACACAGCACCTGACCAGGACATCGCTCCACACAGCTACGGATCCCGGCCCTGCTTCACACACCACGAACCCAGCCTGGTTCGACACAACACCAGGCTAGACCCTGCTTCATACAGCACCCGACCAGGACATTCTTCCAAACAGCTCCGGATCCCGGCCCTGCTTCACCCACCACTATATCCAGCCTGGCTTCACACAGCATCAGATCAGAGCATTATTCCGCACAACACCAGGCCTGGCCCTGCTTCACGCAGCACCAGGTTCGGCCCCACTCCACACAGCACCAAGCGCGGGCCGTTTTCCACACAACACCGCGCCCGAGTCGTGTTTCACACAGCACCCGACCTGAGCCCTGCTTCACACAGCACCAGGCCCGGGTCGTTTTCTCCACACAGCACCACACAGGTCGTGTTCCACACAGCACCAGACCTGAGCCCTGCTTCACACAGCACCAGGCCCGGGCCAATTTCCATACAGATCAGGCCAGGGTCGTGTTCCACACAGCACCAGATCTGGGCCGTGTTCCACACAGCACGGACCCTGTTCCACACAGCACCAGACCCGGGCCGTGTTCCACACAATGCCAGTAAATATAGTCAAACAATAATCCTTCGTTGCACGATTTCACTTACAAGCTTATTTCATAATTGTCATGACGAAATTGCAGGCACGAGCTCAGACAAGTAATGAAATAACGGTAAAATAAAAGCATCTGAACCATGCACACAAAACAATACATGACGTACTCTGATTGGATTCATAAGCTCCGGTAGCAATTTCGTTCTACCCAAGTTTTCAAATTATCGGTGTACTCTCCTGTCTATCTCGGGCCACGGAGCAAACATTATTTTCCTGTCGTTGGCACATCTCTGACGAACCGCGGTGCTCTGGTAATCGAATAGCCCTGGATGACCTGACTTCCGACCTCGAACTGTCTGTCCTTTGGACAGCCCTAGGCTATCTAGCCTTTCGGATCGACTGTGCCTCCAAGTGAACTCAATTACCACTACGACTGTGCCTTTTTTGTGTGTTACCGTTTTTTGTTGTTGTTTTTTTGTTGTTGATTATCTGCCACACAATTGATTCCGCGGTGGATTGGACCAGATCAGACCGCATCTACCCGCGCTGGACCAGATCGGACCGAATCTGACTAGGCGGACCAGATAAGATCGGATCAGACTGGCTCTGACAGACGTCGGACCAGATAAAACCGGATCTGACCGGCGCCACCGCTAGTTGCATGCACCAGGTCCAGATATCATCAGTTAGCAATCAGCAATCTGTGTGAGTCTCGCAGCTTTCACTGCGTTAACGGGTCGAGTGCGCGCGCCACTGCACGGCACGCTCCGACCAAATCAGACACCCGGACGTCCGCTGTTCCGGCAAAAACACAGACACAGTCTTACCGTAGCTCGCCACTTCCGCCAACAGATACCAGCTGCATCAATACTACCAGACAGCCGGACAGTGTGGGCACGTACCGCAGTCTCCGGACAGCTGCATCAATGCTACCAGACAGCCGGACAGTGTGGGCACATACCACAGCCCCCAAAATTTCAAAAAAAACAAAAAAAAAAAAAGGCTCCGGACAGCTGCATCAATACTACCAGACAGCCGGACAGCGTGGGCACGTACCGCAGTCTCCGGACAGCTGCATCAATGCTACCAGACAGCCGGACAGCGTGGGCACGTACCGCAGGCTCTGGACAGCTGGCTGGCGGAAGCGTCCCCTGCCACTGCTGGAGTTGGGGCTCAGTAACTTCTGCTGCCGCCGTGTGACGATTTTCTGCAAAACAACACACAGAGCTGCAGCGGTGGTGGAAACCGCGGACACGGTGGCCGCATCAAGTCTGTGCGACATTGCTTCCTCGCGACATGACACTACGGATTCGGACAGATCGTACTGCACCACTGTAGTAATGTAGGACAATCTATCAGGCTGATCGACGCAGCATAACACACGGATAACCAACTACCGATACCATTGCTTCCGACATCACTTCCATGCGACATCACTACTTAGTGACACTACCGCAAGTAACGCTGATGCCGTCCATGCATAGTACTGATGAAATAATGTATAGCAGTGAAGTCCGCAGCAGCAAGTGTGCGAGCTATTCCGCGTCGGGTCATGTCAAGTGAATTCTGCAGCAGTATTATCGCCGGACAGTAATGTTGTGTAGAAGCCATTCAACGTCAGATCATATAAATCGGAGTATTTAGCAGTATTATTGAGTCTGAATGATATTGCGTTGAGGCCAATCCGCGTCAGGTTATGTCAAATCAAGTCTGTAGCAGCGGCATCCCCAAGCAGCAATACTGCGTAGAAGTAATAGCAGGTTCAGTGAACCCTGTACAATTGCTATCGCGTCTTAATGGTGACAGATTACTTTGATTGGTAGTTGCAAGTTCAGTATAAGCATTGACGACTCGTGATAGGAGAGCGTCAGCATACCCAACATCATTTCAGCGACAAAATGAAATGCACTGATATGGTGGCTACGACGTGGACCCCTCCGTCCATGTCAGAAAAGAATTAATCAATCAACGACCAACTCCGGATTCGAACACACACCTTACCAATCATGTGCGATGTCATGCCCTATGCTCATCAACTAGGGTTCACGGATAGTCATTGCTTTATTCCATTTGGCTGATGGCATGGTGTACGTTATAAAGAGCACACACAGACGGAGGAAGCGGCCCGCATGGGGTATGAGCCGGAAGGCCGTCCCTCGGCCGACATAATACTTCTCAACATGTCAGAATGCATTCTCAGCATTCTAGAAACGTTTACAAAAAGCGGGCTTTTCGCATTTCGTTGATATTTACATTTTAGCATATCCACAGATTTCAGTTCAGCCCATACTTACAAATGTCTGCGTGTCTGGCTGTGCATTCCACCCATACAGCCACCGCGCGGCATATATCAGCCACCGCTCGGCATTGTGCGCAGACTGCGGCATAATGATCAGCCACCGCTGCGGCATTATGATCAGCCACCGCTGCGGCATAATGATCAGCCACCGCTGCGGCATAATGATCAGCCACCGCTGCGGCATAATGATCAGCCACCGCTGCGGCATAATGATCAGCCACCGCTGCGGCATAATGATCAGCCACCGCTGCGGCATTATGATCAGCCACCGCTGCGGCATTATGATCAGCCACCGCTGCGGCATAATGATCAGCCACCGCTGCGGCATTATGATCAGCCACCGCTGCGGCATTATGATCAGCCACCGCTGCGGCATTATGATCAGCCACCGCTGCGGCATTATGATCAGCCACCGCTGCGGCATAATGATCAGCCACCGCTGCGGCATAATGATCAGCCACCGCTGCGGCATAATGATCAGCCACCGCTGCGGCATAATGATCAGCCACCGCTGCGGCATTAATGATCAGCCACCGCTGCGGCATAATGATCAGCCACCGCTGCGGCATATGATCAGCCACCGCTGCGGCATAATGATCAGCCACCGCTGCGGCATTATGATCAGCCACCGCTGCGGCATAATGATCAGCCACCGCTGCGGCATAATGATCAGCCACCGCTGCGGCATAATGATCAGCCACCGCTGCGGCATAATGATCAGCCACCGCTGCGGCATAATGATCAGCCACCGCTGCGGCATAATGATCAGCCACCGCTGCGGCATAATGATCAGCCACCGCTGCGGCATTATGATCAGCCACCGCTGCGGCATTATGATCAGCCACCGCTGCGGCATTATGATCAGCCACCGCTGCGGCATTATGATCAGCCACCGCTGCGGCATGACACATCGCACTCGGGGTTGTAACTTGCAATGTGATGACAAGACATCAAGACATAAAGACATACAAGATCAGTGCAACTATGAGCCACAAGGGCCCTTCTTGGTTGCACTCTGTACACTGAACCAGTTTTCCACCAAATACGCCGATCAACTCTCCCTGGAATGCAGAAAAACAAGCCCCCTATTCTTATAATGATTGTCTATGCTGTTTTTAAAGATGTTCAATGTGTTGCTACTGACAATAGTTTCTGGCAGCTGGTTCCAGTGTTCTACTACCCTGTTGGTGAAGAAAGACTGTCTTAACCTTGTCCTACTGTGATTAACTTTAATTTTGAATTGATGACCTCTAATTGCATCATTTCTGTTAAATTCAAACAGTTCCCTGAGATAACCCTGTTCCTGACCATGAACAAATTTAAAGACCTCGATGAGATCTCCTCTCAGCCTTCTATATCTAAGGAAAACATATTTAGTTTCTTCAATCTTTCCTCATATGCCAGGTTGCCTATGCCATTCACCATTTTCGTTGCCCTCTTTTGTACTCTCTCTAAAAGCCAACAATCTTTTTCATAACTAGGGGACCAAGCTTGGACACAGTATTCCAAATGTGGCCTGACACATGCACAGTAAAGCTTCCTGATGACTTCCTCACTTTTGTATGATACATTCCTATTTATTGCCCCAAGCATTCTTAGTGCCTTCTTCCTTGCTTCTTTGGTCTGTTCTGATGCCCCCAATTTTGTGTTCAAAATAACACCTAAGTCCTTCTCCCGCTAAGTCACAGATAGTACTTGGCCATCCATCAAGTACGGAGCCTTGATATGCTGCCTACCTACATGCATGATTTTGCACTTATCAAAATTAAATTTCATTTGCCATTTTTTGGACCACTTCACAAGCTCATCTAAGTCTTTCTGCAGCAAGACCTGCTCATTGTGCCCTGTTATTGCCCTAAAGACCTTCAAATCATCCGCAAATTTCAAAACCTTACTGCTTAGGCCACTTTCAATGTTATTTACAAACACAATGAACAATAGTGGTCCCAGTACCGACCCCTGGGGGCCTCCACTAAGAACATTTTGCCATGATGACTTCGTACCATTTAGCATCACTCTCTGCTGTCTATCTGAAAGCCACAACTCTATCCATTTTAGAATGTTACCTGCAATACCATGGACCTGAAGCTGCATCATTAACCGTTTATGAGGTACCTTGTCAAAGGCTTTGCTAAAGTCAAGATATGCTACATCAACCTGATTTCCCTTATAAAATTGTACTGCAGCAAAATTAAAAAAAAGTCCAAGAGATTTGTGAGACACGATCGCCCTTTTCTAAACCCATATTGAGTATCTTGAATCAATCTGTTTCCTTCCAGAAAACTAACTATTATATCCTTGATAATTGATTCAAGTACCTTGCAGACTAGGGATGTGAGGCTTACTGGCCTATAGTTTTCAAATTTCCCTCTTTCTCCTTTCTTGAAAATAGGAACTACATTTGCCCTTTTCCAATCGGTTGGAATTTTATTTTGTGAAACTGATCTACAAAATATTATACGAAGTGGAATTGCTAGTTCCTTTTCAGCTTCCCGCAACACCCTAGCATAAATTCCATCAGGTCCTGCTGCCTTGTTTGACTTTATTTTCCTGATATAATTCAAAACAACATCACTATCAATGAAATCAACATCATGTAACTGATCACCTGTCACTGAGCTGTGGTTCACAGTTGGCAGATTAGTCACATCCTCCAGCGTAGACACTGATTTAAACTGCTTGCTCAGTTCCTCAACCATCTCACCATCCTCACTCAACATAATCCCATTTACTTCCAGTGGACCAATGGTGCTTGAAACTTTACTTAGCTTGTAGAAACTAAAGAGCTTTTTACTGTCCCCATTACAGTTCCTAGCCAAATCCAATTCTTTTGCTCGCTTGGCTGCTCTGGTCTTCTGCTTCACAGCGTCTCTAGCTTTTTTATACAACCTTAGATTTACTATATTTGAAGCTTCCTTAAATACTCTAAATGCATCTTTCTTAGCCTTAATTGCTTTTGTCAAATCTGGTGTAAGCCATGCTGGCTTTCCTACCCTTCTTTTGCGCCTTTGCTTTTGGGGGACATGTATAATCTGAATTTCCTTCAAGTAAGATTTGAACTTTTCCCACATTTCACAGGCATTTAAATCGGAGAATTCTTCTTCCCATTTTATGGCACTTAAAGCTGCTCTCATGCAGCCAAAGTCTGCCTTGTTAAAATTTGGAACCTTTGCCAAATTATCCTTAATTGTCCCTGCTACGTGTGCCTTGAATCTCACTATGTTATGGTCATTTCTTCCCAGAGTTTCTCCTCCAGTCAAGTCTTGAACTAAATCACTAAAATCCGAGAATACAAGGTCCAAGAATGAGCCCTGCCTAGTTGGTTCTGTTACAAACTGGTGTAAGAACAGGTCCTCTTCAAGGCATTTCCTAAACATTTTACATGCTGGGGAGCCAACACCAACATTTTCATGTCCTTTTAGATTAAAGTCACCAAGAATAAGGCATTTCCTCTGAAAGTTTCCACTGATTTCCTGACAAATCACCTTATCAAGCTCAAGTTGCTGAGAATGTGGCAAGGTTCCTGTTCGGTACAAAGCTCCTATTCTCAGTTTATTGCTGTTGCCTTTTCCCACAGCAACATCAAGCCAAATGGACTCCACAAACACATTTTTTACCCCATCTGTTACTTTTTGAGAACTGAATAAGCTATTCACATAAAGCATTACACTACCCCCTTTCACTGCTGGACCCCTATTGCATGAAAACATATTGTATCCCTGGATCTCATAGTCCTGCAAGTTATCCCCAAAATACCCCTCACTGACCCATGCTTCAGTAATGCACACAAAATCTGGTTCCTCCTCAGCGACATAACACTTGAACTCGTTAAATTTGGATCGAATACTCTGAGCATTAAGCATCATACACTTAAAAAAAGTTCCATAACCATCTTTGGTTTTTACATGTTGAGTAGCTCTATCATCTCTGGATGAGCCACCACTCTGCCCCCTTGATCTACTGCCATCCCTATTTGCTGACTGTGAGGTTCTATTGCCTATGCTGTCACTATTGGCATATCCATGAGATGGTAATGCCACTTCTTCCCTCCCCACCCCATTATCTAGTTTCCCTGAAGGACATGCTCATATACCTTACTTAACACTTGCACCCCCTTCTCGGAGAAGTGCAGGCCGTCCCTTTGATAGAGGTCACATGAGCCATAAAACCTGCACCACTTGTCAACAAAGGTCAAACCTAACTCATTGCAGAGCCTACCTACCCTGGCATTGGATGCCAGTGCCCTAGAGCTCCACTCAGGGGAGACTCCAGCCCTGGGCAGAATAGCCGTCACAATAACTCTGCTTTCGCTTTGCTTCAGGGTGGCCAGAAGGGCCCTGTAGTCCTGCAGCAGCACCTCACTCCTAGCAGGACCTATGTTATTCACTCCTACCTGCACTACAACTGCACTAAACTGGTTCTCACTGGTGGCCTGTGCCACCACTGGGACCAGGTCTTTGACCTTGGCACCAGGCCTGGTGATGCACCTCTGGTGACAAAGTCAATCCATAATGCCGAGCCGAACAATTCAGAAGTTTGCAGTGCGCATTTGTGAACGTGGGGATTATCGCATTGCAATATGTCAGTTGAGACAAGGAATACCAATTGTCCGCTCACCATCGCTGCCGGCGATGCTCAGACTGAGCTGTGCGTGGACGGCAGAAGTATTTTACAGTTCTCTCCGCCGCTGTTAGCGCCAACCCGGGCGCCTGAGAGCCGGCCTGGTTTTAACCAACCGCAGCGCAGCAAAACGGCGCCTAACGTCACGCCAAGCGGCAGCAGCCAAACGGCGCCAAGTGCCTCTCCAAGCGGCAGCAGGCAAACGGCGCCTAACTTCTCTCCAAACGGCCGCAGCAAAACGGCGCCAAACGCCTCTTCAAGCGGCAACAGCCAAACAGCGCCTAACTTCTCTCCAATCGGCGGCAGCAAAACGGCGTCAAACGCCTCCTCAAGCGGCAAGAGCCAAACGGTGCCAAAAGCCTTTCCAAGCGGCAGCAGCCAAACGGCGTCTAGCGTCTCTCCAAAGGGCGGCAGCAAAACGGCGCCAAGCGCCTCTTCAAGTTGCAACAGCCAAACGGCGCCAATCGCCTTTCCAAGCCGCATCAGCCAAACAGCGCCTAGCGTCTCTCCAAACGGCGGCAGCCAAACGGCACTCGACGTCTTTCCAAGCGGCACCTAACCAAGCGGCAGCAGGCCCGACGATGGTTCCACCCCCTGATGCTCTCCACCGCCAGTGCGAACATCTGATCGATGCTGCGGCGCACTACCATCTCACGAGCTTCACGGTGCCACAATTATGAGCCTTGGCAGCGATGGCAGAGGACGGGTACTGACAGCTGTGAAGATGGCGACCGTCACAGTGACAGTGGCACTGTCGCAGTGGCCACCGGGCATCGTACTGCCACGGTGACAATCCTACTGTTGCAGTGACTACCGAAATGGAATACTGATCAACGTACTAACACATCAACCATTGCACCGACCTGGTGATCATCGCATGGAGAGAGCGACCACTGCAATGACCGCTTTATCGTTGCTTTCCTGTTGCAAGGAAATTACCCGACTTGGTTTATACTTGCGATTTCTGTGTTAACACAACAAAAACAAACAGAAAGTTCCTCCACAAGAACCTTTGCAATGCTTCATTCCCCGGCATAAGGCGCATTTGAGGTGCTGGATGAAAAAGAGCAAAAGGTAATCTATATAGCCCCGGTGCCACAAACACGAGATCGGGCAACAGGTAACTGTTGCCAGAAAAAAGTTCATCACAGCGACTCTCTCTTGGTAAATTAGCAGACTTAACGCCGGTCACTGCCATAATGTGGACCGCCATACTGGTGCGGAAGGTGCTGACACAAATTTTTCCTTTCAAGGTTGCGAGTACTTCAGAGAACATCCTGTGATAAAGTTGGCAAACAAAACTTTAGAGGGGCTCTAACTTGGAGTAAACAGTAGCATTTGAAACGATGCGATACAAAGTTGTTATGGTCACAAAAGTTTGAGATCCGACCAGGCCGAGTCAGGTTCGATTAGATTGTCCATATTTCTTTTTGGAGGGGGGGGGGGCGATGCCGGAAGTAGACTCGTTCAGACTTCGCCCTCATTCGCAACAGTAACCCAAGTCGGGTCGGGTCGCTCATTTGAACTTCTCGAAATGTACACGGTAGAGGATTAGTTCGAGCTTCGCCCTCGCTCGTGATAATGACGCAGGGTCGACAATGAACAGCGGCGGCCTCTCATTCGGCAGCTCCTGTCTACCGAACAGCCTCTCACCCGACAGCCTCGGCAACAAGTGTGCTCTTGCCGAGAAGTCACTCATCAGCGGAGCCGGAGACGCTTGAGTGCATGACGTGTACACCCATGGTTTACGACGTGAACGTGATATGGCCTGTTGTGAAAATCGTTCCCAATATGGACCGTACTTGGCGCCATTCAAGGCCTGTGTCGGACAAACGGCACTGCCGCCAAACGCGCCCACACCCAGCGAGACCGAAGACGAGTGGCGTCGTCACGGCCGGGTGAGGGCGGATGTCAGCCCGGTGTAGTCATCGTATCACGGCAATCATTGTGCTTCTCACGATTGTCACCATGTCCCCCTTCGCGTCTACCTCCAATTCCGCTTCCGTTTTCATCGCCATGTGCAGCTTCAAGTCCGCCTCCTGCCTGTCCACATGTCCGCTTCAATGTCCGCTTTTATGTCCATCCCTATGCCCGCCTCCGTGTCCTCCTCCACGTCCGCCTCCCTGTCCCCGTGTCCGCGTCCGTGTCCTCCTCTATGTCCGCTTCCATATCCGCTATCGCATCCTCCTTCGCTTTCGGCTCCGCCAGTACACAGGCATATCGCACAATGTACTGGGTTTTCAAATCCCGGTGTGACTTCCCTATTTGAGTCCGCACACTCGTTGGTCTGGTTAGCTATTTTCTCAATGCATTACTTCTTACGGGGAACACAAAGCGACACAGCATAACAACATGTACGGTTGTGCGCCTACAGTGTGAGAAAGGAGTTGGTGGAGTGCGAGGTGTGAGGTGTGATGAATAATTCGTGAGGCGCCTGATCATAATACACCGCCGCTGATGCTGGACAAGCATTTTATATCGTCTGATGGTGTTGCAGTGATTTAGGTATTCCATGCTTTAAATGCTTAAAATCCATGCTTTCGTTAGCGTTTGCTGTACATGTTGATGGCCCAAGCTCTCACAAAATGGGCTATGTACAGATGAAGAGCTTCCAAACAAAGTCGGGTTTCATCCGTTAAAAATAGTATCAGCTATAATTGTATTGGAGGAAATGAGCTTCAAGTTACGACGCTCAGTGAAGGTGGACGGGGTCTATGTTTCTGTTCACTCTCGTCATTCTGGTGTACAACCCTTGTTCGTTCAGTACTAAGCTGACTGTTCGAATTTGACATCAGGTCCACGCGCGGCTCCAACCAGGTTGTATGTGCCTACACTGTCCGCTGTCACGGGCAGCCGGGGTTCACTGATGCTGTCCAGGGAGCCGAGGTTCACTGATGCTGTCCAGGGAGCCGAGGTTCACTGATGCTGTCCAGGGAGCCGGGGTTCACTGATGCTGTTCAGGGAGCCGAGGTTCACTGATGCTGTTCAGGGAGCCGAGGTTCACTGATGCTGTCCAGGGAGCCGAGGTTCACTGATGCTGTCCAGGGAGCCGGGGTTCACTGATGCTGTCCAGGGAGCCGAGGTTCACTGATGCTGTCCAGGGAGCCGGGGTTCACTGATGCTGTTCAGGGAGCCGAGGTTCACTGATGCTGTCCCGGGAGCCGGGGTGCACTTCGACCGCTCGCAGTGCACAGCGTGGTGCAGCAGGGCGTCACTGTCACTCACGTTGTTGTCGCCCTCGAAGCCGCGCTCCAGGTCCGCCGGCCGGGTGTCAATGTCGTCCAGCAGGCGGACCCGCTCGGCGATGGAGGCGCTGTTGGTCTCGAGAGGCGGCGCCCTCCGGCCGGTGACGGTGGTCCTCGACCGGCCCGCGCCGACCACATTGTTGGGCACCGCCGGCCGTCTGAGGCACACCGCACACCACCGTCTGTCGGGTGCACTACACACTGGTCCGTGGGGTACACTACACACTGGTCTGTGTGGCACTACACACTGGTCTGTGGGGTGCACTACACACTGGTCCGTGGGGTACACTACACAGTAGTCTGTTGGGTGCACTTCACACTGGTCTGTGGGGTGCACTACACACTGGTCTGTGGGATACACTACACACTGACCCATGGGGTACACTACACACTGGCCAATGGGGTACACCACACACTGGTCTGTGGGGTACACTATACACTGGTCTGTGGAGTACACTACACACTGGCCCGTGGGGTGCATTACACACTGGTCTGTGTGGCACTACACACTGGTCCGTGGGGTGCACTACACACTGGCCCGCGGGGTACACTACACACTGGTCCGTGGGGTGCGCCACACACTGGTCTGTTGGGTACACTACACACTGGTGTGTGGGGTGCACTACACACTGGTCCGTGGGGTGCATTACACACTGGTCCGTGGGGTACAATACATACTGGTGTGTGTGGTACGCCACACACCGGTCCGTGGGGTACACTATACACTGGTCTGTAGGGTGCACTACACACTGGTGTGTGGGGTGCACTACACACTGGTCTGTGGAGTACGCCACACACCGGTCCGTGTGGTATGCTACACACTGGTCTGTGGGGTACACTACACACTGGTCTGTGGGGTACACCACATACCGGTCCGTGGGGTACACTACACACTGGCATGTGGGATAGGACACACCCTGGTCCGTGGGGGTATAATACAACTGTGGGTACATTGCACACTGGCTCGTGATGCACCTACTGCTGAAATGCATACACTTCCGCCCAAATTGGCCGCACAAAAAAGCGTGTGCGGCCGGCCGGCGCACGGCGGCCGTACGTGCTCGAGGTCCGGCCGTGGAGGTGGAGTGTCGGCGACCGGGCCGGTACGTACCTGGCGGAGTGCTGGTGGATGGCGCCGGTACGTACCTGGCGGAGTGCTGGTGGATGGCGCCGGTACGTACCTGGCGGAGTGCTGGTGGATGGCGCCGGTACGTACCTGGCGGAGTGCTGGTGGATGGCGCCGGTACGTACTTGGCGGAATGCTGGTGGATGGCGCCGGTACGTACCTGGCGGAGTGCTGGTGGATGGCGCCGGTACGTACCTGGCGGAGTGCTGGTGGATGGCGCCGGTACGTACCTGGCGGAGCGCTGGTGGATGGCGCCGGTACGTACCTGGCGGAGTGCTGGTGGATGGCGCCGGTACGTACCTGGCGGAGTGCTGGTGGATGGCGCCGGTACGTACCTGGCGGAGTGCTGGTGGATGGCGCCGGTACGTACCTGGCGGAGCGCTGGTGGATGGCGCCGGTACGTACCTGGCGAACGGCCGGCGGATGGCGGCCGTACGAGCTCGAGGTCTGGCCGTGGAGGCCCGTGACGGTGTGACGGGTGACGTGGTGCGCTGCCGTGGCGGCTGGCGCGTGCGGGGGTCGGTGACGCGCACCGTGGTGAAGGTAGGCCGCGGAGTGTTGGTGGTCAGGTCGCACGACACCACGTTGCGGGGCCAATCGCAGGTGAGAAGCTCCTCACTGCAGCACATGCAGCCCGCGTAAGGCATACCACACCCGGACAGGGGGGATAGAACAACCGAGTACTACGAGGAGTGCAAAGGGCTCCAGGAAAGAAAAGTGGATATGCGACAGGGTGAAAGACGGAGAGAAAGATAGATGGAGGAAATAATTAGTTTGTTTTCAATGTTTTCCTCGATATCCTCAAAAATGGTACTCTCTAAAAAAAAAAATAGTGACGAATTCAATATAACGGACAGGGATATATGGATCCGAAGGAATGCACTTACAAATCTGAACAATAAACTGATGGGTGCTAAAAAAAAGTTGCAAATGTACTGGTGAATGTTGGACACCTACAGCATCAAAATATGTGTTCGGTGTTGACTTGTTAAGAGCCGGAATCGCAGTGCTTCAACGCTATTTGTTCGCAAATTTCCTCTGTTGTAATAAAACCAGTCGGTAGGTAATTCCCATTCCCAGCAGCACACTTTTCAACAGTCAGCCTCACGAGTGAGGTGGATGATATCCGTCTATGGGTAAGTTTATTACAGAACGTCGGTAATTGAATTTCCGGAACTTGATCCAACAAAACCGGTTCGCATAAAAAAATGTTATTCATTTTTGGTTCGCAAAAAAAAAGGTATTTAAAAACATTAGATTCACCCTGAATTAGTGTCCCGTCAACTTTGGTTCCCAATGGCATCTACGGATTTTCACAATACATCGAAAACTGTATCACCGATAGTTTTCACTGAAAACCAGGGAAACGTTTCCATGCAAAACTTGCCTGTAAACGAGACCTGACGTGCAGATCTCCTCGAGTGCGCCGCCGAACACGCAGACGAAGTACTTGGAGCAATCAGAGGGGTTCGAGTAGTAGCCGAAGTCCTCGGGGCAGTCGAAGTCCTGTGACGCCTTGCGCCCACCGGGGAACGCCCTGAACTGGGCAGCTGCTGAGCCTGCAACACATTGCGCTGGCCAGTCACCACCCGACAACCCTTGGTCACCACTGAAGCCACCCTCAGTCACCACTATGACAATCTTCAGTCACCACCGTGACAACCCCCAGTCACAACCGTAACAATCCTCAGTCACGACTATAATACTCATCAGTCACTACCGCAGCACCAACGTGTCAGCTATAATCGTCAGTCAGCACGGTAACATCCAACACCAGTCAGATACAATCGTCAGTCCACACAGCAGCACCGACGTGTCAACTACAATCATCAGTCACCACGGCAGCATCCAACACCAGTTAGTGACAGTCGCAGCATCCATCACACATCCCCAACAGCTATCAGTCACGACTGTATCTGCCAGCAGTCATCACCGTAATGACCATTGGATGCCACCGTAACACTTCCCGCCACCACCATTGTGCCTTTTGGTCATCGCCTAATATCCGTTACGCGACAGACGCGAAGTTAGTGAGGACATAGCGAATAAACGCAAAATGCCGCGCCAAAATTTTCCAAAAGGGTAGTGAAGTGTACATTACAGGCAGGTAATAATCAACCCTATCTGTATATAGCATGCTTTTTCAGCCATGCATGCTAAATGTCCGCGCATGGAGAGTAGCACCTTCATTCGCGGCTGTAATCTCCCTCAGTCACCAAAGTAATATGCCTCATTCGCATGTGCAATATCCCTTAGTTAACACGGCAGCACTTCTCAGTCACCTCTGCAACAGCCCTCAGTCACCACCGTAAAGTCCCTCATTCACGGCTTTAGCATCCCCCAGTTACCACTGCAATATCTCCCAGTAACAACAGCCCTCAGTCACCACCGTAAAGTCCCTCATTCACGGCTTTAGCATCCCCCAGTTACCACTGCAATATCCCTCAGTCACAACTGCCCTCAGTCACCACCGTAAAACTCCTCATTCACGGCTTTAACGTCCCTCAGTTATCACTGCAATATCCCTCAGTCACAACTGTCCTCAGTCACAACAGCCTTCAGTAACATTTGTATTTATTGATATATTACATTGACTGTAACATAGATGTCACTCACCATCATAGCACTCCCCACTAGTCACGGTCATGGACTTTTCAGCTCCATTCACCACAGTAACATCCCTCACGTCACTACCGTAATATTCTGGGAACATCCGTTCATGACAGTGAAGCTTCAACGATATTCGATGCTCACCCAACATACATAAGACGTTCTGGTATAAATAAGCTATTAATGGTATGCACTGGTACATTATTCAGCACCGGCACAGTGTCTCCCCACTAGTCACGGTCATGGACCTTTCAGCTCCATTCACCACAGTAACATCCCTCACGTCACTACCGTAATATTCTGGGAAAATCCGTTCATGACAGTGAAGCTTCAACGATATTTGATGCTCACCCAACATACATAAGATGTTCTGGTATAAATAAGCTATTAATAGTATGCACTGGTACATTATTCAGCACCGGCACAGATGTCTCGAAAATGGATTCGCCCACGAAATTGTAAACAAGCCGAGCAATCAATTATTGCCATCATTATGTTCCTTCTCGGAACTGACATGTGACAGCTATATTTATAGCAGCCAGCTAGTCGTAAACATCAATGCGTGAAGGTTCATGACGGCGGCTTCTCCATGTCAGGTGGCAAGCACCTTCCACATGGCGGAATTTGACATATGGACGGCAAAGCCACGACTGATAAAAATTGGCTGCGGGAACAAATCAATTTGTGTTTTGCTATAATCACCGCCGAACTATCGACTCCGCACTTTAGTGGCGGATACCACTCGATGGCACTTTAGTGACGGAGATCACCCGATGGCACTTTAGTTACGGAGACCACCCGATGGCACTTTAGTGACGGAGATCACCCGATGGCACTTAAGTGACGGAGACCACCCGATGGCACTTTAGCGACGTCGCTGATCCGTCTTCCCTGTCAGTTTGGATACTCGCAAATGCGACGTATGACCAAACAACGTATGACGTGGTATGATGGCCTCCCAAGACTGGCTGAACTATTCAAATATATTCCATGGTGCTTATTGAGGTTAGGGTATTGTCAGTTCACCGGACGAGCAGTCTTGGCGAGTTTCGGTTTCATGCTTTTAACATACTCCGTGGGACCCGACAGGAGGCCATTTGCCTACTTGTTGAAAATGTGTTCCTGCGTCCCATGATGGCGCTACTTAGTGCGAGTGGCTGTGGGGCTCTGCTTTTTGGAAGTCATGTTTTAAGCGTGGGTTACGCCAGTAATCTGCTCCTTTTTACAAACGATGCCACCATTGGTGTCACTTTGTGAAATTGACTGTGAGGCCGACGCTACCTCGAATGCTATTTGTGTGTATGGTACGTCCATAAGCTCAATTGTTAAGCTTGGATCTGATTGAGAAGGGGGGACAAATAAAAGATTGAGGCAGCTAGAGGCAACCATCTGTGTCCGTTTTATATATTTGTGAGGAAATAGAGATTCCACTTCACTCGTACACAGCTTATACAAACAAAAAGTAGTTGTTGCGTGTAAAGAAAGCATACGACCTTCAATATACCAGGAGGTGCTGAGTTGACATTAAAAGTAACGTTAAGGATTATACTTTATTACTCAACGTTTCGGCCAGGGGCCATCGTCAGGAGTGATATAAAAATGTCAAGTTTTAACAATTAGAAAAAAAAAAGCACGCCAGCAAAAAAGCGTGCAAAAGACACGTGGAATGCGGGAAAGCCTCCTCAGTGGTGCAGACACTTAAAGAAACTCCAAACCAGAAACAAACTATGCCAAGATAGAATCCTCTGAGGAAGCCCGAGCCGATGGTCCATATACATATCGATACATACACTCACGCACATATATAGACATAGATCCAATATAACGCGTAATACATAAAATATAATTTGTGTTTATGTAATTTAAGTGATATACCAAGACGTCGTTTGTGTGTTTAGTTGCGGCCGTAGATTACGTATGTGTAGAGATTCGAGGACCTTTAGATCAGCGTTGTCCCTGGCTGTTGCTAGAATTTCTACTTTGAAGTTTGTGTTAGTGTCGCTGTGTTCCATGTTATAATGTTTGTCGATCATGTGTTCGCCTAAAGGTGTGTATGCTCTCCGAAGTCTGGCATCTCCCAAGTGCTCATTGTACCTATCCCTGATACTACGTTTGGTTTCACCGACATAAAATATTCCAAGACAGCGGTTGCACGTTATTTTATAAACTACGTTTTTTCGCGTGCATCTACCTTTGAGCCCGTTGATACAGGTGTGGCACGTTCTTCTACCAGCAGGGCATGGCGGCATTTCTAGGGCTGAGCGGACCAGGTAAGATTTCAGCGTAGGTCCGCTAGTCCAGGCTACCCTAACATGGTTTAGATGAGACGAACGGATGGCTGCGTTTACCTGTCGACATAGTTGGTCATCGACAAATGGAAGTCTCATGTAAACATAGTTGGGATTACTACCCGCTCGATGCCGACGTTGCCCACTTATCCTACTCCTGTTGTGAGGGTGAACAGCACGAGCGGCGGAGTGTACCCGATGTGCTGGGTATCCGTTTTCCAGGAAAAGAGTTGTCATCTTCGCAAGGCTCCGCTCGCATGAAATAGTATCGGAGGAGACTCGTGCTGCTCTCCTCATTTGGGATGTTAAAACGGCCTTTTTAGTGGCCATCGGGTGGGCCGAATCATAGTGCAAGATGATGGGGGCTGCCATAGGTTTAAAGTACAGTTCGGTGGTGTAGCTCCCATCAGCCTGAACTACAAACAACGTATCAAGGAAAGGAATCGAACTGCTATGACCAGTGTGTTCTAAGGTGAACTTGATGCTGGAGTGTTGTTGGTTAATTTCTGCAAAGAAGTCGAGCAGAGAGGCCAAGCCATGTGTCCAAACACCAAAAATATCGTCTATATACCTCATGTAGAGAGCTGGTTTCAAATCATATGAAGCTAAGAAGATCGACTCAAGGCGGTGCATAAAAGCAATCGCTAAAGGAGGTGCACATCGGTTACCCATAGCCACTCCTTTTGTTTGCTTGTACATGGAGTTACCGAAACGTATGAGGTTATTGCTGAAAATATGTGTTAGTAATTTCACACAGTCCTGTACCCCAATCCCGAAAAGACAAATGTCATCCAGATTGTCCTCGATTAGACGAATCACAGCATCTATTCCCTCCGTTATCGGAATGCTGCCATATAAATTCTTCACGTCCATGGTGAAAACAATACTGCCTTCCGGAAGTTTGGTAGGAAACGTTTCTTTCACCCTCTGTAGGTACGACTCCGTGTTTGTCAGATGGGCGGGAACCAACGCTAGTATCTGGACCAGAATCTTGCTCAAGAACGAAGATAACTTGTCTAGGGGGTCACCACTCGCCGACACTATAGGGCGCAGTGGAACCTCTAGTTTGTGGTTTTTGGGGAGCCCGTATAATTCCGCTGTGCGGCTGGAATGAGGAAGGAGAGATAACACTGTATCTTTATGTAACTTCCCTGATAAAGTTTCCTTGATAATAGTACATGTTTCGATTTCGAGACGTTTGGTAGGGTTTGGTTGGGAATAAATGCTCTGATACTCGTCCGTTATTTTCCTGGCCTTTTCAATGTAATCCGTTTTGTTTAGCACGACGAATCCTTTGCATTTATCTGACGGCTTTACTATTACATTATCGTTGTTTTTCATTTCCCGAAGTACTCCCCTCTGTTTCGCATAATCGTCCGACCTTTTGTTCGATGCTTTGTTGTGATATTTATATGCTTTTAGAACTTTTGTTTTTAAATCTTTCAACTCAGATTCTAATTGAGTTGTGGCTCTCGGTGGTTGGTATGCAGGAGTGTCGGGAAACATGGGGCGAAGCTTTGAATGACCTGTGCTAGAGGTGCTTTCTGATAAGCCTGCCTGCGGTACCTGAGGTACAGTTTGCTGTTTTGTCTCCCTCACATTCCTCCACCGCAAACCATAGATCGCCCTTTCTACGCCTGATTCTGCCTTTTCCAAGCAGCTACGATCTACTTTTTGAGCTAACGCAAAATTGGGGCCTTTGTCAAGCAATCCCAATATATCTGAGTCTAGAGGATATATATATATGATATATATATATATATATATATATATGTATATATATATATATATATATATATATATATATATATATATATATATATATATATAAATATATATATATATATATATATATATATATATATATATATATATATATATATATATATATATATATATATATATCATGGTCCGATGGACCGTGTTATACCGTGAATGAATAACTGTTCGGTGAACGGTTATTCATTGCAGTGGGTGCAAGCTCATCGATTTGAAATGCATCACATGAACGCCCTCGTATTACGAATTTCGATATCCTTGCTTGATAAATTATATGGTTATATTTCATTGTCAAGAAGGACTTTTTCTGTTTTGGTAGCTATATACATTGATTAGCTTGGAACGCTGCATAAATCCATTTCTGTCACGCTGATGTAAAAAAGAAGCCTATTCAGGTACCTCCGGTAACATAACCAGGTCAACACGAAAGGGTATCAGCGAAGGCAGCGAGAGGACTCTTTTTTAAGTCAAGCTTAACCCATGCACTATCACGGGGCTAGTTCCAAGCCTGCCGACAAACTTACAATGTGAATGGAACATTATTCTAGGCAGCATCTCGATTATAACACCAATCCTATTAATAGAATATCTCTGATTTCCTACAGCATATTATTCAATCACTAAAAAGTCCATAGAATACCTTGGCCCGACGCATATAACTGTGTTGCCGTCATATCATGCATAGCATCAACACTGCATGCTTCAGATTCATTAATTAACCTAGCATTCCACAGTCATATTACTTTTTATGCACTCCAGTTAACATTATAAAAAGTGGACGTGATCAGGTCGTATCATACACACACGACCACGTTTGAATAGTCAAACAGTAAACAATATGACAACATACTGCATCGTAATCTATCACGGATATGGCCCGTGATCTATCACGGCTATGACCCCTGATTTATCATGGCTATGGCCCGTGATCTATCACGGCTATGACCCGTGATCTATCACGGCTATGACCCGTGATCTATCACGGCTATGACCCGTGATATATCAAGGCTATGACCCATGATCTATCACGGATAAGACCCGTGATCTATCACAGCTATGACCCCTGATTTATCATGGCTATGGCGCGTGATCTATCACGGATATGACCCGTGATCTATCACGGCTATGACCCGTGATCTATCAAGGCTATGACCCATGATCTATCACGGATTTGACCCGTGATCAATCACGGCTATGACCCGTGATCCATTTCGGCTATGACCCGTGATTTATCATGGCTATGGCCCGTGATCTATCACGGCTATGATCCGCGGTATTCGCCTACTGCTTGTGTTAACTTAGCACTGACGCGTGGGCATAATGCTCCACAGTGGGCATAATGCTCCACAGTGGACATATGCTCCACAGTGGACATAATGCTCCACAGTGGACATATGCTCCACAGTGGGTATCAACAGCACCGACAGATGTCGGTGCCGCCATTGTGGCCGGTGTACTCTTTTCCCAGGCTCTTCCCATATGCTGTTCCCCGTGTGCAGGTGCTATCGCCAGTTGTGACCCGATCCCGATCGGCGGCCTCTGTGGTGAAATTGCAACATTTCTGGACGATACTCTATCATATTCGAGGTCGTCAAACGATAAGTCGACACCGCCACACACCGTCACGTTCTGAGGTCATACGTGATTCGACAATGGGTGTACATTGAGTGTACAAAAACGAAGAGCGAAGTCCTCACCGGGACAATGCCCTTCAGCTGGCCGCGCTGTCAAGGGCCGGTCAAGGGCCGGTTTTTGTCGCCGATGGGATCGGCGTTTAGGTAGCACTAGCCGGCTGTGACAGCCATCAGTGGTCGTGGTGCCCCAGTGGTTCACCAGCCCCGTCACGCCGACGTCAGAGCTCTCGTCCCGTGATTGCGGGACAGCCGTGCGAACAACAGAACACAAAAAACTGACGGTCAGTCACCAGAGCCAGCTGCTGGGTCAGTCACCAGGGCCAGCTGCTGGGTCAGTCACCAGGGCCAGCTACTGGGTCAGTCACCAGGGCCAGCTGCTGGGCCAGCTACTGGACCAGTCACCAGGGCCAGCTACTGGGTTAGTCACCAGGGCCAGCTACTGGGTCAGTCACCAGGGCCAGCTACTGGGTTAGTCACCAGAGCCAGCTACTGGGTCAGTCACCAGGGCCAGCTGCTGGGCCAGTCACCAGGGCCAGCTACTGGGTCAGTCACCATGGCCAGCTACTGGGTTAGTCACCAGAGCCAGCTACTGGGCCAGTCACCAGGGCCAGCTACTGGGTTAGCCTCCAGGGCCAGCTACTGGACCAGCTAATGGGCCAGTCACCAGGGCCAGCTATTGCATCAGTCACCAGGGCCAGCTATTGGGTCAGTCACCAGGGCCAGCTACTGGGTTAGTCACCAGAGCCAGCTACTGGGCCAGTCACCAGGGTCAGTTACTGACAGGTCCAACAGGGTTAGGTCGGGCCCAAAGTGAGGCAGAGCGGTAACTGACCAACTGTGCCTGCTCGCGCTGGAATCAAGCCTTGAGATAATCACCATGCGGTGATCATACCACCACACCGCAGGTAATGCCGGCAACATCCTCGAGCCGAGCAGTTGCCGTGCCTTTTTGCGATACCGGGGTTGCCAGTCCTGACTATGAACTGTTATCTAACTGTTCAATCGCACTCGGTTGGACAGAAACCCTCTGAAAGTGCTGCTGAATACCTCGTTAATGCTGCACACAAATATATGAATATTCACTGGGTTTAGCGAACCACCATCGCAGAGCATGGCTTCCGATGACTACGCTAGCGAAGCTGTCTCGCCGTCAACAGTTCAAATAGCGTGCCAATTTTGAGTGATTGAAACACAGCCAGTAGAACAATATGCATGCCTGACATGCCTGACATTTTAATATGGCACAGATGTCAACGATGAATGTGCGCAATGAAGCAGTTCGCGACGGGCCAGGCTTGGCATGTGTGGAACAGTGAGTGCGCCCAGTTGGCTTTCAGATGATAGGGCGTCGGACTGAAGCCGATGAAATATAGTCCAAGGCCAGCGGAATAAACAGGAAGAGCCCCAACGCTACCCAGCGACCTCAGCCCAAGTTCGCCAACATTTCATTGTACACCACGGAGGGGCACACTGCCGCGTTTCATCCCCGGCTCGTGCGCCACCGCTCACAATCCCGTGCGTGACGCACGTCTTCTGTTGCCAGCCACGTGCCGCCGACGCCGTGACACCTGGTGACCCGGCGCTGACCCGGTGACCTCTGATCGGCCAGGTTCACCCACGAGCGAGTGATCGGCGGATACTCGCCGCCACCGCTCCGCGACGGCGCCGACTGGCCACTCACCCTGGAGGAGTGTCTGCGCACGGGACACTCCGAGTGCACCTTTCTCAACGGCCACGAGTACCCGCAGCTAGCGGTGCCCTTCTTCTGCGGCCACTACCGAGAGTGCACGTGAGTTGCTGGACTCCGCAGACATAGTCAAATTCCAATGGAGTACATGCAATATGTTATCCTCCAGGCACACATGCACATACATATAAGGTACATTCACAGGCACGCACAAACACATACAGATATATACATACATACATATATATATATATATATATATATATATATATATATATATATATATATATATATATATATGTGTGTGTGTGTGTGTGTGTGTATGTCTGCATGTATGCGTGTGCCAAGCCCGTTTTGATAGAACATGAAAGAGTTACCCACTTTCAACTCGGGCGTTCAAACATTCAGGTTTGAAGGAATGGATGTGTTACACAGTAACACATCCATAGTGTGAAATCCTCGTTTGTATTTCATGCCTCTTACACAGAAACTCTAGCAGATAGTATGCTGTGGCATGGCATACCGGTAGTATATTCAAGCAGGTGGCACACTGTGGTATTGCATACAGGTAGCGTACTCGAGCAGGTAGCATCTGGAAATGCCGCCATGCCCTGCTGGTAGAAGAACGTGCCACACCTTTATCAACGGGCTCAAAGGTAGATGCAGGCGGTAAAACGTAGTTTATAAAATAACGTGCAACCGCTGTCTTGGAATATTTCATGTCGGTGAAACAAAACGTTGTATCAGGGATAGGTTCAATGAGCACTTGGGAGATGCCAGACTTCGGAGAGCATACACACCTTTAGGCGAACACATGATCGACAAACATTCTAACATGGAACACAGCGACACTAACACAAACTTCAAAGTAGAAATTCTAGCAACAGTCAGGGACAACGCTGATTTGAAGGTCCTCGAATCTCTACACATACGTAATCTACAGCTGCAACTAAACACGCAAACGACGTCTTGGTATATCACATAAAATTACATAAACATGAATTATATTTTATGTATTACGCGTTATATTCGATATATGTCTATATATGTGCGTGAGTGTATGTATCGATATGTATATGGACCATCGGCTCGGGCTTCCTCAGAGGATTCTATCTTGACATAGTTTGTTTCTGGTTTGGAGTTTCTTTAAGTGTCTGCACCACTGAGGAGGATTTTCTGCATTCCACGTGTCTTGTTGCACGTTTTTTTTCCCGCGTGCTTTTTTTTTCAATTGTTAAACTTGACATTTTTATATCACTCCTGACGATGGCCCCTGGCCGAAACGTTGAGTAATAAAGTATAATCCTTAACGTTACTTTTGATGTCAACTCAGCACCTCCTGGTATATTGAAGGTCGTATATTTTCTTTACACGCAATGTCTAAAACCCAGGAGCATCTAAGAGCCATTCTTCGTTGTATTAAGCATATTATATTAGTGTATTCACGTAGTATACTCAAGCAGGTAGTATTTTATTGAGCGAAAACCGCTACATGGAAACAATCTTACCGAGATATCACAGCCTGATAATCCTGTAGCCGTTTTAGGCAATAGGATAATATGGTAGCGAAAAACGATGCGAATTATGGCGGCCGGATTTTAGTCATCTCAGGGCAGTTGAAACTAGTGGGTGACAACATTTCATAAATTTGCATTGGAAAGGGTCGACAATAGCGCAAGAAGTGCACCATTTAACGTCACTTCATCACTACAGGTCCAGCCAGGCGCGATGCAAGGGTCTGACCTAGTTACCATGCGATTTAAATCAGCCAGAGTCAGCAACGTCAATACAAAGAGTCGACAATAACACGTGCTAGAATCAAAGCAGTTCAAGATGCACTGGCGGCGAGCGATGTGACCTTTCACGTGTCAGCTGAATAAGACGGGCCGGGCCGTTTGTGTTCCGTTCCAACCGTGTCGTAACTGACGCGCCTTCGCAAGTCAGCTGAGTTGTTGCCGACGGCCAGCACTCAATGGCAAGGTCGCCGGCAAAGTCAGCTGAGTTGTTGCCGACTGCCAGCACTCAATGGCAAGGTCGCCGCCGACGTGCCGCCCTGCGGCTGCCGGCTCTTGTATTGGTGCTGGTTATCGTAGTTGACCCTGGTGACCCCGAGCTGTCGCTGTGCGTCAGCGCCTTGTCGTCGCCTCGGGCTGGCTCCGTGCGGGACCTCATGCCAAATATGGGTATGAAACACTAAGCTGCGGTACAATAACACTACATGCCTACATACCGGACACAACCTGAATTTATTCGGATTATCCACACGAGCACTGTCGGTTTTATAGGGAATTTTTACTGGAGAAAACCGCTGATAAATTGTGATGTGTTAATACATGATGGACACTTTATGCCTAATCTCGTCCATCCCCGGCTATTTAAATATGAGGTAACTGGGGATGAAGAGTTTAGAGCTCACTGAAAGAGTCGAAACTTATTCTCAGATATTCTGCGTTACGCTAAGTTTTCTGGCGGCTGGATGAACAAGTATGTCGAACAAGGATGAATGCAGGCCACAGTTGTCATCTGCTGCGCCGGAATAGCCAGATTGAAGCCGAGAACGGCGGTCAAAGTCCACAAACGGAATCCATCAAAGTCAAAGTCAAAGTCAGTCAGTCAAAGTCCATCAGTGTGGCGCTCATGCCGTTCGACGGCAGTGCATAAGATGTGGTACGCTGAAGGCGGCCTGATTGTGAACTTGGACCGTCGTTCTCGGCTTCAATCTGGCTATTCCGGCGCAGCAGATGACAACTGTGGCCTGCATTCATACTTTTTCGACATACTTGTCCATCCAGCCGCCAGAAAACTTAGTGTAACGCAGAATATCTGGGAACAAGTTTCGACTCATTTAGTGAGCTCTAAACTCTTCATCCCCAGTTACCTCATATTTAAATAGCCGGGGATGGACGAGTTTAGTCTTAAAGTGCCCCTCATATATTGACACGTCACAATTTCTCAGCGGTTTTCTCCAGTAAAAACTTTCCTACAAAACCGACAGTGCTCGTGTGTATAATCCGAACAAATTCAGGTTGGGTCAGGCATGTAGGTATGCAGTATGTAGGCATGCAGTGTTATTGTAACGCAGCTTAGTGTTTTATATCACCACGCTTCAAATATCATACAATCATGGAAGTCAATTCAGCTAAACAGTAATGGAGAGTACTCACACAGTAGCTCCGAAGCCAATAATAGCTCGAACACCACGGCCATAGTCGGCCGGCTCCATTAACAACGCTGCTGATACGACACATTGCATTAGCGGCATTGGTGGTGGTCGTTGGCTGTACGACGCACCGGCTGTTCGGTCGTAAACCGTCGCCAATCTCTCACGTCGACTGGGTGCGGGGGAAGAGTAGCGACAGCTGGGACCCAAACCCACAACGTTTCATTTGGGATACAGGCACCATACCCCTAGACTACTCGCCCCGTGGATTAGTGACCTTCATCATACATTGATGCACAGCAGGTGTACGCTAGCGGACACGGAGAACGATCCTACATTAGGCAAGCGTAGATTAGAGGACACAGAGATCTATCCTACATTAGGCAGGTGCGGGTTAAAGGACATACAATAAATAATCATCAGACCACACCATAGAGGGGCGTACCACTCACCGCGGCACAGAGGACGTGTCTCTCACCACACTATAGAGCGTCGTACCCCTCACCGCGGTACAGAGGACGTGTCTCCAACCACACTATAGAGAGGCGTACCTCTCACCGCGACACAGAGGGCGTGTCTCCCACCACACTATAGAGAGTCGTACCTCTCACCGCGACACAGTGGGCATGTCTCCCACTACACCATAGAGGGGCGTACCTCTCACCGCGACACAGTGGGCATGTCTCCCACTACACCATAGAGGGGCGTACCTCTCACCGCGGCACAGATGACGTGTCTCCCATCACACCATAGAGAGGAGTACCTCTCAACGCGACACAGAGGCATGTCTCCCACCACAAAATGGAGAGGCGTACCTCTCACCGTGACACAGAGGACGCGTCTCACACCACACCATAGAGAGGAGTACCTCTCAACGCGGCACAGAGGACGTGTCTCCCACTACACCATAGATAGGAGTAACCCTCACTGCGACACAGAGGACGTGTCTCCCAATACACCATATAGAGGCGTACCTCTCACCGCGACACAGAGGACGTGTCTCCCACCACACTACAGAGAGTAGTACCCCTCACCGCGACACAGATGGCGTGTCTCCCACCACACCATAGAGAGGCGTACCTCTCACCGCGGCACAGAGGACATGTCTCCCACCACACCACAGAGAGGCGTACCCATCACTGTGACACAGAGAGCGTGTCTTCTGCCGCTACATGGAGGCGAGCGCGTGTCTCACACCACGCTACAGAGCGGTGTGTCTCATGGAAACATGCCAAGCGCAGTATCCCACATAGATCCACCACCTGGAATAATCTGTCTCGAGCGGCTGCTACCTGCCAGCTCCGACGCTGTCATCGCACGGGGAGCGAGTATTCTATGGGTAAGGTGTCCGTCTTCCAACCGAAATGTCGTGGGTTCGAATCCCACTTGTCGATACTCTTCGCGTGCGACCAATCGTCGTGAGAGCTCGGCGACGCTTTGTGCTATGCTATCGTAATAGCATATGCTCTCACTTATCCTGTATACACCCCCCTCACACACACACACCCCACACACACACCTCACACACACCCACACACACACACCCACACCCACATCCACACACACACCTCACACACACCCACACACACACACCCACACCCACACCCACACCCACTCACGCACACGCACACGCACGCGCACGCGCACGCGCACGCGCGCGCGCACGCACGCACGCACGCACGCACGCACGCACGCACGCACGCACGCACGCACGCACGCACACACACACACACACCCACACACACCAATGTTTTTATACGGTTTATAGCAGATGTACCATTGCTACGCGAAGTCTTTAAAAAAGCACAGAACCCTGACTGCCTTCAGGAATTTCGCGTTTTAACAAAGGAAGAAGCTCAGCTGACTGTTTTTCAAAGTCGCATGCGAAACGCACAGAAAATGCAAACCTCTCGTTTGAACTGGATTTCTATGGATAATATTGCATTATCCATAGTTTGATATGCTGATATAAGAACACACCATGCTTATCAATATCTGTGAATTTCAAGAATGTCAGCTTACGAAGCTCAACGTGTACATCAGCAACATTATGGGGTCTAGAATTAATAGCAAGCAAATTTTTTACGCCAATATGCCCACTGGAAAATCGTCATATTCTCAAAGTTTATTGGAGGTATCGGGATGACGCTGCCCGCCTTCACGGGGTTACGCCGCACCAGAGGCGCGAAATAGAGGGAAGGACACGTGGGCATGTACCCACATCCATGGAAGTGTGGCGACCCTCTGACCGGGAAAAAGCACTCACGATAGGCTGCAATGCACCATGTCCCCCAACCACTTAGCATATTTTTTTAAAGCAAAAGATGTCTCTATCAGAGGCATAGGTACCGGCTTTAGAAGAAAAGAGCCTCCTGAGAGGAATAGATGCCCTTTTGGTATGTACCGGTACACCCATTCAACCTCCCCAGCTCAACAAATTGTCAGTCTAAGGTGCCCCCCCTAGTGACTTTGACAGTTGTTCCTGTCCGGGGAAATGGCGCCCCTCCAAACGATTCCAAACGCCCCTAATTACACACACAGTTGTACGCTTTGATGAAAGGACAACATGGTCTGAGCTTGGCGTTGATATGTTGTAACTACTCCGAATGATGGCTCTTTGAAGGTTTGGGAACATTTCTATATTTGACCCGTCTTGAGTCAATGACCAACCATCGTGGCCTGAAATTTGTTCAATATATGCAAAACAGATGTATATGAAGGTACTACAGTTTCGTATCTCTGTGTCTACTCATTCGGCAGCTATCCCGGAAACACCTCAGGACGTGGGGCGGGGCTCTCGAGGGAGCCTCACCCCGGTCCGGAGAGAGTACTACGTGAGCGTAATACCATAATCCAATTGCAAGCACAAGCAAAAGATAAACCTAATGGTTTTCTACGGTTCCTATAAAAACTAATTCGTACCATCTACGAATTGTATAACCTCTTCAGTGCATCACGCTGTTAAATATGTCACATTTTGCCTAAAAGGACTCGTAATTCCGAGACAATCGTCGTCATCTTGGTATCAAATGAGCCTCTGGTAAAAATAATATGACTTTAAATGGGTAAAGGGAACTTCACTAAATGCATGGGCGATATTACCCCTTTGGCGGGCGTACCCCCAAGACCATTATGTCTTACAAAAACTGATATGACATACTATATTTGCTCTCAAATATGTATTTTATTTGTTTGTTGGAAAACAAGCCCAAACGTACAAGGTACTAATCAACGCATCAACAGCTGGAATACCTCGTGTAACGGTCTGGAAAAAACGAAAAGCTTAACTGTTCGGACCAAACCGGGCTTCTCCTATTTCTCCAAGTCATCACGTTCGCAGTATTTAATAACATCCAGTAGAGTTTGCAGGGTGGAACCAATAAATCTTCCTCTAACTGAGCCCGTTTAATCTCAAAGGCCATTATACACGTGCTTTCCACGACACTCCTCATTATTTTTGACAAGAACCTTAGCCACTATTTTAGAAACTATATAGTAGGCAAATTTATATATTCTTAATACGCTTTCGATCACCCTGTTTGCTATCAATGTTACCACTCCACGACGATGCGCTATGAAAACATTCCTCTTCCTTTTGCTTCATTTATGTAATCTACGATCATGTTCCCCAGGCCCGACCGGAAGAAAAAGGAAAATTCCTTCGAAAATCCAGAAGCCGAAGTAGCTTTGCTATTCATCGTACCCTTAAGCACATGTAGACAGTCTTTACTTGTAGTCCGACCATTGCAGGAGTTCTTTCTATTTTGGTTAATTTAGGGAAATCTATAGAAGTCAGATTGTCGTTGATTCGCTGATAGCTATTACCTGTATGACATGTAGACTCATATATTTCGTTAAACGATGCGTTCCAATATTCAAGAACGTCTCCGTTGTCGGAAATTAGTTGCCCGTCGTCTGTTTCCAAAGCATTGATGTGTCATTAGCATTTATTGGGGGCACATACAGAAGAAGTATTTGGCAGGTATCCAACCCTGGTTTTCCCTTTCTCAATATAGACCATAACTAGCAGGTCAAGCTTTTTGTTCCTGGAATGCATTTGCTTGATAACGAACAGTTCCGTGTCTGCTTTAAAATTAATTGGTAGAACTGGAGACAAAAGCAGTCAGTCGCATATTGTATTAGTCATGTAATATAATTTCTTCTTTTGTCCTCTGTGTGACATTTTCTTTACTGCTTCTGATGCCACTCGCTCGAATGGCACTCGTGATCACTTCTAGCTTCAAATCGAAACCGTAAGCATTGTCCCGTATACGCTGTCGTTAGCATTATTCACTTTTTATCTCTGCACGCACACTGCAAATGAAAAGTCATCTTTGAGAAGGGTATTGTTAAGTCACCATAATTCAGGTCCCTTCGCATATGTATACAGTATAACTCCAAAATTCACTTGGCTGTGATCGCTACACTTTGACTTGTGTTGAGATCTACTCTCACGACTATTGCATTCAGACGCTGAAGCATCTGATTACCGATCAAATTCGACTATCAAAAAGGTGCATCACATTTTAAGTGAACTGATATTCATGGACGTTCGGCGTGAAAATCATCACAGAACTGCTAGGCATACCTGGCGGTGACGTAGCTCTTTTAATTTTAAACAATCAAGAATTGCTTACGTGTTCAGCAATATTTATTTGTTGCATCATGCCTTACAGCATATTGAATGCTAGGTATTTGTATCCGCTTTCCTGCTTAGACGGACATTTGTTCAAGCTAATCTGAAATTAATTTTAGGTTAGGCTGACAAAATGGCCAGCCGAAAATAAACGTGGTGTATTTTCATGGGAAAAGTTTAGATCCGAGATTATACCGACATCAGAGCATGCTAGCCAAAGTCATGCGTAGACGGACACGACTAATTACAAGATTCGTGATCGGATGCCGGCACCACTGTGTAATCAACCTTACCCGTTAACTTTTTTTCGGATGGGACCATTTATTCACTCCATATGACAGGAACCTAAATACATATTCGTTTTTCTTCTTCAAGCTGACATTATTGAAGCGCGTGATAGGCCGACCTACTTAAGCGAATATTTTATATCGTGCAATTAACTCGTCACTCCAGGCCAGACCAAGGCCTATCGAGCCAGGTTGGACAATAGCGTCAGCTGCTGTGGTGTCGTTTAGCTACATATATGACGCGTGCGACGATTGCGATCGATATCAGTTTTTCATCTGTGCGCGCACCAATTGAACCAATTACAGTGCAGCATTTTTGTGACAATAGCCAAATAGCTTTTGCCAAAGCGCCCTCGAAAACCATCGATCAATCGGCGACTGCTTCAGGCAAATTCACCGGTTGAAAATAATATAGGGCGCACGTGCTGCCACGCCAGCGAAGCTCCCGTGGGAAGGATTTGATATGTGAATATCAATACATCTGTGTTGCATAGAGTTGCGTTTCACGAAAGCTATTTTTTATATTGTCACAACAATTCTGCACCGTAATTGGTGAACTTGGTGCGCGAACATATACAAACTGATATCGATCACAATCGCCACATGCGTCATATATGTCGCTAAACGACACCCCAACAGCTGATTGCTATTGCCCAGGGTTGGGCAATAGCAATCAGCTGTTGCCCAAGTGGTACTCCACTAGAGAGGAGTACCACTCGGCGGGACATACGGTAGCCGTGCACCTGCATAGACAAGTCAGCTGACACACACATTGCCACCGCCCGGTCTCCTGACACGCGCTCGGGTTGGCTCACTTTAGAGCTTCTGAGAGCCCGGCGAATCTTGCTGGGCCGATTCGGTTATTCCCCCACCTGTCGCAGCACCAAAGCCGCGTCCTTCATGCCCTCAGCACAAGCACTTTGCCTAGCAGCCTCCACGAGCTACAGAGAACTGTGCTGTTGAGCAACTCTTGAGGACGCCCGACGCTGAGAACGGGCGCTGAGCTGATCGTAGATTCTACCTGGTCGCCCTCGCGCTCCCTCCACGGCTTCGTCATCAAGGCGGGTCTTAGCTTCATCATCACTCACGACGTGGTCACCACGCTTTAGGGACACGTAGAACACCTCGTCTCCCGAAAGATAAGTCGCAAACTGACTTCTGAATTTACCCAGGCTCGCTCACACTTAACCGACTTTCCTTTTAAGTTCTTGGTGATCAAGTCGGTCGCCTTTTTCGTGTCCACAATCGACGACTCAATCGGGAGATAGTCCTGGGGGATTTTCTCCATAACCAACTGCAAACTATAAGTAAATACATGAGCATAATAGTTTCCACGCCCAAACGCTTTTGCACTGGTTAACAAGTCCACTAATTCCTCTCTGCTGACAAGCACCTCCATTTTCACTAAACGCAAAATCCAACCACACTGACCAGACCAGCACAGGCAAGGACAGCTCCCCTGCCATGGGAAACGCTATACGCGACCTATCTCGACTTAATCGCCTCTTCAGTTAGGGGAAAGTTTTGCACAGCGATCGCTGGATCAGGCTACCCGGTCAAAACACCCCGCCAGCCGGCGCGTCGCGGCGTCCGGCTGGGGCTTCCCCGTGCCGGCCACCGCATCGCACCGCGACCTGCCGGGATACAATTGATCACTACCGGTGTTAGAGCAGATACGTGCAGCTGGAACTTACGGTACATATGCATAGTCAAAGGATCGCTAATTTCATTGGGATTGGTCTCTGGTTGTGCGCTGTTGTGCGTTTTTTAGAACCTTAATCGAACTTGGAGGTACTAAAAATTTAACGACTGTTGTAATGACTTATTTTTTTAAATAAAAAATAGAATATTGTGGATCGTTCTATGCCCTTCTGAATTGCTAATCGCATTGAGAGTGTTCTCAGCTGTCATTTCACACCTCACTTGTCCAGGTTTTTAGAATGCATCTTACCTCTATCAGTCGTCAAACTCCGACAACATTTGTGCACGCGTGCATCGTTTTTTTTCCACACGTAATGTTGTCCATGTCCATGGACTTGTTACTATATCAAATTTTGTGAAAATTGGCATAAAAACTGTGACCTGGTGTGCGTCAAGAATTTGCTGATGCCATGGCGCCACGAATATGGCATACAAAATGGTCGTGAAATGCATTTCTAGCCAGTTTGTCCCTTGAGTTATCACACTGTGCACTGCCGTGCCAGTGCCGGCTTATCCCAAGCAATACAATTAAAGCATGCATCTAAAATTTTATTCATGCTGAACCCAAGTTTCCACGATTACCAAGCAAAAGGGCTTAACACGCGCCCTGGAGGGCCTCTGAAAATTTCGCGCACTGGAGGGGGGGGGGGGCGGATTCCACCCCATAAGATCTCGGCTCCTATTAAAGCTGGAGGAACGAAATTCGCAGGGTGGATGGGTACGGTAGTGAACTCTCTTGTGTGTAAATTTCATGACCTTAGGTCAATATCTCCAAGGTCAAATAAGGTCACATTTGCCAACATTTTCTTGTTTTGCGTGGCTTGGCTTGTTGTTGCCGCTGATAATTTTACAAGTTGGCAGCTTCATGGTTCCAAACCTTATTGAGCTGAGACGTTTACGGCGCCGCACTCATGGAGCTGCCATTCCGCTGGACACAGCCATGTTCATTCGTTGCGAGGTTGTACTCAAAGACGGACGGGGATTCCGCATCGATATGTGAGATAGATACCGCAGATACATAACTGCGAGAGATACCGCAGCCAACAACTGCGAGAGATACCGCCCTTCTGGCGAGATACAAACAAGATCCCACCAATCTGGGACAGAAGTAAGTGAGCACTGTTATTATATATGCCCTGATTACAGGTGGTCATTGTACGCGATAAGATATTTATGCCTCTTTGCTGAACATTGATGTCGTTGTTTTCTTCATTGTTCTAATGTTTGTTTCGTTCATTTCTTCACAGTATTTACGTGACCAGAGGCGACAGGTTGGATGAGCCAATAAATGAGTCAAGTGACGCGGTCTCTATCCCAGTCCCAACCCATGTTTGCCGTTACACTTGTCATTGTTTTGGATCGCTGTGATTGTGTTTAAATGCTACAAAATGGGAATCAATGATATTTTGGACATTACTAATGATGCAATACAGATGCTAGACCCGACATTTGACCTCAGGTCACCTATATAGCAGAACTTTATCAGGTCAGTTACCTGTTCCAGTTACCGGAACCGGGCCGCCCGCCCGACTGCTCCGTCGGGCAGCTCGGCGCAATCGGCTTCGCGAAGAAAGGTGTGAAATACATGAATAAAGTATGGAAACGCAATGACAAACAGTAGTGCATTTATGACAACATTCCAGTTGGTCAAGTTTGGTTCCATTAACCTGTCATGAACTTGACCTGACTTGACCTCGGTGACCTAACATGACTTTGAAACTATATAGCATATCAATATACATCAAACAAGTCGCTAGTGTTGCCAAGAACACTTCCCTTTTACAAATACACGGGAAGCGCATCAGCGCCGATTTTTGTGGTCTGGCGCGTCAAATTTTTTTCTTCACTTTAGGGTCCCTAACTTAAAATTTGTTTCGGCCCATTTCCATTTTTCTTGCTTTAAACGACGCGCCGGTCATTTCTAAGCAGGTACGCAGAGAATTGCGTATATCGACCGTTAAAATCTGCAGTTATGTACGAAAAACCGGAGGGGTGGGCGGATTTCGCCCCCCCCCTCCAGTGCGCGTGTTAAGTAAAGATGTATGGAACAACTTTGAAATGTAGAGACAGCGCTGCTGTCAGCGTGTGGAACGTTTTGCAGCCCCGGTATTGTTTGCTTTCGTCATCAATCATGGTTCCCTCGTTCGATAAACCCATTTTCTTTCCCCGTGCCTTTCGGTATGCCATCATCCAGCTTGCTGTGCTATGTGCCGTGCCGTGCCAGAATCTGCTGTGCCCGTGCCGCGTCTTATACCAGTGTTTGAAAAAAAATGTGGGCAACTCTACTCTCGACAAGTATCGGGTCATCCATCAGTGGCCATGTCAGACAGTGACTTGTAACCTAGAACACTATTGAGGGATATAATCTGTCCGTACGTGTCTTCAGGTTTTCAACAAATATTCATTAGCAACAACATTACGTGAAAAATATCAAGGTCTAGGTTCCCCTTTGACCCGATGACATCACCTGAGGTTACTTTTTTTTCTTAGCATTACCACAATCATTTCCCTCCACTTTAACTTAACTTTTGGCTGTATTTTATATAGTTTGTGAGATATATTTAATGCACATCTAAGGACTGCACTGAGAAGAGGTCGTCATCTGATTTTGACCGACCCTAACTTCGTTAATTTAATAGACTGCACCTAAATCTTTGACATCATGCACGTTCACCAATTGTCGGATAACATGAGAAATTACCAAAGTGATGCCTTGGACGGGTTATGAGGGATGTCAGGAAACCTTAGTGAGGTATAATTAATCCCTCCACTGCGTGGTCCAAGCTAATCTAAGATATCATTAGTAACCCGAAGTATGCAGATGGGGTATCAATCGTGACAGCTGATCACATGCAGCACGCTGGCGTTTCTTTTGCTTCGCTAGGAATCTCCGCTTGGAAATACTTGGAGAGGTAGCACACATTTGTTCGATTGCTGGCTGAGTTGGCAAAATGCAATGCAATGTAATGTAAATATAACGTAACCTCGATAGGCAACCTTCCGTCTCCTTCCATGTCAGGCCAGTGACATGTCACCTGAACCTTCACTTTATTCGGGACAATTTTTTTTTTTAAGGTCCGCCACCCAAGATCAGGTGACCAGGAGCGCCCCCTCCTCTTACCCAACGACTGCAAGCACCTTACGGTAACACCATAAAATAAAAATTAAAGTCGCGGCACTCCCAGCTAAGAGATGGAAAACAAATAAATAAGTATACAAAGCACCCGGTATTAGAGCAATAAAACTAATAATAAAGAATGCTGAAAGTAGTCATACCCAAAGGTGGCATATGACTGGCCCTAGATCCATCCCAATAAGAAGTTAAGGTCTAAACTATAATGTTAGTAGTTGGTTTGTGGACAGATAGTAATGAGCACTCCTGATTTGAAATTCTTTTTTTTACTTTGGCTCCTCCCACAACTCCATCCAGCTAAGCATAGGCTTGTTGCCGGGTGGAGTGTGGGAGGAACTATGGTTGGGTGTTTTCAACTTTTATATATAGCTAAGCGCACGCACACGTACACGCGCACACGCACACGCACACGCATACGCACACACACACGCACACATGTACACGCACACGCAACAAGCACACGCACACGCACACGCAACAACCACACGCACACGCACGCACACGCACACGCGCACGCACACGTACACTCTCACACGCACACACATGCCAGCACCCCTGCACATACATACACACAAGGACATGCACACACACACAAACACACATACATACACATGTGTACTCCTTTGGTATCCAACAGATGTAGTGAATGCTCTAGTCAGTTAATATCTGCTCAAGAAGTATGTCTTGATGTAATTTTTTAGAACAAACTTAGAATTTGGTATCTCTGTATGCCGAAAATGTTTTGCTATGAGAGTATTCCAAAGTTTGGGTCCAAAACATTCAATGGTGAATAGACGATAATTTTTGTTTGAATAGCTGTGTTGGAAGTGGTTCTGTAATCTTGTGGAATATGGGGTATTAAGGGATTCTGTGAAAAGGGGTCTAATAGAATGAGGTAGCTGATTATAAATACATTTTTGCATAATAAGCACCATTTGAAGTTTTGCTATATCTTGGACTTTTAAAATTTTGTACTTCTTAAAGATAGGGTTTGCACTCTGAGGGGACATACACCCTCAATAATACGCATCATTCTTTTCTGAAGTAAGGATAATTTGTGTCCGTATATAAATGATTATTTATATATGTCCGTATATAAATGATAGTTTGTACCCCAGAGAAAACAGCAATAGTTGATATATGGGATAATTAATGCATTATACAATTTTAGGAGGTGATTTATGCCTAGAAGATATTTTATTTTTGATATCATTCCTATGTTGCGACTTATTATGTTTGAGACACTGCTGATATGGGATGCAAATTTCAAATTTTCATATATGTATACACCAAGATATTTTACTGGATTTTGATGCAAAATAGCAATTCCATTAAATTCAATATTGATATCAATGTCTGCTTTATGATTATTATATAGCTGGTATACAGTTTTGGATTCATTTAAGGACAAAAGGTTTGAATGCAGCCATTGCGAAATTTTTGGCAAGGAATTTGTGATCTTGTTATGAAGCTCTGTACAGTCAGTGCTTTGAAAAAAAATGCTGTGTCATCAGCATATATAAATGTCTCACATTCTACATGCAAATTTACAAAATCATTTATATATATTATAAAAAGTAAGGGGCCTAAAATTGATCCTTGTGGGACACCCATTTCAATTTTTCTGAAAGCAGAGGTGCTGTTATTTATTGTGGTGGCTTGTGTTCTTTCTGATAAATATGACTGTATCATTTTGATTGCATTTCCCTTCACACCATATTTTTCCATTTTTGCACATAATATTTCTTTGTCAACAGTATCAAACGCCTTTCTCAAATCAAGGTAAATTCCAACAACATATTCATTGTTTTCAAATCCTTTAGTGATCAGGCTCTGTATTAAGAGAAGAGGCATATATGTGGACCTTCCTTTTCTGAAACCAAATTGCTTATCAGAAAGTAGATTGTGTAGGGTGAAATGTTCCAAAAGTTGGTTGTAGATTATCTTTTCTAATATTTTCGACATATATGGAAGAATACTAATTGGTCTGTAGTTACTAAATGTTGCCGGGTCACCTTTTTTGTAGATGGGCTTTACAACTGCAATTTTCAATGGCTTTGGGAAGATCCCATTACTCAGGCATAAGTTGATGACATGGCTTAGGTGTGGTAATATGGATCTGTATGATTGCTTAAATATCTTATAATTTATTCCATCAATTCCTGACCCAACATTTCTTAAAGAAGCAACCACTGTATCTAAATTGTTTTCTGTTACTGCTAATAGCACCATTGATATATCTGGGTAGGTATGCATATATTCTAAAGCATTGGTGTTGCTCTGAGGAATTTTTTCTCTCAATTTTGGTGCAATTTCTGTGAAATATTTATTGAAACCTTCAGCTATAGCGGCATCATTTTCTAGAGTGATGTCTGTATCTGTATTCATTTTTTTCAGGGATATTCCGTTTGGAAGGAGATTGCCTCAGTATCTGGTTAAGCATTTTCCATGTCTCTTTTGGATTATTTTGATGTTTGTCAAATTCCACCTCATAATGAAGTATTTTTGCCTTTCTAATTGTTGTAATCAGTGTGTTTTTGTACCTGTTATATTTTTTCTTGCTTTCAGTAGTTCGATATGTAAGTGTTTGATTAAATAATATTTGATTTTGGTTGATTGAGCATAATATTGCAGGTGAAATCCATGGTTTTATGGAGACTGTTTTTCTTGATAAGACTTGAGTATATGTAAATGTATTAATCCCACTTTTATGTGCATTAATTAAACTGCTACATGCTTTTTCAGGATCATTTTCATCAAAAATGCCTTCAAGTTCATTTGTTAGATGATTTCTCAGACTGTCAATTTTATCAAAGTCAAAGGTTGTTCTTTTTGCAATGATTGGTTTTTGAACTGTAAATTCTGATGTTGTAAAAATAGAGAAGTGATCAGAGAAATCAGATTTAATGATGCCAGTCTGTTTTATTTTTGATACATCATTACAGAAAATATTGTCAATTAATGTGCATGTTGTATCACATACACGAGTCGCCTTTGATATTAGAGGAAGAAAACCATGAGAGCACATAGACATGAAAAATGAGTCAGCAAAGTGGTCATTTGGAATTGAGAATAGGTCAACGTTTAGGTCTCCAATGATGTATGTAGGCATGTTCAGATGGTTTATTGTCGTTAGACATTCCTCAAATTCTGACAAGAATTGTGCATGATGACCAGGTGCATGATATATCTGGCATATCAAAATAGTTTGTTTATTACTCAATTATATTTGGAGAAAAACACCTTCAGCTTCGGCAGCAACAAAATCAAATGGATAAAGCTGTTTTGCTTTTAGTGATTTTAAGCAATAGATTGCAGAGCCTCCACCAATTTTGTGTTCCCTGCTTTTGCAGAATAGTTCATAATCTTCATCGTCTAAGTTAAATTTCTGTTCATTTTCTTTTGATAGCCAGGTTTCAAAAATACATATTAGGCTCCATTTGTGATTCAGCTGATTTAGGAAGATATTGAGCTCATCGAATTTATTTACTATGGACCTTGCATTCAAGTGGAGAATATCTATGTTTCTTCCTAAGTCAGGACCCATTTCAGCTTGTCTACTGACATCTTTAACATCATAGAAATTACAATTCTCTCGAACGCGTTCAAAATGAGAATACGTAAGGGCAAGGTCATCTGAGATTATATTCAAGAATGGGTTAAATGTTTTATTTTCCAAGGTTGGTAGGTATTAGAACTTAGTTGTAGAGCCTATGTAGCAAGGTACCTAGTACAATAATTGTATTACAACCTTCCTGTTTTCACTCTCACCTAACTCGGACGACTACATAACAAGACCGGAGGTGTCTAGCAATTAGTGGAGAATATTAATATGATTGTTGAAGTGTACCGGCAACTTACTTCACAAAACCATTCAACTTAATATAAACATAATGTTGGCGTAACGTAAAAAAAACACATAAAAAAAGAAGAAAAAAAGAAAACAAACTTGTTATGAAGGAAACCATGCATATATCACGCAAAAAAAAACTGAAGCAAAGCATGGATATATTTATTTCGTGCACAATTGTTTTGTATTCAAAAACAATTGCACATTGCACAAGCAAGGATATTCAACTTATTTCAATGAAAATGTAGTATATATCTTCTCTAAGGCAATAAGTTGCCTCTAAAGTAATAAGATTATTCCGATGTGCCATAGCAATGGATGGACCGAACGCCTCTCCCCAAAGAACTCGAAATATCCCCGTGTCATTGCTCGCCGGCGAATGACACTGGAGGCGGGTAGCGACAAACACACCCTACAGCGGTGGTCTATGCCGTGTTGTGTTCAGCTCTATTTATAAAGCACTAAATTAACCGAATCATCCGTCGAATTGGCCGCTGAATGTCACGTTGCATTCAGAAGGCGAATCAGCACTTTAAGACTGGTTTGTTGAGAAAAAACATGAGCAGTGTGTTCAGGCATTCTTCCCAACCATGGTCATTCTGTATAAAATTTGTGTACAACATTTTGACAGTGTCAGATGTACACCCGCTGTGTCCCCCTTCCTCCGGTTCCAGCATCCCTGACGACAGTGCTGACATGCACTGGCCTGGCCAGGAGCATTATAAGGTGCGTGACCCCAACAGCTGACAAGGAATCCTGATTGATACATTTGAACATGCAAAACGTATTCATCATGTTGGCCCAAGGAATGCTAGGGAAATCGTCACCACTGAGTCACGTTTCAGAAGTATATTTGTTAGTTTTTCGAGTAATTTCGCCTATGCTAGCAAAAGCCGTGATATGCTCAGTAGTGATCGCGCTGCAAGAAATAGGAAGATCCTTGTCAGCTACCGCAGCCCCACACCTCATGGTGCTCCCTGTCACATCAGTCAATATCAATTGTGTGGTTAAAGTTGATGGAGCTGGATGAACAGATGCGGCTGCGCCTCCCACTTCATCAAAATTAAAGACAGATAATGTGGTGACCGTCACGTGTTGCCATAGCGTTATGATGGAGTTCAGAATTGAACGCATGCAGTGCGAAACTCCCAAAGTCGGAAAGCCCCGAAACCATCAGTCTATCTATCTCGGCCTAAAACCGATGAACTCAGAAGCTGAAAAAAGATCATCCGAGGTCCAGCTTGGCCCCGTATCCTTTAATCCACCTTTAATCACTTTGGAAAGCAAACCTATGTATGCACATTAGCTCAGCTGATTAGTTTCAGCAAGCGAGGAAGTACTGTCACTACACCAGAATCTGGTTTGCTTCCACCATGAATGAAGGATCCCCATAAATATTCCCAAACTTTATCGTCTTCAATATTGGAGTAGGTTTCCTGCAACAACCTAGTATGATGATGATGATTCTTGTTCAGGAATCTGAAGAAATTCCTTTGTTGTCAGCGCGACGTATTCCCTAGGTATTAAACGGTGGAACATATAATTTAGAGGCAATGCATTAACCCTTCCCGTCATTCCGGTAAGATCCTCACACCCCGTCACGGGGTAGGGGTGGGGGCTCAGTATATTACCATCTAATCTCCAAACTAAGCGTCGCACGAAACCGGAAGATGTGTCATCGGAAAGCGCTCTACGAATATGACTAGAAACCACCCGCAGCATTTTATCATCTCAAAGTGTGAAGTCAACAGGGTGGATATGTGGTCACGATTAGTTAGTTATTTGGGATTTAGGGCGCTTCGACCAGAATTGATCATTCGCGGTGGTCACGATTGACGTCAAGTTGTATGCTCTGGGGAGTTTATTTTGTAGATTTTATAAACAAAACTTGCTCGGAATCAGAAATGGACGACGAAATGGACCGTGGTCCCAGAATGTTCGCGCAATCAAAAAAACAACTTTTTTATTTCCAAAAGTTTGAGTTTTCGACTTTATTTACTTGGTTTGTGTCTAATTGATACAACACACCGAGCAACTTTGTTTTAAGTAAGCTGAGCCCCATGTAAATTGCTTAACTTAGCAAGGATCTTCGATATTTATCCCTAATCGCAAATATGCAACAAGTAAGTCATCAAAAACGAAAGATTTCAAAAATTCCTCTGGGACACTTTGTTGCATCTCCAAAAGTAAACAAACGCTGAAAGTTTCATTCAAGCATCTTCACCCGTTAAAGCGTGACGATCGGTTGAACATTTTTGGAGGTGACCTCACTTGATCTTAATTAACTCGGGGATCGTGAACGACCTGATCTCAAAATTTTCACGAAACATGTGAAATTTATGTAGGAACAGGTATGCCAATATTCGGCCCGCTGCTGCACGCTGTTTTTTTTTTTTTTACTATCCGCGGAAAACCTAATGGGGACAAAGTGTGGCCCATACTAGCTGTCTTAACTCCTAACCTCCAAGCCGTAGTCCTATCCCATCTCATTAGAATGGTAAAAATATGTCTAACCGAAGCGCTAATCCCTTTGCAAGAACAGATTTTACCGAACATGTGTACCGGCCGCCCGCCGCAAGGCGAGTCGGCCGAGGCCAACTGGCGCGGCCGCCTCACTCCGACACCATGACGACCTTGCACCAAGTTGCAATCATGAGTGGTGTCAAGTTGCAAACATGAGCGCGTCGCGTCTGCACTGCAACTTTCGGCTTGCTCACACTTTATCTGCACAGTACACACATACACACCTGCTGGACACACACGGTCACGTATATGGTGAAAATTGAGGATGTCGAGAAATTTCGTCAGGAAACTGGTAAGCACCTGACAATGCTCCAGACGGAGTTTGAAAACCGAGGACGTCAAAAATGTTCTCGGTATTCGCGTCATGTCCTCAGTTGCCAGGTGTGCAAACAGAAAATGGCCTCGGTATGCACGAATTACAGGTGTAGACACACACACACACACAGACACACACACAGCCATACACAGACACACACACACAGACACACAGACACACAGACATACACACACACAGACAGAGACACACACACACACACACACATATATATATATATATATATATATATATATATATATATATATATATATATATATATATATATCTCTCTCTCTCTCTCTCTCTCTTCCGTTGTGGGATAACTCACATCATTGTGCTATATTCCCAACGTCGGTGCGTGATGCAAGTGTCTGACAAGACCATGGGTAGCCTGCACTGATTTTAATAATGCGCTCGCATTCTCCGTTAGCTTCTCCGACCCTCCGGTCTGGCATCCCGCCGGAAGAATGTTATTGTGCGTATCTATGGCAATCGACACGCACCCCCACCAGGGACGTTGATTTCCGAAAATTATTGGGGAGGGCACAATACATGAAGGCAATGGGCAAACCCAAATAGAATGGGGGGGGGAGGGGCACACTCCACAGTGTCCCATGCTAAAAATTGAAATCATTGGGCGAGAAAAGCCAACATTGAGAGGAAACTTGCCCCATAAAAATACATAGACCAACACTGATGCTTCTCACGGTGGCTGTGGAGGCTCAGCAGGGCAGCGTACTCGCCAGCAGCCCGGCACCAGTCCTGGCGGCCCGTGCTGGCCACTAACACGACGTTACGCAAACGCCGACAATTTTAGACGGCGGCCACTTTCGCTTCTCACGTAAGCTTCCACCATTTACCGCAGAGGAGGGCGTGACAGGTGTCCAGTTGACACACTGAGCTCCCGATAGTATCACGTGCGACCGATTCCCACGGCACACGGACCACGCGTGTCGACACAAAGAGCCCGGTCACCCCCCCCCCACCCCCACCCACTCTCGCTCCTTCACGTCAGCCACACATCATTTGTCGTCCATTGTCTACTGTTTTCTAGAAGGTAATGATAGCGCACGGTAATTTTCGTCCAGCTTACGCAAGAGTGATAGAAGAATTCAGGCAGTGTTGAAATCACGGCTTGTAAAATTTCAAACACATCAGAATTCTGACAATTTGTCGCCTCTTCCCTAAAAATGAATACAAGCAAATGCTTCTGGAGTAGTAATGGATATGTACCTATCAGCATCCACGCATCTGCCATTTGACAGCTTCCTTAGGCGCTAACTTCCGTGATTGTCAGTTGCACACTGGTCATTGATACTTGTACAGCATGTCTTACGATCCGGAAAACTTCCGTGATCGTCAGTTGCACACTGGTCACTGATACTTGTACAGCATGTCATACGATCCGGAAAATTCCGCGGTACGACATCCGGCATATGACTGGTGTGCGGCATGGCAACGACGTATTGAGGGGAATTAAATTTGTTCCAAAATGTAGGTAGACATACAAAATACAATGTGTTCGCCAAGCCGGTTGAAATCCGACCGTCGACATAATTATGTTGTGCAAACAGTATGGGACACTGTCAGCAATATCATGGTGCAAATAGCGTTGGCCATAATACTGACCTCGAAGGGTCAGGCACCGGACAACGTATTGGGAACAGACACTAATCGCCCTGCACAGGCCTACCCGGCCCCGATTATCGAGGGAGTGGCTGGCACGTGGAGAGGCTGCTGCTGCTTTGTGTCGGTCAAGGAACACCAGTGCCTGGGACACGGTGGCGGTGTGTAGGTACCGCTGCTGTGTGTCGGTCAAGGTACACCAGTGCCTGGGACACGGTGGCGGTGTGTAGGTACCGCTGCTTTGTGTCGGTCAAGGAACACCAGTGCCTGTGACACGGTGGCGGTGTGTAGGTACCGCTGCTGTGTGGTTCAAGGAACACCAGTGCCTGGGACACGGTGGCGGTGTGTAGGTACCGCTGCTGTGTGGTTCAGGGAACACCAGTGCCTGGGACACGGTGGCGGTGTGTAGGTGCCGCTGCTGTGTGGTTCAAGGTACACCAGTGCCTGGGACACGGTGGCGGTGTGTAGGTACCGCTGCCATGTGGTTCAAGGAACACCAGTGCCTGGGACAAGCTGGTATTGTGTAGGTACCGCTGCTGTGTGGTTCAAGGAACACCAGTGCCTGGGACAAGCTGGTATTGTGTAGGTACCGCAGTTCCCACGTGGTAAAGAGCACCTGAACCGTGCCAATGTGGTGCCAATGTGGTGCGGCTGGATAAATGTGCGGCGCACCACTCGGGCTTTATGTTGCAAGTTTATGTCAATTCGACAATCCTGTGATTACGGGCCTCTTACAAATCAGTGCTTTGGCGCAACGTCTATGAGCACACATTAAAAAACTAATTGCACAAGATTTAAAGGAATACCAATAGGGGCAGCTCGAGGCCTTCTAGTAGTTCTTCCCAATTCCTGGAATAAAACATGAGAATGTAAGTACGTCTTTTTAAAGGTTGATGTCGTATTCACTCCTTTTCGGTGATCATTCACAGAACCAGAGTTTTAAGCGAAAAGGCAAAATCAGTTAATGTACCTCCTTGCCTAAATGCTACAACGTAGTGCATGCGTTGACTAGGAACCTGACTAACACAGCAAGGTATGTGGCTAAGACGTGCATCTCAAGGTTTGGCACTGGTGGGTTCAGCTCATGAGCAGCACTTATTTTGCGGCGCAATCATAGAAAGTCAACGGGAGGCGGTAAGAAATAGCCCCAGCTAGTGCGAATTAAGCTTCTCAGCATGGGAGTCGAATTATAAAACAAATTCGAACCACAATGTATGCATTCCCTATGAATTTCTTCCATTACGTTTGTGGGGATGGGGGGGGGGGCGGACCCACAAGGCAAACCCACCCAGACCAAACTCAGAAATCACTGGAGGGGAGGGGAGGGGAGACACTGACGGGTAAATGGCCCACAAAGGACACAAAACGACAAGGTTTCCGTTGTCTTTTTGAAACTGGAGTCGTTTTACATGCGGGATAATCAAACAAGTCAAGATGTGTAAATGCTATGCTTTAACAATGTTTCGCTCTCTATCACGTCTAGCGTAGGGGACAACGATACCTTTCAGCCAGAGTCGTAGTTCAGGCAGTTTGTTTGTCGCCAGACTATAGCCAAAATTTGGCAGTTTTATCGCTGAGCCTCTCAGTGTGTGTGTGTGTGGGGGGGGGGGTACGATCAGCGCCTCCATTCCGGTTCACATGTATTCAGGAGTTGTCAATGGATGCCAGTTGCGCTAGTTGTATACCAGTTGCGCTAGTTGTATGTCAGTTGCGCTAGTTGTATGCCAGTTGCGCTAGTTGTATGCCAGTTGCGCTAGCTGTATGTCAGTTGCGCTAGTTGTATGTCAGTTGCGCTAGTTGTATGCCAGTTGCGCTAGTTGTATGTCAGTTGCGCTAGTTGTATGTCAGTTGCGCTTGTTGTATGCCAGTTTCGCTTGTTGTATGCCAGTTTCGCTAGTTGTATGCCAGTTGCGCTAGCTGTATGTCAGTTGCGCTAGTTGTATGTCAGTTGCGCTAGTTGTATGCCAGTTGCGCTAGTTGTATGCCAGTTGCGCTAGTTGTATGTCAGTTGCGCTAGTTGTATGTCAGTTGCGCTAGTTGTATGCCAGTTGCGCTAGTTGTATGCCAGTTGCGCTAGTTGTATGCCAGTTGCGCTAGTTGTATGTCAGTTGCGCTTGTTGTATGCCAGTTTCGCTAGTTGCATACCAGTTGCGGCCGGTCCGCAAGTTGGCCGTGCCATCGATGTGCCGGCCGAGCCTGGCCATGCCGCAGGAGAGTCACATAGACCACCTCCTGCCCTGGCTCGTCCAGCGCCTGTGAAGGCTCCTCCTGCTGGTACGCCTGCAGCTGGTGTCAGCTCGACCGACATCTACACCGCTGCTGTGTGTGCAGACAGGCGCATGCTCAGGGGACACCGTTGCCTACGTCAGTGGCGTCGCCACGAAATTCTTCCAGGGTGGGCAATGTTGAAAGGGGGCCTCCTGCTCCCCGAAAGGGGCCTCCACTGTGTTAGGGCCTCATATTGTTTTTTAGGCTCTTACTATGGTTCCAGAATGGGAAACATGATTTCATATTGATGTCTTGTTTGTTCTTGGCATGGTGCATCATTTACGCAAGACGCAATAGCAAAAATCTTTCTTTTTTCGCTGAGAACTGAGCCATACAAGGGCATAAATCAGCAATATGTGGATAAATACCTAAGTGCCAAAACAAACCAATGTCTTAATGCTTTCTCGACCATACAAATCTTCCCGCTGGCCTCTAGATTGCAGCGAGCTGGCGGGGCTGGTGCTAAGCATATCTTAAAGATATCTCCCATTGATAATCCCATTTCTACGGCCACCAAGCCTAACTGAATATAGCTAGATTCATCACTACTGTTAGTCATTCCCACCAGCTTGATGTCATAAGCAAGCTTAAACGATCATTTATCAGTCCCAGGACGACCATTTTGCGAAGGTGACAACGAGAAATGGATTTAATTGGTTTGCTGGAATCTGATCTCCATCTTAGGGATTTATTGATATTTTTATAACATTTGGTGCTGGCTGCAAGGCACCTGGCACACAAGCTAAAATAATAAATCCTCAGCGAAGAAATTCACAGCAAGAACAAACATTGAACAGCAAGCATAAATGACAAGGCGACAATAAATCAATGGCAATGTATAAATAATGCAAAACCTTCAAATTCCACGCCGTCACGCCCATGGTTTTTGCTGTGCTGTACCGTTTTGTAAATGACGTCGTTGAGAAGGTATTAAAGCTGGGAAGCTCTAATCATGCAGGCTGTAATTACAGAAGACAAGTTTGTAGGAAGAAAATGCATTTAAAAACATAATTCCTCCAATTTTATATGGGCATCGGTGTTGTTTTGTATGCTTGTGCGGGGAATTTGCCCCCTCAATGCCCCATGGGCGTATGTTTCTGAAAAGCATTGGGGGACCAGTGGCGTACTTATATTTGCGTTAAGGGGGAGGGGCAAACGTATTTGGATGGGGTCCACCTACCCCATTAAAAAGACCAGATTTCGACTACTATTTTCGCAAAGGGGACCTTTTTACATAAAATAATTCATGGCCAACTGAATTGCCCTGTGGAGGGGCCTAATCTACCACTATCGTTTCTAATTCGTCGGATTTCAACCCTAACTCCTCCACCCTGTTTTTTTTTGGTATCCCTTGATAAGTCACCTCACACTGCTGAAATTAGACCTATACAAATCACTTTAAAATGTAAAATTTCCCGATTTCAGACATTCCAATTCATAGCGCCCGGTCGCCACGACGCCAATGTTCGTGCACGTGCACACCCATCTTGCGCATTCGGCACATTTGCCACACTTAGTGCGATGCTAAGGTTTCTGCTAGGCCTCCTACATTTTGCTAGTTGCTGCCACATGACGTGACGGAACATGACATGCCACATGACGTGACTTGCGCCATATTTGACGTGACGGAATGCTTCGTATGGGCGTTCGCTACGAAAATTATATTAATTAAATTCGATCATTAGTTCCCTACTTCCCACATTTTATGGTGGTTAAGAAATGCGGATACTCGCTGAACTTCGATGCACCTGATACCTTTGATTAAATATGCTCCCAGATTGGCTAACGAACCGAGGCCCTGCCTCAGTTTCTTTTTTTACCCGTTTCGTCTTTCTTCGTCTACGGATGTGTCTTCGGGCTCCAATCCATTTTTGTTAGGGGCCCAAGACATCCTCGAAACCCCTGCTCGTTTTAGTTTTTTTTGTGCACCGAGGATTTTTTTTATAGATGGGGCGTTTTCAAAGATCCCGATGTGTTTATTTGGTGCCCGGTCTTTTTGTTCGTTTTGGGACCATGTTGCTTTTTGCGTGCCCAGCCTTTTTTTTCAGGCCCTCGTGCGGTCGCATGGCACTTGCATGCCTTGATAACTTCCGGTGAATTTCCTTTACAGCTCCCGGCATGTTTATTTAGGGCTGCAACGCATGGTTTAAGGCCCTGTCACTTTTTGCGGGACTCTGGAGGGCCAGTTGCATTTTCGGCCCCGTTGTGCTCTTAGGATTCCTCTGTGTTTATTTGATGCTTCTGACGCACATTTGTGGGGCCGCAGTACGATTTTGGTGCTTCGGTGCGATTTTTCTGGGTCCCAGCGCGACTTATCGCGCCCAGGCTCGTGGTTCCGGGGACCCAGCGCAAGTTTTCTGGGCTGAACGCGACTTTTTGTGGATCTTTTCTGAACTTTCTTTAAAGTCCGAAACCCGGTCTGATTTTTCGAGCCCCTGGCACCATGTTTTTCTATCTCACCTCGATTTTTCGAGCTCCGATATGTTTTTCGGGGCCGTACGCGAATTGTGAAGGCATCTGATGATATGTTCGGAGCTTCAGAGCCATTTTCCTGACCCGGACATTTATATTTTGGAATCCATCCATATTTTGGAGGGCTCCGGCTTGCTTTTTTCCGATACCGATGCGATTTTTGGGGTCACACTGTGCTTATGTGGGGCCCTAGACGTCAATTTTTGGAAGCCTCGACGTGAATTTTGTATGCCCAGACCAAATTTTTGGGACCACCGATGGGAATTGTGGGTCCCAAGCGCGATATTTGGGGGACCGGTTCGAGTTTGCGGGGCACATTGTGCTTAGCTGTGGCCCCGACGCGATCTTGGCAGTACCTGTTGCAGATTTTCGGGCCTCGGAGCGAGTTTTCTAGGGCCCGCCGTATTTATTTGGAGCCGCCTGCGCGAATTCTGGTGCACCGACGCGAATTTTGGTGGCCCCAGCGCGACTTTTGGGGGCCAAGGTACTTTTTTTATTCGTACCCCGACACGTTTTTTCGGTGCCCAACGGATTTTGGTAGACTGTAACCCGATTTTTGAGGCCGCAGAGTGACATTCCGGTTGATAATTGATTTTTCGGGGGAAGCTGCAACTTTTGGGAGCCCGACGCGATGTTTTGGGCCGCCAGTGCGATTTTGAAGGGCTGCGACGCGACTTTTTTTAGTCCAATGCAATATTTTGTATCTCGACGTCATTTGCTTGGATCCCTAGCGCTAGTTTTAGCGACCTCGACACTTTTTGGGGTTCAATACGTTTCGGAGGCTTTTGGCGCCATTGTTGGGGTCCCAGAGTGATTATCCATGTCCGGATTGTTTTTCGTTGCCCCGGCTTCATTTGTGTTCCACTGAAACTGTTGGGAAACGGTACGACCTGTCGTGCCCCTAGCGTGATTTTCATGGTCCGGGCGTGAATTTTTGGTACCCCAGTCTCAGGGTGATTTTTATGGGCCCCGGCCGGATCATTTTGGGCCCATACCGTGATTTTCAAGTACCCCGGCACGACTCCTACCATTTCTTAGGGGCTTCTTCTTGCAAATCATAGGCCTCCTCTCCCGTCTTAGGGTTCTCGTCTCATTTCCTGGACCCTCTTTACCCGTTTTGGATGTCTCCTCTTTTGTCCTACCCTCCTCCATATTCAATGGAGGAGGGTTATTCTCTATATTCTCCATATCCTCTCCAGTCTTGGAGGGCCTCCTCCTACATCCTGGGGCCCCTTTAGCATGGCATGGGGCTTCCTCTCATGCTCCAGGGACATTCACTGCCAAATTAGGGGTCTCCCGCCACGCCTCGTGGGCCTCCTTTGTCCTGGCAAAGCCTTACCCGTCTTGAGGGGATCTTCAATTTTGGAAACCTCACCTTCTTCCATACCTGTTACCAACTCCCATCGTAAGGGCATCCTTTCATTTCCTGGGAACTCCTTCCGGTCTTCAGGGCCTCATTCGGCCCTGGAGACCGCCTACTCCGTCTTGAGGGATTCCTCTCGAGTCCAGCAGGGGCCTCCTTTTCTCTTCTAGAGGCCTTCTTTTTCAAATTAGGGGCCTCCTCTCACGTCTTGGGGGCCTTCTGCTCTGTGTTTTGATTCGATCTGTCCCCATTTTAAGGGTGGCCTCTTATCTCCTGGTGGACTCCTCTTCTATCCCAGGTGCCAAATTATAATATATCTTCCATATAAATCTTCCAAATTACAAGCACCCTTTCCTATCTTAGTTCCCTTGTCATCTCCTGGGGACCTTCTTACCCGTCTTGGAACCTTCTTTCTCGTCTGGGAGCCACCCCTCTTATCTAATGGTCTTTCTCTCCTGTTTTAGGGGCCTCTTTGTCCATCATGGGGTTTTATTTCCAATCCTGTGTCGTGGTCTTCCGAATTGGGTGCCTCCTGCCACGTTTCTGGATCATCCTTTTCTATCTTGGTGGAACCTTACCCATTTTGGGGCCTGCTTTTGCGTCTCCGAAACCCCATGTCATATCCACTGGTTTTATCTTCCGTCTTAGGGCCTGCTCTCATTGTATGGGGCCTCCCTTCCCGTATTGGGGTCTCCTTTGCAATACTGGGGCCTCCTTTGCAATTCTGGGGGCCTCCTTTGCAATCCTAGGGACCTCCGTGCCAATTGTTGACACTCTCTTGATTTCTGGGGCCTCCTATCCTCCCATAGGTTACTCCTTTTTCAAATTAGGGTCCTCCTCTCACGTCTTGGAGGCCTCATTGCCTGTGTTTGGATCCTCATTATCCTCTTAGCAAGGCGCTTTTGCGTCATAGTCCCAAATCTCTTCCGAATTAGGTGCCTCCTGCCACGTTTCTGGATCATCCTATTCTATCTTGGTGGAACCTTACCCATTTTGTGGCCTGCTTTTGCGTCTCCGAAACCCCATATCATATCCACTGGCTGTCTCTTCCGTCTTAGGGCCTCCTCTCATTTTCTGGGGCCTCCTTTGCAATCCTGGGGGCCTCCGTGCCAATTGTTGACACTCTCTTGATTTCTGGGGCCTCCTATCCTCTCATAGGTGACTCCTTTTTTCAAATTATGGGCCTCCTGTCACGTCTTGGAAGCCTCATCGCCTGTGTTTGGAGCCTCATTATCCTCTTAGCAAGGCGCTTTTGCGTCATAGTCCCAAATCTCTTCCGAATTAGGTGCCTCCTGCCACGTTTCTGGATCATCCTATTCTATCTTGGTGGAACCTTACCCATTTTGGGGCCTGCTTTTGCGTCTCCGAAACTCCATGTCATATCCACTGGCTTTCTCTTCCGTCTTAGGGCCTCCTCTCATTTTCTGGGGCCTCCCTTCCCGTATTGGGGCCTCCTTTGCAATCATGGGGGCCTCCGTGCCGATTGTTGACACTCTCTTGATTTCTGGGGCCTCCTATCCTCTCATAGGTGACTCCTTTTTCAAATTGGGGGCCTCCTCTCACGTCTTGGAGGCCTCATCGCATGTGTTTGGAGCCTCATTATCCTCTTAGCAAGGCGCTTTTGCGTCATAGTCCCAAATATCTTTCGAATTAGGTGCCTCCTGCCACGTTTCTGGATCATCCTTTTCTATCTTGGTGGAACCTGACCCATTTTGGGGCCTGCTTTTGCGCCTCCGAAACCCCATGTCATATCCACTGGCTTTCTCTTCCGTCTTAGGGCCTCCCCTCCCTTATTGGGGCCTCCTTTGCAATCATGGGGCCTCCTTTGGAATCCTGGGGGCCTCCTTTGCAATTCTGGGGGCCTCCTTTGTAATCATGGGGGGCCTCCGTGCCAATTGTTGACACTCTCTTGATTTCTGGGACCTCCTATCCTCTCATAGGTGACTCCCTTTTCAAATTAGAGGCCTCCTCTCACGTCTTGGAGGCCTTATCGCCTGTGTTTGGAGCCTCATTATCCTCTTAGCAAGGCGCTTTTGCGTCATAGTGCCAAATCTTCTCTCCTAGGGTCCTCCTCTTCCAAAATATGGGCCTCATGTGGCTGGTCTCAGTGGCCTTCTCTCATTCCTGCGGAGACCTTCTTACCCATCTTGGGGCTCCCTCTTGCGTCCGGAGAAATATCTTCTATCATTCCTTATTTTCTATTGTAGGTGCCCCCTCTTCCATCTTGGGGGCCTCGTTTTCCAAATTAAGAATATCCTGCCACCCATCGGAAGCCTCCTTGTCTAACCTGGGTGGCTTCTTGCCCGTCTCGGTGGCATCCTTTTCGTCCTGGGGGCCTCCTCCCAATCTCTATCCTACGTATCTTATAGGGACCTGATTATATTTCCCGGGGGCCTAGCTACCAGTCTTGGGGCCTCCTTGACAGCATGATCTTCTGTTTCGTCGGCCACCTTGCTCACCTTTTTTCCTATGCATTTCCGGATAGGGGCCTCCCCAAATTTCAGGGGGGCGGTGCCCCCCAGTCTCACGGCAGGGGGGAGCGACTGCCCCCCCCCCCGGTGGCGACGCCCCTGGCCTACGTGTGCACCGCTGGATCCGCCCGTGCCCGTCTGAAGCGCTGTAAACAGCCAGAGCTGGTTATTGACGCGTGCAACCATGGCTACACACACGCCGCGCTCCTTTCGCCGCCGATTTTTACCGTGACGAGGAAAACATGTGCGCGTCGGTAAGCCGCAGCATGAACGGTCTGAATGCAGACACCTGGCTTAACGGGCGGTATTTGTCGAATTTGTCACGTGATTCCATATTTATAGACGTATAGGAGCGGCTCAGGCAGATGTGTACCCAGAAAGAGGTGTTTTAAGCCCTGGGGGAGTGGCCGGAGTCAGTTTTTGGCCATCATAGGAAAATAAGCATGGGGACATAGCAAATTTGCATCCACTAAGAAGTGGAACGAGGCCTTTTGTTAAGCCTATTAAGCAACACGCATTAGCCACGTCGGCCTGCAGGTATATACCAAGCGACCTGACCCTGTTCCCGGGCGAGGGACTCGGACCCACCGCTACTGTTTTCAAGTTCCCATTTCCGAACCGTTTGCATCAGAGAGCCGTCATTTTCATGCATCCTGTCGACAGCAATGAACTCAAGTATTGTCAAGGGCTGCTTCAGCGAGAGATTTAGGGAGACATGTTCTGTCATTCTTACAGTCCTCAGGCATCGATAATCGTCAATTACATCGAGCAACGATCTATACAGCATTACGTCTCACGTGCCGGTGAAATAGGATAGGTGGCTGTTGATTTCGTTTATTTTTGCTAACTTAACCATACCGTTAACTTTGCCATCTGGAAGTCATACGTGGAGCTAAGAGGTGAGTGCAGTCTCCATATCAAACGGTAAGCGTATCGCTATTTGCTGATATTCGTAAACTTAATGCTTTTAATTTCAGCGATGTCGCTGACAAAACTCAAACGCCGAACGCGCCCCCAGGCGACACAACTCGATTTATTATTTGGGTTTAAGGGCGCGCCGAACTTGCGCTGGGCGCCGGAGCACGCCAGACGGACGGTGGACGGCACAGCACCACCCATGTAACGCCGATCCCCCCCAGGCGACACAACTCGCGCTGGGCGCTGGAGCGCGCCAGACGGACGGTGGACGGTACAGCACCACCCATGTAACGCCGATCCCCCCCAGGCGACACAACTCGCACTGGGCGCTGGAGCGCGCCAGACGGACGGTGGACGGTACAGCACCACCCATGTAACACCGATCCCTCCCCCTCCCCCAGGCGACACAACTCGCGCTGGGCGCTGGAGCGCGCCAGACGGACGGTGGACGGTACAGCACCACCCATGTAACGCCGATCCCCCCCCTCCCCCAGGCGGCACAACTCGCGCTGGGCGCTGGAGCGCGCCAGACGGACGGTGGACGGTACAGCACCACCCATGTTACGCCGATTCCCCCTCCCCCAGGCGGCACAACTCGCGCTGGGCGCTGGAGCGCGCCAGACGGACGGTGGACGGTACAGCACCACCCATGTTACGCCGATTCCCCCTCCCCCAGGCGACACAACTCGCGCTGGGCGCTGGAGCGCGCCAAGCGTACGGTGGAGCGGCAGTTCGTCAGCGTCGGCGTGCTGGAGGACATGAACACCACACTGGCCGTGGCCGAGACGCTGGTGCCGCGCTTCTTCTCCGGCGTCTGGGACACCTTCTTCATCGACCTCGCCGACCGGATAGGTCAGTGGGCGGCAACGGGCGAGGTCAGGACCGGATAGGTCAGTGGGCGGTGGCGGGCGAGGTCAGGACCGAATAGGTCAGTGGGCGGTGGCGGGCGAGGTCAGGGCCGGATTGGTTGTGTGGCTGGGATAGAGAACTAACGTTGATCAATGCAGAGCGCAGATGGGACGGAACCTCAGCATTCATTGATATGATGTACCGTGCCCCATACTTCCCGGGTCACGGACTACAGGTTACCTGCTCGGTAATGATGCCGAAAGCATGGCAATGGAACTTGATAATGCAGCTTACGGTACGTAAATCTAATCACATTGATCAAAGGAAGTCTGCAGGGCCCATTTACCTGTTTGAGAAGCAACAATGAACTATGCAAGCTGTCACCCACATGTCCATGGGAATTTCGACCGTAGTCGTGGAAGAGAAGATCCACAAACATACAAAAACTGAAAAGTACAATGACGACTGTCGCGTGAATCGTTATTTAGCTTCACGCTTGCTGAAACACGATTGGTACGTTCAAATAACTACGGTGGATCCATGTGCCGGTCCTACCCGGCGGGTTTCGGAGACTGATAGTGACAAGCCATGTCTGGAGACGCTACTGTGTCGTGTGTCTGCGAAGTCGGACACACTGGCGGATCTAGGCCACGGACCAAATTCCAATGGGGCGCAAACGGCCAGACTAAATCTTAGCAGATAGCAGGTGTCGTTCGCGGCATTTCAACACTTATGGGAGAAGAAGAGGATAAATGGTCCCATGACTCGTTTGAAAGTGGACCGGTGGAGCTCTGCAATGACCATTAGTTCAGTTCATTCACATCACAATGGTTATTAGCATGGAGGCCGTTGCGGTTACCGTTAACCAGCTCGCGATAGTGATCGGTCCTACCGCGCCGTTCAGAGCCTTCGATATTGAAGCGTGTTTTTCTGTCCGGGCATTGCATAAACATTAAGTAGAAATAAAACAAGGACTGTGCGAGGCACGCATGAAAATTTGAATCATTTGAATCATCATTTTTATATCTCAAAAGGTAGCGCATGGCGTTCTAGAAATGAAGGTCAGAGAAACATAGGTATCGGAACGTCCGAAATTAAGCGCATCATTTGATTCGTTTCTTTCATGTGAATGGCATAGCGTTCATGTTAAATTTTCGGATCTCAGAGGGGTGATCAGTCGTTCCCCCGTTCCGCCCGCCTGCGCAGATAAATCAGACGTCTCCAAAGTCCGTGACGTGTGACATTCCCACACCTCCCGCGGACGATTTCTTCACATACCTCTTCGGTTTCTTTCGCTCGCACGTCACGCCTATCGCCCTGTTTGTGAAGCCCTGCGCCTCAGAACCGCAAGCGATCGGTACTGCAGCCGCAACCGCAAGACGCCAGGAACACCACGCCGGACCAGCCACCTGCCACCTGCCACCAACACTACACGACACACCGGACTACAAGACACACACGCTCTACACACAACCCTCCCTGCGCAACGACCTCACCTCTTATTCCCCCCTTTTCACTACTATCTACCTACTCCTCCCTACTCCACCTGAACTACAAGACTCTTCAGTGCAGTGCGCCATCTTCGTCATCACCTCGGCTACCTCTACGCTTCATCGCCGCTACTTCTACAAGCTACATCTACGATCTACCGCCTACCTCCACAACCTGCATCTACGGCTATCGTCTTCTTCTGCTACAAGGTCAGTTCGGCGGTGCCGCCACTCCCTCCCGCCCCGGGCTCCCTACACCCGACTCCCCGACTTTCCCTCTAGTGCCCTCTGCACGATCTTTATCTGATCTGTCTGACCGTGCTCTCTTCACGCACATTCTCCGATTTCTTTGTGTTCTCTTCGACTATTCTGCTCCTCTGTTACAATCTGTCGGGCTCTCTTCACGCCCTTCTTACCCTCCGCCAACTATTGTACTGTTCACTGTTGCACACACACCTGCCACAACGCACCTTTCCCCAACACCACATACATCATAAACACATACAACAGCCCACGGACCCACAGAACCATGGCCAACGACACCATACCCACAGGCGAATTCTTCATCTGCCGCCGGGGAGACGGGGAGTCCATGGGCTCCCTCGACCCCTGGCGTGTAGATGAGGAATTCGCCACCTACACGGGAGCGCCCCTACACGCCAAGCTACTTAGGTCAGGGGCGCTCCTCATACAAGCGCACAACAACATCGACGCACGCCTCCTACCTAACATGCACGCCATCCTCAACATCCCGGTCACCATCACCCCTGCCACACACCTCAACACTTCACAAGGGACCATTATGGCCAGAGAGCTGGCCGGTATATCGGCGGACGTCCTGGTCGAGAGGCTCCTCGACCAGGGCGTCACCGCCGTGTACCGGCCGGCCCCTAGGAACACACACAGCATAGGACTCCACATACTCACATTTAACACACGCACACCACCAAAACACATTAAAGCCGGATACATTAGGTACGAAGTCAGTCCACGTGCACCCCTCCCGCGACGCTGTGCCAAGTGCCAGCGCTATGGCCACTCAAGGGGGGGGGGGGGGTGCCACAGCACCACACACACATGCGGGAACTGCGCCCAGCCACACCCCACTGACCAGTGCACAAGCGGCGAGCGCCACTGCGCCGCCTGTGGGGGGGGGGGGGGGGGGACCACGCGGCGTCGGACGGGGGCTGCCCCCGGTGGCAGGCGGAGCGCGAGGTGCTCCGCCGAGTCCATCTCGGGGGCATGTCCCTGCCCGACGCCAGGGCAGTGGTCTTCGGCCCGCGGGCGGCGTGGCCAACTCGCCGCACAGAGCCGGGGAACCACACATCAGCACCACCACTCTCTTACACAGAATACCCGGCTCTGCCCACACTAACACCACGCAAGCAGAACACAAACACAAACTCACAACGAACAGACACACCAACACCGACCAACACCCACAAGAAACACCCCACTACCCACAGACCACTCCAAGCACCACCACCTATCCCAAACCGCTCACAGGCACCTACTCCACCCTGCCACCCTCCACCGCCACCACCCTACCAACCAGAAGCCTCAACATCCCCAACTTCACACACATCGACCATATCACTGGCACAACACTCGCATACAGACACCGGATCAGAGCAAACGGACACCGATCACACCACAACCGACTCAGACATCACAATCCCCTTAAACCCAACACCAACACCACCCCCCACTCAACCACAAGAACCTCATAGGCCCACGAAAAGCACCACCAAAAAACAATCCCCCAAAAGACCACTCACTCGTGCCAACACCCACAGACAATGAACACAATACTACAATGGAACACGCACGGACTCATTAGACACTGGCCAGAATTCGAACACTACATTACAAACAAACCACACTGCACTATGCATACAGGAAACACACTTCAAACCCCATGACCCATATCAATTTAGCATTCCTCACTACACGCTACACAGACAAGACACACACAACGCACACAGATCAGGCGGAGTATGCACATACATTAGGAATACAACACCGCACCGCCTGATACAATTCAACACCACAGCAGACATATTACTCACTGAAATCCACCTACACAACACAGCTTACACGCTCATTAACATATACGATCCCCCTCGCGAACCACAGAAACCCTCTCGGAATTAAACAAGGCACTCGATCAAATTCACCCCCCCCCCCCCCGTCATACTCACAGGAGACTTTAACTCGCACCACACACTATGGGACAACACTCATCGGGCACAACACGACCCGATCACAGAGCACTCACACTCATCACACTGGCTACACAACATAACCTCACAGTACTCAACACCGGATCACCAACATACCTCGTCCCAATTAATCCCCCCCCCCACTACCCCTGGCATCCTCACGCATAGCCCTTACCCTATCATGGACATCCGACCCCGATCCTCATTTCAGCGACCACGCACCCATAACCATCACCTTTAACCAAATCCCGACCACCGGCCCACCAAATCCACCCACGGGCCGATGGAACCTCAAAAAGCATCCTGGACACCCTTTTCAGAATCCATAGCAGCACAAACAGCACACAACCCACACCTCACACCAGAACAATTTGCACACATCCTCATCACCACAGCACACCAACACATACCACAAACAAAACCACGCCATCAACACAAACCTCGCGCGGCACCCTGGTGGAGCGACGAATGCCACCGGGCGATCCGCGCGAGGAACCACGCACCACACAGACACGAAAGACACCGCACACCAGAAACACTCACAGTATACAAACAACTCAGAGCAGCCTGCAAAAGAACCATTCAAAATGCCAAAAGAACCTCCTGGAATAAATTTTGCACCCAATTTAACAGATTCACTCCTCTCGGCGAAATTTGGACACTACTTGGAGCATTCCAACATCGACAAAGACCACAAGCCAAAGCCATCACACTCATACACAACAACGTCACCACCACAGATCCACAAACAATAGCAAACATTTTCGCACACAACTATCACATTAGGTCATCCACACTCGCACGACACCCCCCACCACCAACCAGACACACACGGCCACACCTTTACAACACTAGGTTTACACTCACAGAATTACAAATAGCAATCTCACAAACAGGAAACACAAGCGTAGGACCAGACAACATACACTATTCATTCTTCAAACACCTCCCAACACAAGCACTACAAACATTACTGGACACCTACAACACCGCATGGACAACACATACATACCCACAATCTTGGCTACACGCTCTGCTCATTCCTATTCCAAAACCAAACACAGACCGAACCCTATGCGACTCCTACCGCCCTATCGCACTAACCAGCTGTTTTCACAAACTCTTTGAACGCCTTGTCAAAAAACGCCTCCTCTACATTATTCAAACACAAAAACTAATCTCTCCTATACAATCAGGCTTTCTCCCTAACCGCTCCTGTCTTGACAACCTCACCTACCTCACCACTCACATCCAGGAAGCGGCGGCAAAGAAACGTACCACCGTCGCCGTCTTCCTGGATCTCAAACAAGCCTATGACACTATCAACATCACAGCACTCTTACAGCACCTATACAACCTAGACATACAAGGAAGACTACTACACTACCTACATTTCTACTTACTAAACAGATCATTTCAAGTCAAAATTGGGCCCCACACGTCAGACATTAAATTCCCCACGACCGGCTTAATGCAAGGCTCCGTTCTAAGTCCCCTTCTCTTCATTCTAGGCCTAAACTCACTCATCACTGACAATTTCCCGACCAAAATAGCAATTTACGCAGATGACATAGTAATCTGGACATCACATGAAACACCCAACAACGCATTAGGAACACTACAAAGAGCACTATCAGAACTACACAACAAACTAGCCTTACTTAACTTACACATAGCACCACACACATCGAAATGCATGCTATTTGGCTACACTCGATACACAAACTTACAACCACTAAAAATAGACTACACACCTATACCATTTGTAACCACAACAAAATTCCTAGGTATCACATTCGACCCACGACTTACCTTTCGGCCGCACATCTTAGACATCCACAAACGCGCATCAAAACGAATAAACCTCCTCCGAGCACTTTCTGGCACAAACTGGGGATCCGATCGAAACACACTTCTAACTCTCTACAAATCACTCATTCGGCCAATTTTGGAATACGGATCCCCACTCTTCGAAAACGCAGCGAAATCAAACCTCCACCTACTAGACACACTACAACACTAATGCCTAAAAATAGCCACCGGAGCATATATCACTACACCTTATCTCGCACTGCACATATACAACCACATACCAGAACTCAAACACAGACGCACAGAAGCACTACTTAGATATCACTACAAAACACAACTCGTCAAACACCACCCATGCACTGAAGCACTCAAAATCCGCACCAAACGCAGACACTTACTCATGAACGCACCACGACTTAAAACCACAATAGGATCTCGCATACACCAACACGCAAATAGTCTACAAATCACACTCCCCACAGCACAACCACTCCCACCACCCACAGCATGGTGGAAACACCAAACACCCACAACACACTTCCTCATAGACAAACCGAAACACACATACACAGACGCAGAAATACAACAACTCTTCCTACAATTCACATCACAATATGCAAATCACAACAATCATCTACACAGACGGATCCAAATCACATACACAGCAGACGGGCACAGCGGCGGTGCTGTATCCCAATACAGCACCGCCCCGAGTCATCTTACGTGCCCGTCTGCACGACACAGCATCCACATACACAGCAGAACTCTACGCAATCTTCTCGGCATACTCCACCATCTATAACACACAAATGGAACACAATATCATAGCCACAGACGCAAAATCAGCACTACAAAGCATAACACCATACACCAAATTCAAACACCCACTCATTCCCAAAATACTCTACATACATTAAAAAAAACTAAACATCCAACAACGCCCACTACTTCTCTGGATCCCAAGCCACACAAACATACACGGTAATGAACACGCAGACACAGAAGCAAACCTAGCCACAACACTACAACAAACCACGCAATGCCCATACTCAAAATCAGATTACTACCCCACAATACGCCAAGCCCTCAACAAACACATACAACAAACCTGGGACACAACAATAACACAACTCCACGAAATACACCCCAAACACGAACAATGGCACTCCATCAACCAACACACCAGACAAAAAGAACGTACACTAACACGCATACGAACAGGACACACAGCACTCACACACTCCTACCTCATCCTACGACAACAGCGACCACAATGCACAACATGTCACCGAATACTTACAATCAAACACATACTCATTTACTGCACCAAATACAACCACCAAAGACAGCATATCACCAACTATTGCGCCACACACAACATCCCACTAAACCTCACTACTCTCCTCAACGACGAACATCCAGCACTACACGAACATGTCTTCCACTTTCTCTCTATCACACGCATACTCGAACATCTGTGAAAAGGGGGGAAAAAGAAAGAAAAAGAAATAAAAAAAAGATGTTAGAAAATAAAATACAAATTAACAAAATATCCCAAAACGAACAGAAAAACATGATACAGCTTAAAAAGAAAAGGAGAAACAATATACTCCAAAGACTGGTTCTTGCAATGTTAAAACCATGGCGATGACCCAACCCCAAACCCACCCACTACACCCCCATACCCCAACTTGGCACCGTCCGGACTGGCAAATCTTCGCAACTACCTCATCTTCGGACTTCGACCAGCTACTGTACTCCTGCTCAACTCAACTCTACTCAGCACACTCCAAGCTCCAAGACGTCTACAACTCTACTCTGACAACGCTCAACAAGTCAACCCCCTCTCTTCCACTCCCAGATTAATCCTCCTACCATACTCTGCACACCTTCTTACCTACCAATGTCAATACCTCCGCCAAACAACAAGAAACAGCCGAAATCACCACACGGTGGCAGGCTGGACAAATTCACACACACACACACGTCCCGCCACCTATATAGCGCGGGTTCTCTTGTTCTGCCGCCAGGTGACTCGATGCTCGCGCGGCCTCGTACCGAGCTGTCCGAAGAGGCCCGGCAGCGTCTGCGGGCCAACCTCACCACAGAGTACGAGTTCTACGAGTTCGTCAAACAGCGCGTGCAGCAGCAATACAGCGCGTTCGTGCTGGGCTCGTAGCCAACGTTGCAGCCGACAGTTCTTGGCTGAGCGTGCGTCCTGGCGCAGCGGTCACCTGGCCGTCCAGCACGCGAGATACGGCGCCGGCCCCGCCGGGACGGGACAGTGTGTGACTGTCACCGTCACCACCGGCACCTCGCCGTACATATCCCGTCCGCAGGTGGAACATCCATACCCTCCCAGTGACACAGTCTGCAGAAGCCACACTCGGTCCGTGTGATGTGTCTCAGCTGCGAGACATTCCGTTGGGCGGCAGCAGGACGAGTGCATCGCTCTCCGTCGACTGAGTAGCACCGCTTCTAGTCTTTCACACTGATGTTGACTGGTGGAGCATATCGAGCTGCATGGACGTCTGTGTGTGTGTGTGTGTGTGTAGGTGTGCGTGTGTGTCGGGACACCGAATGTATGCACTGACTGCTAAGTAGTGAGTGTTCTTATTGTCGCGGTCGATCATTCCGAACTGAGCTGAGCTGAGCTGAGCAAGTGTCGCTGGTACACGCATTACGAGGCAAATGCCTACACGTGACGCTCAGCTATTTATTGCGTGGAATACTCGCCATCTCCATGTGGGATATATTAATACACAGATACATTCAGAAATCGGCTGGATTTTGATCTGCTTGGATTACGAGTAGATGTGACCCTGTATTGCCACACGTGACTGGTCTGGACTCGTCGACTTAGCTCGCTTGCTAGCTTCCTCCAACATTAGTGATAGGCAGGAGCCCTTCCCCACACCACTGACCAATAAGGCACTTACTATCAGTCCCTAATTCGCGCACGACTCAGACCTCAATTTTCAGTAGCGGTGTTGGCAGGGTCAGATTATCACAGTCCCGCATCACTGTAGAACTCTCAGTAGCGGTGTTGGCAGGGCAGGATCACAGTCACGCATCACTGTAGAACTCTCAGCAGCGGTGTTGGCAGGGCAGAAATATTACAGTCCCGCATCACCGTAGAACTTTCAGCGGTGTTCACACACACACACACACACACACACACACATATATATATATATATATATATATATATATATATAATACAGGTACTCACCTTCAGCATGGTTATCAATCTCTCCGAGCGCTCATCAAGACAGCCATTCAGGGCTTGGGGGCACATGGACTGTGTGGGTCAAATAGCCAAGCCATCCATTCAACAGCAGCCTCGGTTCTCAAATTATCGTCCTCACCCTTTAATACAATGGCCTCCTGACCAGCACTGAACCGAGCAGCAGCAGCTTGGAATCGCCTGCCTCTGCCACAGGAAGGCCAATTGTCACTTTTCAAGCGCCACCTCCAAGAAGCTGCCAGTGTATCATTGTTGATATTGTGGATACCACCATCTACACCAGTTACTTTAGTGTTAATTTATCCTATGAATCAATTGCATTGCACCGCACTGAAGACAAATCTCGAATAAGCTGGTGTGAATAACGCACATTGTCGCGTCAAATCCTGAAGTAATCTAAAGTATCAAACTAGGTCAGCCTGTATGCGTATCGTCGCCATGTGTATAATAACTGTACTGATATTCGGATTGACGAAAAACTCTGCCAATTCCATCGAAATTTGCATAGCCATTCTATTAGAACTATGTTGGCATTGCTGTCACACATCAGTCCCATATATACTAGCATTCAAGTGGATGGCTATATTCCTGGGTTCTATTCGCTCGACCTCCTCGTTGGTTCTCTTCCTTCGCAGAGGTTTTAAAAGATAAAAACTTTTTGAGCAATTAGTTTCAGCAAACACTATGCAATCCGCATGACAGTCGTTATTACTTGTTCTGGAACTTAATATGAATGTACGTTTTCCAAATATTCCTCGCCAATGAAGGCAAATTGCTCAATACCTATTTATCTTATGGAAACAGCGAGCAAAACCACATCAAATGGCCGCTTCTGCCTAACACGAAAAATGCTTCTGCGTCACGAAAAAGCGTTCACGACGATAAATGGAATATCCCTAGTATCGATACCGAAATATCCCGAGTTATGCCAGATGAACCGGCTCTGGCCGCCGGTGCGCAGGCTTTGTCACTCCCGTCCAGGCCAGGGCGAGGTGTTATCGTGCGTCTGCCGACACCTCCGACCGGTGACCGAGCGGCCGTGACGTCGGTCGGCGGCTGCCCAGCGCTGAGCTGACGTCGTTCAGCTGCTGCCCAGCGTTGAGCTGACGTCGGACCGCGGCTGCCCAGCGCTGAACTGACGTCGGTCGGCGGTCCTCAGCGCTGAGCTGACGTCGGTCGGCGACTGCCCAGCGCTGAGCTGACGTCGGACGGCGGCTCCTCAGCGCTGAGCTGACGTCGGTCGGCGGCTGCCCAGCGCTGAGCTGACGTCGCTCGGCGGCTCCTCAGCGCTGAGCTGACGTCTGTCGGCGGCTCCCCAGCGCTGAACTAACATCGGTCAGCGGCTCCTCAGCGCTGAGCTGACGTCGGTCGGCGGCTCCTCAGCGCTGAGCTGACGTCGGTCGGCGGCTCCCCAGAGCTGAACTAACATCGGCCGGCGGCTCCTCAGCACTGAGCTGACGTCCGTCGGCGGCTCCTCAGCGCTGAGCTGACGTCAGTCGGTGGCTCCTTAGCGCTGAGCTGACGTCGATCGCGGCTCCTCAGCGCTGAGCTGACGTCAGTCGGTGGCTCCTCAGCGCTGAGCTGACGTCGATCGGCGGCTCCTCAGCGCTGAACTAACATCGGTCGGCGTTCGACCGCCACACCAGGTCATCTGCACCCCGCATTGTATTGACACCCGCCGGTCCGCGAATTGTCACGCACAAAGTGGCCGGCAGACCAACGACGCGTCACGCACAAAACCGCCGGCCGCGGCTGGCGCTCGGCCAGCGCCGCCGCTCCGAAAACATGTTAACTGCTCAGCGCACCGCCAGCTCCGGCGATCACACGAGGCGCGGCCACACCACACAGCTGTGAGGCACCCGGTTGGGCGGAGACGTGAAGCCGTTAAAAAACCGCTCGTAAATTAATTCAGTAGACAACACACCGAAACCTAGGGAGTGGGGTGGGTGGGTGGGCGTGGGAGGGCAGGTGGCGCAGGTGCGCGCTCATTTTTTCTTTCCTGTGAGTCCGGCGCCAGCGTTGAATTTGAAGTAGATGATGTCGCCGTCCTCGACAACGTACGTCTTGCCCTGCTGCCGGTAGCCTCCGGCCGCCTGCAACCGGTCAGATACAGATCAGAGGTCAGATAGATAGATAGATAGATAGATAGATAGATAGATAGACAGAGACAGAGCCAGAGCCAGAGCCAGAGACAGAGACAGAGACAGAGACAGAGACAGAGACAGAGACAGAGACAGAGACAGAGACAGAGACAGAGACAGAGACAGAGACAGAGACAGAGACAGAGACAGAGACAGAGACAGAGACAGAGACAGAGACAGAGACAGAGACAGAGACAGAGACAGAGACAGAGACAGAGACAGAGACAGAGACAGAGACAGAGACAGAGACAGAGACAGAGACAGAGACAGAGACAGAGACAGAGAGAGAGAGAGAGAGAGAGAGAGAGAGAGAGAGAGAGAGAGAGAGAGAGAGAGAGAGAGAGAGAGAGAGAGAGAGAGAGAGAGAGAGAGAGAGAGAGAGAGAGAGAGAGAGAGAGAGAGAGAGAGAGAGAGAGTCAGCAGCAGCCGGCAACAGTTACGTGTCACTGTTTGGCAGCAGCGTCACCAATGCCACGGTCACAGTGACAACGAACGTGTCTGAGGCGACAGATCACAGAGAGGTCAGAGAGAGAGGTCAGCAGCAGCCCGCAACAGTCGCGTGTCACTGTTTGGCAACAGCGCCACCAGTACCACGGTCACAGTGACAGCGAATGTGTCTGAGGCAGTGTTAAAATAATGGTTTTTCGTTAGGTGTGAGATGTCGAAACGAGCACAGTAGGATGTAGAAGTCTGCCATGGGAGCATGCCAATTAAAAATATCGTTTCAGTTCTTCAAACTCAATTTTGAGCCAATTGTGTACCCATCAGTGCATGATTTTTTTGTGTTAAATTTAGATGGGAAACACCTAATACATGGATACCATGTTATCGAAAGCGATTGCAATGCCATGGTATCAGCAGATAGCATTGTTTAACACACCACATAATAGATAATCTCTGTATCCGGAATCGCGCTGTGAGATGCTTGTGTAATCAATCCGTAATGGTGAGCATAAGCATGCTACATATACGCGAAATACTCCTACAAACGAGTCATGGAAACTTCATAAGTACACATCAATAAACACGATGTCGATACGTCCTTTAAAAGGATGTATACACAGTGATCAGAAAGTGGTATATTCTACCCTATTTCAGGACTAACTTATCACTGGTCTGATGTACGGCACGGACCGATGTACGGCGCTGGTGCCCCACTGGACGGACCGATGTACGGCGCTGGTGCCCCACTGGACGGACCGATGTACGGCGCTGGTGCCCCACTGGACGGACCGATGTACGGCGCTGGTGCCCCACTGGACGGACCGATGTACGGCGCTGGTGCTCCACTGGACGGACCGATGTACGGCGCTGGTGCCCCACTGGACGGACCGATGTACGGCGCTGGTTCCCCACTGGACGGACCGATGTACGGCGCTGGTGCCCCACTGGACGGACCGATGTACGGCGCTGGTGCCCCACTGGACGGACCGATGTACGGCGCTGGTGCCCCACTGGACGGACCGATCCATAATTGCCGTTGAAACACGATGAATATATATCATACCGACTTGGATTAATTCATGAACTCATTAGCCTTGTTTCCATGGCAGGTTTGAATTGGGATTGGATTTCCACAATGAATCGAATCCGGATTACAAGGAGCGTTTCCATGACCATTCACGAGGAAATCAGGATTACATGTAGGATTTCCGAATCCAGATTTGGTGGGAAATCCCGGATTTGCTGGCAGTTGCAGCGCACGTGCGACATTTCCCTTCAATACCCAAAAATGTATGCCACATCGGCGTGGGCTGCGTCGTTGCATGAGAAACTCGAAGAGGGCTTGCTGTTATTTGCAAACAGCACAGGCGAATTTCCGTGTGTTCCCCGAACCGAACAGCGGTGTTCGTAATACGGCACGTGTATTTGCGCCTGCTAAAACGAGTGCGCTGAATTCCGAACACGGACTTAATTACCATTTGAATCCCAGGATTTCAGGATTTTAAAGGTTACACTTGGCAGGGGCGGATCCAGTGATTATCATTTGGGAGGGGGCACATTTCCTCGGAGGGGTCTTCGGCGGAAAACTTCGCTAATTGGGGAGGGGTACACTGGGGCATACTGAAGGGGCACTTTTCGTCCCCAAGGGAAGCATTTTTCTCTGAGAGATGCGATTGTGGCTAAAAAATCTGTCGAGCATAGGGTAAATAAATTTGTCATGGATTATGATCGGACAATTCCATAGAAACCTAAAAACGAACTTTCGTCATGAAATAAAAAATTTATGTATGAGATATACTCCATTCATTAAAGTGTTCGGGAAACTAGACACCTGGTGTTCGTAATCCTACACAACCACATTTTCGCGTTCGGAATACGGCACCCCACTACGAAATAGTTCTCTGTTTTAAAGTGGCTCTTTATGCTAAAAGTGAAATGTTTGTTAATAGGGAAGAAGGGTCTCACCGGTGTTCATGGTCCTGGTCTCACTTGTTGCTGTGGGCAAGATGGTCTTCAACGGAATTTCCTGGTTCTTGAACCAACATTTCTTCTAATACTGGGCAAAATTAACTTCCTTGAAGTCGTTGACAGCGGCCTACCATAAGATCTCTGCAAACTAACGTATCACAAAATGATTTTTAACCTTTATTCTGCGTAAACCCGATCACCCTTCACCAAAAACCTTCCAAAAACGACGCCGGCGCTGACGACAGGGGAAGCAGGAAAAGGACGCGTGCTACCATATGCTTCAAACTCCTGGGACATCCGGATTTCCTCAGGAAATCTTCTTTCTAAGCCGGATTCGAAAATCCAATCCAGTTAGCTGACGAAGGCGGTTTCCATGACTTCGGAAATCTGGATTGGTAAGGAAATCGGGATTTGATAGTGTCATGGAAACGGGGCTATTAATTCATTCCTAGAGCGCGATGTAAAGGCAGATCACGCCGATGAAGCCTGCCTATGGGTCATAAAACATATTGGATTAATTATATGGGACTATTGAAATTGAAATAGATCGGCTGCGCCGTGTGCATTTCATAGCATTTTTAGAGATTTATGTAAGTCGGTCTATTTGACAACACGTAGGTCCGTAACCTAATATGACCCAATCATTTTTAGAGATTTATGTAAGTCGGTCTATTTGACAACACGTAGGTCCGTAACCTAATATGACCCAATCATTTTTTCTGGCAACATATCCGCAAATAATGCAAAAGAAGGCACTACAAATTTCAGCGGGCTGCGCGCGCTGGTTCACCTGCGTCTTAAATGCATTGAGCGGGTTCGTGAATACGTCCGCACGTGGTGTCATAGCTAAAAATGTGTTCGTTTCTTTTAATAATCTGCTAAATAAGCCACACCTAATGGTTTCACACGTGCATACGGTACATGAAATAAAACAGGTTGCCTATTTCTCCTGACTGGGACACATAATCCAAAGTTCTGCAATAGCACTGATGAGTCCGTCCTACCACATAAAACGTTTCGTAAGAACATGACGTCGGACTGTACGCGACGAGTGGACACAGACGACATGTATAAAAGCGAAGAAGGTCCTGATATTGCAGATATTCCGGTCTAGGTGTATCAGTACAGTGTTGTGCTAGCCACATCAAAAATTTATGTTCTACCCTGTCAATTCGGGCCAGATGTGTTGTGGCTGCGTCTGTCCAGATGACGGAGCAATACTCAAGGCGAGACCTAATGTTCGCGTTATATGCCGCCAACAGAGCAATTTTCGAGAATTTACTACCAGGTACACCTGCTTGCATTGATCTAATACACAGTCCGAGAGCTCGGTTCACAGATGACACAGTTTTCGCCACATGCTGTGCGAATGTCAATTTACTGTCCAGGTACACATCCAGGTCTCGCATTACAGTCTCACGCTGCAGCGTTGTATCGTGTACCTTATATTCGAAGCGCACAGGAGAACGACGGAGAGTCATTGTGAACGACCTGCATTTCAGAGGGTTCAAGGATAGCATCCAGTCTGCGGACCACTTGCAGAGGAAATCAATATCCCTCTGCAGGCGGGTCGCGTCGTCCACAGATGCTAACCTCCTAAAAATGTTGACGTCATCAGCAAACATTAGAAATTCCGAGTCAATCCTGCATGGCATGTCGTTCACAAACAGGGCAAATAACAGATGGGCCAGCAAGCTCCCTTTCGGTACACCGGAAGTGACGTCAGCCCAGTCAGGGACCGCCCCGTTGACTATCACCCGCTGCCGGCGACCAGTCAGGTATGAGCGAATCAGAGAGATAATTTTGTCTGAAACATGCATTTTCGAGCTTGCATAGTAACAGCTTATGGTTGACATTTTGAAAAGCCGAAGAGTAGTCCGTATAGACTGAATCTGTCTGGTAATCGGTAGCGATCGAATCCCAGGCGTGCCTAAAGAAAACTGCCAGGTTTGAAACACATGACCTTTTTGGAATAAAACTGTGCTGGGTGTCAGTCAGTACTGGTAAAATGCGAGCACTTAAAACATTGTAAATGTTTTCTTTTTGTAAAATCTTGCCACACAGGAAAAGAAGTGAAACGCCTCGGTAGCTTGTCGGAATTTTCCGGTTGCCTTTCTTGTATATTGGTGTGACGTTTGCCATTTTCCACCGGTTTGGAAAATTTCCCTGCCTGACAGTAAGGCTACAAATTTTGTGCAGCGGAACGCATAATTGGTCAGCACACTCTCGGAGGATTCGAGCGCTGATATTATCTGGTCCACATGCTTTGTGCGGGTCAAGTCCAATGAGAATCGTGTGGATTTGTTCAAATGAGTACCGAAAGTCTGTAAGAGTAGACCATCCGTAGTCCTGTAATAGAGGGTACTGGGCTACGTCCCGTGCTGTGAACTTGACTGAAAAGGCCCTGTTCAGCAGGTTGGCGCGTCCAACATCATCGCTGATTAACGTGTTTCCGTCTAGCAGAGACTGAACGGAACCACTCATTTTAAAACATTTAACAAATGACCAGTATCGCTTTGGGTTCGTCTTAAAATCCTACACCAGTTCCCTCAGATAACTGCAGTAGCTGCGTCCGATCAGACGTTTGAAGAAGTCGCGTTTGTCTGTAAAATCGCGCCGAATGACACTGTCACTCGGGTGCCTTTTCATCCGACGATGTGCACATTCTTTCGTGGCTAGTGCGCGCCTGGCCTCACCGTCAAACCAGGGCGAGAGTCTACGGCGAGGAGTCACGACTGGCACATGATCACGAATAGCAGCTTCGATTAACGAGTAAAACATCTCAACAGCATTGTCAACATCTAAGCCATCCAGCACGTTCCACGGTAAAAGTTCCAAACAGCGTCGCAATGAATCAAAATCTGCTCTCTTGTAGTTATAGGCAGTCGACCTTGATACAGCTGGAGGTGATGGCCTCGGCAGAAGGAACTTAATCTGGACCTCGTCATGGTCCGAGTCTATGATTCCCTTCCGAAAGAAGGCCTCTGCTGCGATGTCGATAGTGAGCACCAAGTATAAAATGTTGTTGGCCCTTGTGACTTGAGTGACGTATTGGCGCAGGCCGTGGAAATCGCACGCTTCCAGGAAGCAGTTGGCCCTGGCCGTTGGTCTAAGCCTGACCGGGTTGGTCCAATCGGACGCAGACGGTACACAGTCAAGCTCAGGAATGTTGAAGTCGCCCAGGACTATCAATCGGCGTCCGGGCGGGAGCTCGCCTAAATGCCGAAAAAAATTGTGTAATGGCGTTGTCTTCGTCTGGTGGCCTGTAGCACACAGCCACCGTCACTGCCGGATTGCCCAAGTCCACCAGCAACAACTCAGCGTCCGGCACCGCCGGCAGACGCCGGGTCGGTAGCAGGGCGGCACGAATTGCACATGCCACACCCTCACCGACACGCCCATCCGATCGGTGCCTGCGGAACCAGATGTGTTTGGGCAAGAAAGTCTGCAGCTCAGAATCCGACACCGAATCGTCCAGCCACGTCTCAGTGTTCGCTATGATGTACCGGTCGTACTCTGCCGCGGCCGCCCGAAGCTGTCCCAGCTTTCCTCGGATGCTGCGGCAGTTCTGTAGGATCGCAGTTATTCCCGACGGTGCACTCCTGAGGTGACCCTGCTGGTCGGGACCGACAGCTGGCGTCGGCCCGTCGGGGCCTGGGCCCGGGTTCAGCTCGACATCTCCTGAGGTGATGAGGCGTGTCAGATTCCAAATAGAGCATGATTTCGCGTCATGTTCTATTTGGCTGCGGACATACTTTGCAGCTCTTCCAACAGGTGATGAGCACCTTGGTATGGGTGGAGCCCACAGACGGCGCGGAGCCAACACTGTAAAGCTTCGGCTCTTAGCGGTAAATGTCACTGCGTGTCTTCTTAATACCCAGTTCGAATCATCACTTTCCAGGCCTGAGCAACGACCAATACAGACAGAAACCAACAGCGACAGGAGCAGCGACACGATAAAAAAAAACGTTCGCCCGGCGGGCCTTGCACCCGGGCCAGCCGGTCGTCCTTGACCCAGCGACACGAGATCAGGCGTCCTGACCACCCGGCCACCGTACCGCCGAGCGCCCCGCGCGCAGAACCTGGCCACACTGTACGAGCTTCGTCCGCCATGTTGGCACGGCTACACCCTCCAAACGCAGCACCGACACTAAGGGATTGTCGGGAGCGCACAGTAGCTGGAGAAGTTGGAACAGCTTCTTAACAAAGCTGATGTGAAGAAAATGGGAAAAACCTCCAAGAGATCGAGCAAAATTACATAATTCCACACGTCAGGTTGAAAAAGGCAGGAGCGTCTGCCGGCTAGCCACGCAGCGGCCGTGCATGCGCATTCAATTAACAAACAACACCATTTACCCTTACAACGAGAAAAAGGAGAGGACTGGCAAAATTCACTCACTCTAGAGGACACATCAAGAAAGAAAATAATCACAACTCAATTCAAGCAAGAACGGACCGAAGAATCTCTCTCTCCCTTTCATCCGAGAACTGAGAAAATATAAATCGAGATGGCACTGACTCCAGTTCGGACACCAAACGCCACCTTTGGGAGGCCTCCAGCACCACCCAAGAGCAACGACGCCACAGGGGCTGCAACTATACGTAGGCAGCCTGCAAAAGTGCCCTCCAACAGCACCACGGCAGCACAAACACAAGCTGCAGCAGCGCCAAAGGCGTGCTCCCAAGCCGCGCCAACGCCATCTGGCCGTTACGAAGGACGCCATCACCTCCCCGAAGAAACCCAACGACGCCATTTTGGAAGACGCCATCTTGAAACCGCGCCCGACAGAAGACCGCCAGCCTGCCACCAGTGCACAGTGTTCATCAGTGCTAACCAGTGCTACATCTACATCTACCTTCTAGACCTTCAGCTCATCTATCTGCAACTACAGGTTGGTTTGGCGGTGTCCCTGCCCCTCCCGCCCCGCCGCCGATATTTGTAATAAGTCTGCACCTTTCTCTTCCAACCCCAACGCCAAACCCACCACCCACTACACGCACCTAACATGACCACAGACACCACGCCCAACACCCAGACGGGTGATTTCTTCTTCTGCCGCCGGGATGATGGGGAGCCCATGGGCTCCCTTGACCCCAGGGCGGTGGAGGAGGAGATAACCCGTCGGACACGAAAGCCCCTACACGCACGCCAAATACGATCAGGGGCGCTTCTCATTCAGACATATAACTCTGACGACGCAGACATACTGACACGCATCACAGACATCACTGATATTCCAATCACCATAACACCAGCCGCATACCTCAACACATCACAGGGCACCATACACGCACGGGAGGTGGCCTGGATGGCGGAGGAGGAACTGGCTCTCAGGTTTGAGAGCCAGGGGATCTCCTCCGTCTACAGGCCACCCACCCCAGTTTTGCCAAAAGCTGCGGACACTCGAGGGGGGGCGGGGGGGGGGTGTTGTGCCACGACACAACATTCACTTGTGCAAACTGTGCCACATCACACGACACAAACACCTGCACGTGCGGCACACTACGCTGCGTCGGTTGCGGCGGAGACTACGGCTCCCGGGACAGGGACAGCCTGCCCTCGGTGCACAAGGAAGAAGGAAATTATCCGTCTTGTCCACCTAGAGGGCTCACCACCTACCAAAACAACTCAGACAGACCCAGCAATCATAATCAGGCCACAACCCAAAACACCGCACAAGCACCAAAACAAAACAAACCTCGACACTACTCACCCACCCACTCAGCACAGGCACCACCCCCAATACCTCATCGCGGAACACGCAAACCATCACCAGCACCAGACCCATCAGAACCATCACTAACACCACCCGCTGTAGGGGACGAGTGGTCTAGGGGTAAGTTGCCTGTCTCACAATCGAAAGGCTGTGGGTTCGAGTCTCACCCGTCGGTACTCTTCGCCCGCGGCCAATCGGCGTGAGAGATTGGCGACGCTACATGGCTTAACGGTCGATGTGTCGTAAAATCAATAACTAACCAACCAACCACACGCTGTACGCAAAAACCTACGCTTTCAATTCGAAACACTCAGATTCAGACGACGACAACAGTTCCGACAATACCTCTTCCACTACCCATACACATACAACACGAGCAAGGAACAAACCAAACACCACCTTTACCAACAACAACCCACACACCCGTGCCAAAACCTCCAGACACTGAACAACATCCTAACAACTCCCTCACCTAATCTCTCCCTGTTCTACCCATGAAGTGTACAAATATGACAGGAAGAAACTGACCACAAAAATAATAATAAAAAATAAACAAAAGACGAAAACAAGACAAAAGGCCAAAACCAGGGAAAAAACCCATTTAACAATACAAAAAGGCCCAAAAGAGTGCATGATGTGTACATGTATATGTTCTTGAAATGCTCAGAAAACGGCGATGCCCCGACCCCACCCCCATTCTACTCCGGTTCTGCCCGGACCACGACCTCTCAACTGGACGACTCTACAATCGTAAACAGCCGATATTACCTAACGGTGGCAGGCTGGACAAATTCAACACGGGGCTATATATAACATCCAGAGTTCATAACGTCCAAAGCTCACAACAACCAGGGATCATAACGTCCAAAATGCGAAGTAAAGTCCAAAATGTCTCGGATAGGGTGCGTTCATAACGTCCAGAGTTCATAACGTCCAAAACTGGCTTCAGAGGGAGCGTTCATAACGTCCAGGGTTCATAACGTCCAGAGTTCATAACGTCCAAAATAGTTCCTCAGTTGTCCGGTACAGAAGCCAGCGGAACCCTGGTGGTGAAATCGTGCGGCTGTGTCTCCGCTTGCTGTCAACAGGTGGCAGGAGTGTGCGGTTATTGTCGCATGGCACCTCGCAAATGTGCTGCCAAATGTGGTCTAGTGGTTTCTTCAGGTGTGGATTCTGAAATCTTCTCCAGTTCCTCCAGGGGACGAATACATTTCCCCAGAGGGTCGCCTTCGGTGGGAAAATTCGTTGAGCAGGGGCTGCGCTTGAGAATACTGAGAGGCACCTTTTCTTCCGAAAAGAGCGCCTTTGGCTGAAAAATTCGTTCCAAAGGAGTGGGGGAGGGTCTTTCCCGGTCGGAGCGGAGCAACCTTACTCTGGGGAGCGAGGGTAAAGACTGCCGTGGGATGCTGGGGAATGTATCGGGACGTCGCTGTTTATCAGTTATCAGCTACTGGACGGTCCCCCAATGCCGGAACTCTGGACTTTGACCATGAGGGGTGCGGCATAAGTTTGAATGCATACAGTTCAGTTTAGTGAACACATGGCATAATGGAATGGGCGATATTTTGCATTCGAATCCAGGGATATATTGTTCAGGCACAAAAGCTAGGAAATCCATTTTCCTCGCGCATTCTTATTTTCCTCGCGTTATTCACAATAGATAACCTCACGGCTTAAGAGAAAATACACATAAATTGTCATGTGCGTTGTAAGGAACATGAAAATACAGGGGTTACGCCCAAATAGGGAAAGGAAAACTGGACTCATTTCGGCCGGATATGGTGAATACACGACTAGAAACTGCTTTAAATGGTTCTTGTTCAATCTGATAGAGCATTATTGCAATGCGCGGATCCAGGCTGCAGGGTGGGATGCATATGGTGCAAAAGATGCCTTTTATCTGATCGTATTTGCAAGGAACAGCCGTGCATCTATGTTGACCCCTCGTTGTTATGTCGTATTTCCACCATTTAGCGGAAAAAATGCTGATTGCATGAAATGCATCCATGCAACCAACGGCTTGACGGTTATTTAGGGTACTTTTATACTCATTTTAAGAACATGACATCCCTTATTTGTGTGTTCTGGAACCGCTCCTGCACTGTCCGCGAAGTGCAAACAAAAATATTGCGAGGTGTCTCCAAGAAACCTGCTAGCCCATTCAACACCAAATCGACAAGTGAAAGGGCCAAAATAACACCCAATATTTTATATTTTGATGAAAATAATTGTGTGGGGTTATCTGATGCACCGAATCCATTTTTATAAAGAACAGATCAATGGTCAAGGAGTTACATACTGAGGCATTTGCCGCCCCGGTAGCTCAGTTGGTTAGAGCGCTGGCCTGCACTGGTCTCCCCTGTCCTGTCAACGCAGGGTCCGAGTCGCTTCACGCGCTCGCATTTAGCCCCCGGCTGGGAGGGTCAGTTGGCAGCTGGCCCGATAAGGCCGGGGACGAGGAACCGGGCGGCCGTGTCGGTGTATTGACGGCAAGTTAAACTTTCGGTCAAAATTCTGCCGTTGAACTGGAGTTCATGGATCGGGTGGTGGGCTGGGGTTCACGCAACAAGCTCTGCTTAGCAATTGAACCCTGGTTCATAAAGCAAGAATTCGGATTAAATTTTATTAAAAAAAAATTGTGAAAGGTCGCCTAACAAGGGTGTCTTTAAGGTGTTTAACTCAATAAAGAACAATCCGAACTGTGCCAACGTATATATCGGTGAACTCACAATAAACCACTGCATCTTTTGGCTCTTTCGGAATTCTCCTTTACGGGCTATTTGAAACGTGACATCGTGACCTAAGGTCACACGACCTACTTTAACTTTCGGAACAGTCACAATGCGATCTTAAAAAAGTGCAAAACTGAAGTTCGATATTTTACCTTTCGAAGCAAGTAATTAAAAAAACAGTTTTCTCCTAAAACTCTACATATCCGCTCTAAATTAGGCATGCATGGTTATTTTTGCGCTAGTGTACCATTTCCTGTTTTAATAGTCTCTAAAATGGTACATCACTGAAATATAAGCCTGTTCACGACCAAGGCACGTGCTGGGATGAAAATGTTGGTTATCTGAGCCTGAGTGTTGTGTTGCAGAAGTATTCGAAAACGTGATGTCAAAGGTTAAACAGAAATTACAAAATTTCTACAAATTGTGGTAGTAGACGATTTATAAGTTATACCTTGCGATGAATTACAAGGAGAGAGAAGCATCCACAACACAGCAATCACATTATGATCATCGAGAAACCATTCGCACAACCATTTATTGCATCTCGAAAGTAAAAAAATCTGGGAATGTAGTGAAATATCAGGAAGGGCACAAACATCAGGTGGCGCCGTGTTTTCACTGCTCACTCTGGCTGACCGTGCTGCCTGTGAAGCAAGGCAATTTCTGAGGGTATCGGACGCAGACAAGGTGAAAGCAAAGCTATTTTATGAGTCTGACCAGATCAGCCGCATGCGTCTCGGCAAGACCGACTGTGTCACGGTGTGACAGGCTGATGGAACACAAAGTAGAGTTCAGAAAAGTCTTGTTTTGGGAAACTTGTGCGAGATATATGATCTATACAAGAAGAACCCTGAAAACCCTCGCACCGGTTTCTTAACCTTTGCTGCCCTTCGTCCGAAGCATTGCGTTTTGGCAGGCAGCAGTGGGACGCACTCGGTGTGGGTGTGCACTTATCAGCAAAACCCGAAACTGTTCATATCCGCTCTCGGCCTTCTCGGTCTCAAAGGCCGTGACCTCCTCAATCAGGCTGTATATGGCCAAGGAAAACCGTGATTGTATGATGCACAACTGTGACGACTGCCCTGGTGAAGTATGCAGTGGAATGTTGTGAGTTCACCGATACATGATTTTGCATAATTCGGTTTGTTCTTCATTGTGTTAAGGACCTCAAAATACACCATTGTTAGGTGGCATCTCAGAAATGCCAGAGGCTATAGCTCCTTGACCATTGACCTGACCATTCTAAAATGGCATAGCTGGATTCAGTGCAACAGATAACCCCACACAATGATTTTAATCAAAATATACAATATTGGGTGTTATGCTCTTGTGGATTTGTTGTGGATGGACCTGCTGTAGATTCAGCCATGTCGAGACAAAAAGTTGACATTATGACACCATATATACATGAAAGCTGTGAACAGCCACCAAGTTTCGTGGAGCTACTCTCAATAGCAATTGAGATTGAAAAGCATGAAGAAGGGAGTAGGACTGAATCAGCATCATAAGCAATCAGGGTAAGACTAGGCAAAGTATATGCTTTCGTTAGCACGGGAGAAATATGGAAAACATTGACATTAGTGCACACTCGAAGATGGGTGTTTTGGGTTGCAGTGAATCTTGCGCACCGTACATGCGATGCATGGAATCCCCAGGAATGAAATGGAATAGCGCAGTGGACCAAGTTAATTATCACATATCTGTAAATCTTACCATGTCCATCCGTGTACAGAAAACTACTGAAACATACCATCCATTATAGGTGAATGAGGCTAGTTCCTCATAACATTGCCCGCTCTTTCTGAACAGCACTGGTTTTGGTGTTGCAAGTGGGAACGGCTTGCAATAGTGGTAAAATACGTTTGTACGATTTCTTGTGTTATTGCTGTTGATATTGCAGAAGTCTAGTGCTCACACTTCCACTCATAAGTGCTCTCTCAAACATTGCATAAGTACTAAAGGTGTTCTGGTCAGAAAATTGTCAGATTGATAAGTGTAAATGAGAAATTAACATTAGCGGTCACCAACCAGGGGGTCTGAACCATCACAACCCACCCCGGATCTGCAGCCATATGCAGTGGACATCATATTGTCTTCACTTTCTCTTTAGGCCCATTCCCCGACAAATCGACGACACCCAATATGATATATTTGGATGAAAACATTTGTGTGGGGTTATCTGATGCGTCGAATCCAGCTATAACTCCTTGACAGGTCAACGGTCAAGGAGTTATAGCCTCGGGCATTTTTGAGATGTCACCAAACAAGGGTGTCTTTTGAGGCCCTTAATACAATGAAGAACAATCCGAATTGTGCAAAAGTATATATCGTTGAACTCACAATAATCCACTGCATCTTTTGGCTTTTTCGGAATTTTCGTTTACGGGCCATTTCAAATCGTGATATCGTGACCTAACGTAACGTGAACTACTTTAAGTATCGGGACAGTCACAATGCAATTTGAAAAAGTGCAGAAATGTAGTCCGATATATCATCTTTCGAAGCACAAATAAATGAAAATATGGTTTTGCCCCTAAAAATATACATATCCGTTCAAAATTAGACATGCATGGTTGCTTTTGCACTAGCTTATCGTGGTCTGTTTTAATATTGGTTTAGAACAGTACATTACTGAAATACAGGCCTTTTGTTCGATGTTCGTGGCACGTATCCCATCACATGCAGGTATCCCATCACGATGGGTAATCCTATTCACCTTGAACTGCTTGAGAACAAATTTGGCGCCACATGCTGCCATTGCCACATGCTGAGCCTAAAATGAATCGCATTGGATCATGAGCCGTCTACATCGGTGTTATAAAATAAAGTAACAGAATTACACAATGCAATGCAATACAATAATGTGTTGCAGTACAGCATTATAATGCAATGCAATGCAATGATCTACAGATGTGCAGATCATCCCATACCTTGTCAGAATCCCAGTTCAGACTGACGATCTGTCACTGCGATAATATTAATAAACACAATCAGTATCAGCGCACACACCAACACGTCTCACTTCATCCAACTTCCATTAACACACGCACTGCATCGATAGGCAGTTCATGAACTATTACGGTGCCGTGGGTCAATGGTGCGAACTTGTGGTACCCATGTGTTCCTTTAACCGTGATGACTTTCGGGAAGCACTCCGTGAGGTGGGTCGTGACGTCCATTGCCTCCTGCTTCGATACAAATATGAATTTGATGCAGCTGGCTAGCTTGTGCGACACATACTCAAACATGTTCTCCGCCGTCATTATCTGGTTGTTAAGCGAGCGCTTGAGGCTCACTTTGGCTTGGCCCCCGATGCCGTCGCAAGCGTCCATGCCATGATGTGAAAAAGCCACTCACAGGGTAACCCAAAATCTGCCTGATGGTGACACACATTAACGAAGTCATGTTAATTCGTATACTGCCGTCTGTGAAATACATATTTGTGGAGGTCAGGTATTGCGCTCCGAATTTCTTGGATAAGCCGTTGCAAGAACGCATGCACGATGTCAGTGTTGTGCTTTGTGCCGTCAGAGATACATCAGTAGCTCTGATGGCACAGTACTTCGTCCCCACGCCAGTACACTACAAACTGGTGCCCAGTACACAGGGAAGAATCCCAGTAGAAGCCTCGAGCTACATCCTGCACCAAAAATGAATAATTTTCAACGAAATCGCACTGGACAATCGCTTCGCCCTCCTTGGAAGTAGCCTTTGCGTAGGTGAAGTACTGACCTTGTTTGTTAGCCACAAAGTGGTGTCCGGTCAGCTTAACGGTTTGCTGGCTCAAATATATCATGCTTTCCTCCTCCTATTTCTACAAGTGCACATTGATGCATGCTCATCCACTGTCTGTACCTAATCTCATTATCCATGTCATCCTCTGGGGCTGAATCACTTTCACTATCTTCTCCTGACTTGTCCGTGAGGATAATCCTTCGAAAGTTCATCACCCCGTCTTCACCAGGGCAGTCCTCACAGTTGTGCATCATGCAATCACGGTTTCCAATGTGTCACATACACATGCATGCCAAATACAGCGTGATCGAGGAGGTCAAGGTATTTGAGACCGGGAAGGCCGAGAGCAGATATGAGCAGTTTCGGGTTTTGATGATGAGTGCACATGCACACCAAGTGCGTCCCGCTGCCGCCTGCCAAGATGCAATGCTTCGGATGAAGGGCAGCAAAGGTTAAGAAGCCGGTGCGAGGGTTTTCATAGTTTTGCTTGTATATATCATATATCTCACACAAATTTTCCAAAGCAAGCCTTTTCTGAGCTCTACTTTTGGTTCCATCAAACTGTCGCACCGTGACACGGTCGGTCTTGCCGAGACACATTCGGCTCATCTGATCGGACTCATAAAATAGCTATACTTTCACCTTGACTGCGTCCGACACCATCAGAAATTTCCTCGCTTCATAGGCAGCATGTTCAGCGAGAGTAAGCAGTGAGCACTGGGCACGCAAACACGGTGTCACCCCTTGTTTGTGTCCTTCCTGATATTTCACTACGTTCGTAGATTTTTATTTTCGCGATGTAATAAATGGTTGTGCAAATGGTTTCTCGGTTATTGGAATGTGATTGCTATATTGTGGATGCTTCTCTCTCCTTGTAATTCATGGTAAGGTATAACTCATAAATCATCTACTACCACAATTTGGAGATATTTCTGCCATTTTGTTTGACCCTTGACCTCACGAGTTAGAACACTTGTGCAACACAACATTCAAGATCAGATGACTAACATTATCATCCCATCACGTGTCTCGAACGCCAAAAGCCTTGTATTTCAGCAATATACCGTTCTAAATACATATTCATATTGGTCACGATAAACTAGCGCGAAAACAATCATGCATGCCTAAACTTGAACGGTATGTAGATGATGATGAATTGGAGTTTAGGGGCGCGTCGACTGCCAGGCTCATTTTGCGCCCATAACTGTGTTTACAGGCAATCTACCATGCTCCTGCAGTAGTCAGTAAGACATAATCTTCAGGGGCGGCGATATTTAACATCAAAACGTGCTTGTCGAAGGAAGGTAAAAATGTCCCCAGACGACACGACCCCAGAGTCATCCTTTAGCAGCATACGCAGTATCGCTGTTTACCCGTCCTAAAATCTGGTGTCGTAGAGGTTCCAACAGTAAACAGCCTATTAAAACATGATAAACGGTAAGCGGGTCAGAACACCGTGGGCATAAAGGTCGGTTATCACCAGTCAGCATATAGCTGTGTCGCGAAGACATGCCCTATCCTCAATCGACAGAGCGTCACTTCCTCTCGTCGCGAGGTCCGGTGTGAGGACTGCCACATTCCTAGCTCTGGTTTTATAACTTTCAGCTTACTAGGTTTGGAGTGCCATGCTCGTTGCCATTCCGATCGTATATATGATACAATGGAGGGATATAGACCTCTTTGCGGAAGGGGCAGGCGAATTTCACGGCCATTACTGGTAGCGTGGTTAGCGGCTATATCGGCAGCTTCACTTCCAGCCAGTGAAACATGGCTGGGGATCCAGCAGAATACGATATTTTTGTCGAGACCAGTTGGGGATTTTACGATGCGTAGAATCCTTTGGACAAGCCTGTTATCCGAGTTGAAAGACTTCATTGCCCAAAGACTGCTCAAAGAGTCAGTAAAAACCACGTGATTTGTGGTCTGGTCATCCTGGATATTGTAAAGAGCTTGCAAGATGGCATATAGTTCAGCAGTAAAAATTGACGCCTGCTTCGGTAAGCAGAAATATCCAATACCGCGTCGACCGACGCACGCGCATCCCACTCCCGACGAGGACTTGGAGCCGTCTGTGTAGATGCGAGAGAATTAACGGTACTGGTATATTTTCTCCAACGCCAGCATGCGGAATTCTTCGGAGTTGACACTCCACTTCTTCGAGCAGGACAGAGTAAGGTCAGTCTGCACTGGGACAACCTGCCAAGGGGGGATATTCGGAGTGACAGCGCGTGCCACAGAACCTGGTTTAATGTTGCATTTACGAAAGGTCGGGGCCATGCGCCAAGAAAAAGGTTGGACACGCTGATTACTGGATGACCGGCGTGGCAGCGATGGCCTTGAAAATGTCCATTGGTGCTTTCGGTTCTGTGCGACCTTACACGAGTATCTCGCTCCCAGTAGTGTACGGCGTAACGCAAGAAGAAATTCATCAGTCTCAGCCATTAAGCTATCGACCGGTGAAGTACGGAAAGCTCCAGTGGCAATACGAAGGGTTGTATTGTGGATTACGTCCATACGGCGCTTCGTTGTAGCGCACGCCCCATCATAGATAAAACATCCATAGTCGATTGTAGAGCGTACGAACGATCGGTACATCAGCAGCAAGATATATCTGTCTGCTCCATACGAGCACCTGGAGACAGTAGGTTGGTTGGTTGGTTATTGGTTTTACGACACGTCGACCGTTGAGTCATGTAGCGTCGCCAATCTCTCACGCCGATTGGTCGCGGGCGAAGAGTAGCGACAGGTGAGACTCGAACCCACAACCTTTCGATTGTGAGACGAGCATCTTACCCCTAGACCACTCGTCCCCACCTGGAGACAGTACTCATCACCTGCAGTCTCTTAGTACATTTCTGCGCAAGATCTTTGATGTGGGTGCTGTACGTCAGTCGGCGGTCCATCCATATACCTAGGAACTTGACAGCAGGCTTGAATGGAATATGGCGTCCGTTGAGCATAATAACGGAGTCGGTGCAATAGCGTCTGCGGCAGAAGTACACAGCGACGGTTTTCGACGTGGACATGACGAAGCCTGTTTTATCATACCAACCCTGCACCTTCCGGACAGCCAGCTGCAGTTGCCTCTCTCCCGTGCGAACAGTGTGAAGAGTACCAGACGGCGAAATTATCTACAAATAGCGCTTTGCCTACGGAAGTCGGCAGTGATGTACCTACATCATTGATAGCAACAGCAAACAATGCTACACGTAATACACTTCCCTGCGGGACTCGTTAAGTTGTGAAAACGTGCCAGAGAGTGAAGCCCGGTTCACACCGCGACAGGATGGGATGAGAAACGGCGCTGCCGGCCGCTCGCCTGCGATTTTGTGACGTCACATGACCAAATATGGTAAGCGACCGCCCCGGCCGTTTGGGCTCTGGCCTTTGCCGGTGTGAATCGGAGATGGGTCAGACGAGAAACGGCGCCGTTTGGCACGAACAAGAAAAGTTGGATTGAAGTCAACTTTTCTCGTGGCGTTCTGTTGTCGGGGAATACGGAGCAAGGGATACCGTTGGGAGATAGGTGTGCTTTGAGGATGGAGGTGAAGTATTTGCTCAATATTTCAGTCCAAGATGGTCTACACTGAAGCACCGCATTGATTGTATGTGTTTTGGATGCTCGATATAATTTAACATTAAGTAGGTAGCTACCTACGGTATATATCAATATCAAGGTAAAATGTGACTTTTTTTATTTTTTTTTATTTTCATATGGGGTATTTGAACGTGGAAATGATGATGCGACTACTCATTTTCTCTGCAAGTGATTACTTTTCAGTTGGCAAAGAAATACACTAGCAAAATCTTCACTACAAATATAGCATATTGCGTATACTGGTTTTCCGGTTAGGTTAGGTTAGGTTAGGTTAGGTTATGTTTTGTTATGTTAGGCTAGGTTAGGTTATGTTAGGCTAGGTTAGGTTAGATTATATTATATTATGCTATGATACATTTTATATATTATGCTGAAAATGAGTGACCGCATCGTCTTCATCATGCCAGAAAGCATACCATTACAAAAAAAATCCACAAAATCACATTTTACTTTGATCTTGATATTTACCCTACCTACTTACTACCTATCACTATAATGGTAGCACTTGCGAAGTATATGATTAGTTTGGTTGTTTTATTTGCTCATTGGTAGCATGGATGGTGTATTAATATAACATAAAATAAACAACCAAGTCTAGCTGTTATTGGGCAAGCCTGTTATAGGGCAACCTAACAGTCATTGGACAGACTTCAACATTGCATCTAACGATCTAATCTCACAAACATGAGCTTCATTACTATAACTTCACTTGGAAATATGTTGAGTGGGGGGCACCAGTGTTTTGTATTTTTGGGAGACAAGGCCCCTAAAAATGCAAAATGATGCTAGTATGCCCGTTACCACAATGAGTATAGTATACTCACCTGTGCCACATTCAGTATGACTTAATTATGACAACATTGTTCCGACTCCTGAACTATTTAGGTTTCCAGGGCAATACCAGGGCAAAATGAGCAGGCCTTGCTGCAGAAAGACAGACGAGCTTGTGAAGTGGTCCAAAAAGTGGCAAATTAAATTTAACTTTGATAAGTTTAAAATTATGGGTGTATGTAGGCAGCATATCAGGGATCCATACTTGATGGGTGGCCAAGTATTATCTATGACTCAACAGGAGGATGTAGGTGCTATTGTGGATACAAAATTGGGGGCATCAGAACAGACCAAAGAAGCCAGGAAGAAGGCATTGAATGCTTGGGACAACACATAGGAATGTATCATACAATAGTGAAGTCATCACCAAGCTTTGCTGTGCATATGTCAGGCCGCTCTTGCAATACTGTGTTCAAGCCTACTGAAGTGCAACTGCAATACTGCATACTGTGCAATACTGTGATTTGAAGTCTGGAGCATAGCTTGGACAAATAAAATATAGACTAACCTGTAGGTCAACACCCACACTATTTTTGGTGCTCAACTTTGGAATTGTCTCAATAATGTCTTGATCAGCACAAGTGGCAATGATGCTGTGCTTATGAACTACAAAGCCAGTGGGAGCTCATACATGTAGAATGATGATGCTGAAGCCAAATGCTACTAATCCATTTTAGCATCAAGGTGAATTTAGCTTTGTTGATTCAGTTCACTTTTGGATTTATGCTAATAAAACTGACACTGGAAAATCATCGTTTGCACAAGTCAAAGGCAATTATTTCATGACACATTTTGTTCAATGACACGACATTACCAAAATGAATAGACATAATGACATAGATGATAAATGCAACTATGATCCACAAGGACTGACAGACTGTGACTGAGAATGGAGTCTGACAACTTGTCCAACATTCAACTACCCTGTTGGTGAAGAAATGACTTAACGTTGTCAGGCTATGGTTAAATTTCAGTGTTAATTGATGACCACTAATGGCATCATGGCTGTTACATTCATACATTACATTACATTCATGGGTCTAATATTTGTTGTGCACTGTGCAGGTCTTAATGCTGACAGTTAGAAACATTGAGGATGCTTCCAGACATTCAGGATGCATCTGCATCCCAAAAACAACAGCTTCACATGGGCATTTGTCATACCCAAGCCAGCTTTGAGCCCATGTCTGATTGGCCAAAGATGTCATTCCAAACATGTTTAATTACCTTTTTAATCTCAATGAGATATTCCTTGCATAATACAAGCCAGCCCACAATTAAATTCGCCAAGACCAACACACCTCACGTACCGCACAAGCAATGAGTGAGGTGCGCCACTTTCGTAAACCAAGCGCCAGTAAGGGATTCGTCCGTTGTTACCAATTCGCGTCTCGAATATTTCCCATGTTACCATATGCCCAACTTTTGCCGTTCCTGTTCGGCAGACAAGAAAGTTTCTTATCCGTTTCGGTCTGTCGCGGTGTGAACCGAGCTTGAGCCGCCTATTCTAACACGAAACGTTCTGGAAGCTAAAAAATTGGTCAAGAAAAACCTCATGGAGCCTCTGACATTCATACTATGTAACTTCGTCAGTATACCGTGACGCCATGTCGTGTCTCGAACGGATATGTAGTTTTAAGAGCAAAACCATATTTTGTAAATTTTTGTAAAACTTTTTTGCTTCGAAAGATTCTATCGAACTTCGTTTCTGCACTTCTTTAAATCGCATTGTGACTGTCCCGGAAGGTAAAATGGGTGACGTGACCTAAGGTCACGATTTCACGATTTAAAATATCCCGTAAACGATAATTTTGACATAGCCAAAAGATACAGTGGGTCATTGTGAGTTCACCGATATATACTTTTGCACAATTCAGATTGTTCTTCATTGAATTATAGACCAGAAAAGACACCCTTGTTAGGTGACATCTAAAAAATTCCAGATGCTATAACTCCTTGACCGTTGACCTGATCTTTCTAAAAATGACATAGCTGGATTCTGCGCATCAGTTAACCCCACACAAATATTTGCATACAAATATATAATATTGAGCGTTATTCTGGCCCTTTCAATTGTCGATTTGTCGTGGAATTCCCCATTCCGTATGGCGGCCTTGGCCAATTTCATTCGGTTTGGTTTGAAGAGCACACTCAAGAAGAGCTAGATTGGATTTCACATGGACGTATTGTGTCATACTGGTGCAAAACACTATTTCCCTCTTCGTTCCTGTTGTGATTTCAATTCAGGTTGGTTGTGATAAGTACGTTCCGTCGTGATCCCTCTGCCTTTCCCGCCGATCCTCGATTCCTCTGGCAGCGATATTGACATGCAGACCCCGAGACCGCCGCCTCCGGTTTACAGTTATGTGTCATTACGGTTGGTTCAAGGTCAGGAATCCACCATAGTTATCAGTCCAATATATCCACCAATGGATTCACCAACAGCCACTCAGGCAATCGTCTCACATAGTCTTTCTCAATACAATGTCGTACGTATCCGCGTTTCGTGCCTATTAAACCACTCGTTATATCCGGCTATGCCTAGCCGTCACAGTCGGAACGCAGACATGACTTCATGAAATACATAACCAATCGGCATCTAGCGGATCGGCACTTGAAACCTATTAATAAATATCCGTGTATATATAACTATGCAGTTTCTAGTGGTTAAAACATTTGTCATCATGGTTTTCATCGCATTTCAACCCCATATAACTATACATGCAGGTTTCCAAACAGAGTATCCTACTTCATTCATCAGCAGCACGGGGCATATGGAAAAGTTCTTGACTGGATTGAAACATTGCTAAGGGGAAGGAAACAAAAGGTCGTATGCAATAGATATCAATCTGAATAGAAGGATTATGATTGGTGTGCCACAGGGCTCCGTTCTAGATACTCTTCTATTTATAATCTTCGTGAACAATATTGAGGCTAGGCTGAGGAATAGGCTGCTAAAATCTACTCATCATATCAAACTGGTAACAATGGCTACGAGGCCGGGGGGCGGCTGGTCGGCCGGTCGGCCAGTCCGCGGCCTTTTTGCGGCCATCCGGCCGGCAGGGAGACGCTTCCCCGGTGCGCCTACCGTTGGGGTGTGGGTTATCAGCGATAGATAACACACATGCCAAATCGGACGCACCGGGGTATGCGATGGAGAAGGCAGGCTTCAGCAGGGGAAGGGGTGGACGGAACGATAATGTGCACATCACGCCACGTTCGCCACTGTCACCTGTTGACAGAAAACGGACACACAACCGCACGGTTTCACCGTCAGGACTTCGCTGGCTCCTCTAGCGGACAACTGAGGAACTATTTTTGACGTTATGAACTCTGGACGTAATGCACGCTCCCTCTGAAGCCATTTTTGGACGTTGTAATCCTTGAACGTTATGAACTCTGAACGCACCCTATCCGAGTCATTTTGGACTTTAATTCGCATTTTGGACGTTATGATCCTTGGACGTTGTGAGTTTTGGACGTTATGAATATTGGCACTAAATGAACTCTGGATGTTATGAATGCTCCTCTTCAACATACAGACACAGACACAGACACAGACACAGACACAGACACAGACACACACACACACTTTGAGATAATCTTCGCACAGCTTGTTTTTTTAACCCTGCTCGGAACCGTAGGCATCCATACAGTAGGCATACGTATTATATATATGGTTTATATTTACCTCATAAGAGTCCTTATAGAGATCACAGAACATGCGTACAAAAAATACGCAAAAAGGAGTAAAACTTGGAAAGTAAAAATTATTTGAGAACAAACAAAAACAGCCGTCGAGCACACACATCAGACGAGCGCAGTGGCGGCGTTTCGCAGAAGCCCAGATAGCTGGTGGCTGGCTGCCAGCAGCAGCAGCACCACCACCAGCAGCAGCAGCAGGTGTGATCGATCAGCCCAGTACGCACGGCACCGAGCGGCTATTTTCAGCCGCCGCATCAAGGCTATCCCCGACATACCCACATCCAGTGTAATCATCCGCCCGCCGGCTGGACCAACAGTGCGCTGACATCAACTCTGACGCTACATCACCCAATGGCAGCCTTAATCTAGCTATCTTCGTCGGACAAATGAAAACAAAATGTTTCCATTCTTATAGCAGACACACAGAGACGTGACGGCTTTGGTAACCGGCGAGCAGGGCGTACGGGCGAGTGACGTCACAGGCAGGCCGATCGGTCACCGGCCCGGCGGAAACACTGGGTAATAGTATAGGGTTCGACGCAAGGAACGGACTTTCTCCGGTTCCGTGGCGGTGTGAACGGGACTTCTGCATCTGTAAACATCTGCCGCAATTGCATCTTCTGACAGGATTGCCATGCTGTAGGGTAGCCGACGTCACACTGTGGCGCTAACGGCACACTGTGGCACCGACGGCACACTGTGGCACCAACGGCACACTGTGGCGCTAACGGCACACTGTGGCACCGACGGCACACTGTGGCGCTAACGGCACACTGTGGCACCAACGGCACACTGTGGCACCAACGGCACACTGTGGCGCTAACGGCACACTGTGGCACCGACGGCACACTGTGGCACCAACGGCACACTGTGGCGCTAACGGCACACTGTGGCACCGACGGCACACTGTGGCGCTAACGGCACACTGTGGCACCGACGGCACACTGTGGCGCTTGCGGCACACTTTGGCACCGACTGCACACTGTGGCACCGACGGCACACTGTGGCACCGACGGCACACTGTGGCGCTAACGGCACACTGTGGCACCGACGGCACACTGTGGCACCGACTGCACACTGACGTCGATGGCACATTGCGGCGCGAACGGTACACTGTGTCGCCGACGTTACACTGGTTGGTTGGTTGGTTATTCGCTTTACGACACATCGACCGTTGAGTCATGCAGCGTCGCCAATCTCTCACGCCGATTGGCCGCGGGCGAAGAGTAGCGACAGGTGAGACTCGAACCCCCAATCTTTCGATTGTGAGACGGGCAACTTACCCCTAGACCACTCGTCCCCTACGGTACACTATGGCACAACCAAAGGTCCGGTAAGAATTGTGGTCTGGTAAGAATGCAATGAAGCTCGGCCAAAACATAGGCTTTGCAATACATGCTCCATTGCTTATAAGGCAGTGCCATTATGCCGTTTCCATTACATGAAGGTCACCAGCAATTCACTTTTTGTTTTGAACTTCTTATACTATAATTTAATATGTGAAGACCTTGTTCACTCTCAAAACACGAATTCACGATACATTCTCCACGAAGAGTTTCTGTGTGCGTTAAGCATGTATCCATTGACGGCCAACGACATCATTGCTACCAGCGCTTCCTGGAATGAGTAGGTTAACACGCCTTACTACCCGTTACATCGAGACAGAAGCGGTGTACCAACGGTCGAAAAACCATTTTACCATACAAAATACGGGTTATATAGGGCCTAATATTGCTTATTGCTTAGCCTAAGCAGAAGTGCCCATCCGTGCCCGTGTGACCTAATTATGTGCATTTCCAGGGATGAGAAAGTCATGGTAAAGCAAGCTAAGGTAGACAACACCACTCCCGACTCCTTCTCTTGCTGGACAGATCCAGCCACCAGATATTAGTAAAAAGATGTTCCTGAAGCCATCTCAGACAAATAACAACGCCAGTAACGTCGTCGAGCGCTCCGGGGAAGACTGCTTGGGTGTTAATGGGGAACATATGAAGCATGAAGACTAAGCAATATTATTGTTTTCATTTCTGGATATCGTAGTGGTACGATTAAAATGTTAGATGTGATGCGCAACATGCCACAGGTTATTGCATGATAGTGAGTGAAACGTTTCTCATGGTCACAATTTTACAATTCTCTTGGATTAGAGAGGTACGTATTAAGCCCTGTGAACTTCCATTTAGGACTTGTGTTGTAACCATTGAAACCTGTCGATACAAACAGAACGATACCTTCCGAGATAAAGCTGGGTTTTTTTTTCTTGCATTGAGTGAACACATGTTGAAGAAAATGATGTAGACATTATACTTCCATAAATAAACATTGGCAATGCTATGCCATCTCAATCTGTGTGCTACAATACCGAACCTATTAGTTCTGGCCATGAATTGGACATGTCAACTTGGCTCCAGCCGTATCCTATTCTTTGACATGTGGTGGAAGCAATTGAAACGTGTCTTGTATTGACTAAAATTGCAAGTCTTGCTATTGAAAGAGGTGTGCCAGCGATATGCTTGAGCTATTAACCATTATGTATGATGATATGCTATCTTCAACAATTAGCATGCAATATATTGTGGAACTATTTAAGGATGCATCTTCAGATTGTTCAATGCATAAGACATAACGGCTGGTTGAAACGTTGAGATGGACTTTAAATTGCACCGAATCACTAGGTTTTCAAGCATGTGTATTAAACCTTTAGTTTTTGGTATTTTCCAGTGCAACTACAAAAGACCGGTTCAAAGGTCGGCATAAATTACAAGTAGCGGTGAAAAAAAACCGTCAGTCCTGACCAGGCCTTCGGCTCCTACATACTCCACCTCCAGTCACAACTCATAAGCGCCCCCGCGTGACAGTCGTTCGTGGGTTCTTTTACGATGCATTCGACTGCAGGGTCCTATAAGCACCGCCAACCTCCCACGCCGACTGGTCGCGGGTGGACTCGATAATCCCGCCGGCTGCGGGATTCGAACCCACGATCCTATAATCAAGAGCCGAACGCCCTACCGACTGAGCTACCGCGACGCCGGGACAGCAGCTCGGATAGGCGGCGGTTACACCGTCAGTCCGCCAGACTCGCCGTCCCACTTTACAGTACCGGGCACTGCGCTGACTGCCGTGCCTGGGCTGATCGACACGACACATTGGCACCCAAATACTGCTTGTCGGAGTGATTCCAACAGTGTAGGAAGGTAGAAAGATGCTTACCAGGCAAAATTATCACAAGCGTAGTTAAATTACCTACATCTTCGGTGGCGGAAAATAGAATGCACATTTGTCACCTCTTACAATTGTCATTGCACGCACCGACCCCTGGTGGCGGGTCTTCTCAGAACCAGCACCGACCCCTGGTGGCGTGCTTTTTTTCTTCAAAAACAGCACCGCAGACGCGTGGATCTGAGCTCGCCTCACCTGGTCACCGGTCGAGCACAGGCCAGGTCAGCCGACCACTGGGCGACACAGCACCTGGTCAGCCGACCACTGGGCGACACACCACCTGGTCAGCCGACCGCTGGGCGACACACCACCTGGCCAGCCGACCACTGGGCGACACACCACCTGGCCAGCCGACCACTGGGCGACACACCACCTGGCCAGCCGACCACTGGGCGACACACCAGGTGCCGACCACTGGGCGACACACCACCTGGCCAGCCGACCACTGGGCGACACACCACCTGGCCAGCCGACCACTGGGCGACACACCACCTGGCCATGGGCAACACGTCGCCTTCCGGCGCGGCAGCATCTGAGCATGGTGCCAACGAGACGACTGGCGGGACAGCTCCCAGGGGCAGACAGCCGAATGGGTGTAAACAATCCAGCGACGGCGCAATATACTACGGCCGGCCGTAGACGACCCCGTCCTGATTTATTATTAACGCTCCAGCTACCGGCCTTTGGACGAGTGTCGAACAGCTGCTTCCTTCATACTTTTGCACCAGTGTGGACGAAAACGACCCATCGACAGATACATGAATTACGGGTCACATGGATCAGATGCACCACACTTGTCCATCACCGCTGACAATGTCACCATCATCTCCTGGCGGATAAAGCTTCGCTTACTCGTCAGCCAATCGCCGTCGTAGTGAGTTACTCAGCACCCGCTGATAGCCAAATGGCCAGAACATGGCTGTCTGCCTTCACCGGGCAGGAGCCTCGCCGCGGCCAGTCGTCGTGCGCGTGGGGTAAATCACTTTTCCACTACATCGCAGATACTTCCGGAAACTGGTAGGCTTTCTTTTCGCGCGCCTCGAACCTTCCATCGCGTCGGCGACGCCGTTGAAATTCAGATTCCCGCAGTCCGCGCGGCGTGAGTGTAGCGGTGGTGTGAACCATGGATACACAACACACACTGTGAGACTCCAATATCTGGCTAGTGTAGCGGTGGTGTGAACCACTGATGCACAACACACACTGTGAGACTCCAATATCTGGCTAGTGCAGCGGTGGTGTGAACCACTGGTGCACAACACACACTGTGAGACTCCAATATCTGGCTAGTGTAGCGGTGGTGTGAACCATGGATACACAACACACACTGTGAGACTCCAATATCTGGCTAGTGTCGCGGTGGTGTGAACTACTGATGCACAACAAACACTGTGAGACTCCAATATCTGGCTAGTGCAGCGGCGGTATGAACCACTGGTGCACAACACACACTGTGAGACTCCAATATCTGGCTAGTGTAGCGGTGGTGTGAACCATGGATACATAACACACACTGTGAGACTCCAATATCTGGCTAGTGCAGCGGTGGTGTGAACCACTGCTGCACAACACACACTGTGAGACTCCAATATCTGGCTAGTGTAGCGGTGGTGTGAACCACTGATGCACAACACACACTGTGAGACTCCAATATCTGGCTGGTGTAGCGGTGGTGTGAACCATTGGTGCACAACACACACTGTGAAACTCCAATATCTGGCTATTGTAGCGGTGGTGTGAACCATTGGTGCACAACACACACTGTGAGACTTCAATATCTGAATAGTGTAGCGGTGGTGTGAACCACTGATGCACAACACACACTGTGAGACTCCAATATCTGGCTAGTGTAGCGGTGGTGTGAACCATTGGTGCACAACACACACTGTGAAACTCCAATATCTGGCTAGTGTAGCGGTGGTGTGAACCATTGGTGCACAACACACACTGAGACTCAAATATCTGGCTAGTGTAGCGGTGGTTTGAACCACTGATGCACAACACACACTGTGAGACTCCAATATCTGGCTGGTGCAGCGGTGGTGTGAACCATTGGTGCACAACACACACTGTGAGACTCAATATCTGGCTAGTGTAGCGGTGCACTATGGGCCATGGGAACGGCCTGAAAGGTGACATATCACTTAATTTACAAAGTGCATACGTAAAAAGTCTGTTTCGGAGGTGGTTTTCAACGTAGAAACTGATTCTGGCAACCGCTTTTTGTTCCTGATGCAATTTCGTGAAATATTGTTATCGTAAATATGTCATGTAAAAGAGTGCGGTGCGAGTCATTTAACAACTATGCGGCATATCTTCTCGTACATTTGCAAATACGATGAACCCGGAAATATAATTGTAGAGTTTGTAATAATATTAAGCACTCGGTAACGTGAAACATGTATTCGGCATTATCTATCGGTGGAAACCAAAGATTATACAACACAAAAACAAAACAATGAAAACAAGGCAAAACCAACCGCCCTCACTCACTGAAGTCTGAGTCGCTAATGTTTTGCTCTGCGACGGCTTGCAGCAGACTCCAAGCGTCTGAGATCAAGGACCTCTAAACCCAGGCTGCTGCTTGAAAACGCTGATTTGCGGCGGAGGAGCTGATGAGCTGGTTCACTGCTCAACAACAGGTACCTGAACTGGTCGGTGATGTGCCGTCGCGAGTCTTTACGTGCACGACCGATGCGGTATGCACGGACGTCCTTGTTGCGGGACTTCTGGGCTTCCTCGCTCATGATTCCCATGGCAAAGAGCAGTGATGCGATGACTTGACCTCCGTAGATCAGCACTCTGTGCATTGTTACTGGCATCGGGTACCAAGGGTACAGCGCAACATATAACTTTGCCGTGCAGTCGCAGTAGTCGGCGAATTTGCTTAAGTCCATTTGGTACCCAGATGCCAGTATTTGCAGGATGGTATGGAGGCGACGGATGAGACCTTCGTGAAATACCAGCTACTTCTGGCAGATTCGACTCGTCGCTGAACGCCCGTCTGGCCGTGTTGCCGTATTTCGACGTTCCGCCGCTACCTGCTGTAGGCTGGTCCACGTGGAGGTGCAGAAGATGTCACAACTGATCTTGGACGACCTTCTTACGCCGAATGACTTCCTCTTTGTCAGTTATTGACCTTCAATGCCACTTTTTATGTTCCGTCTGTAGCTGATGTGCAAGACACACTCGAAGAGTCAGATCCAGGCATGCAGGGTGCTCAGGCCGAGTCGCAGATGTTCTCTGTTGACTGTCAACCGACGCACACGGTGAAGATGATTTGCCGATGTACCCTTCACGTTCACGACATCTTGCTTCAGCCACTCTGCATTAACCCTCGCCAGTATTCGGCATTTTACCACCTTCGGTCGTATAGGGGGAGGGGGGGGGGTCGACCCCCCTGGCGATTCGAAACCGTGCATGTTACGAAAACGAACCAAAGACCAAAGTTATAGATCTGGCCGAGATCTCGCGATTGGAATTCAGTATGACCTTCTACGGTCAATGGTTGACCTTCCAGGTCAGGTCAAAGGTCTAAAATTGATTTGTTTTGTATTTTCCTAAGAAAATCGTCAGTTATACCGAAACTACTGTCTAAATATGCACGAAATGGCCGGAAATATGTTTATTGGGACCTTGCGAACATAACGACATGTCACACGATGTGATCGGACCAATATGTCATGCACCAAATGAGTCAAAGCCGTGACCCCAAATATCCAAATTTTTGAAAAGTGGTTCCAATTTCGAAGTTTAAAGTTCCCTAGGGTAAAAATGGACGCTGAATTCGAATTCAGCACGAAAAATTACCGCAGGTCAGCTAAAAAAAAGGTCGAAAGGTCAAACGAGGTCAACAGCGGTCACCGATTTTTGGAACATTATTTTTCAATGGGAACCCAACACATAACAAAACACATAATACCAGTCGATGTAAGCAACAATGTCATGTTTAGGTGCGATAATCACGTATTTGTTGAAAACTGGTCGGAGGTGCTCCCCTTTATGACCTCATAACTCCGTGACCTGACATGACCTCCCAAAAAAAGTTCACCAAAAGTCGTCAAAAGGGTGCCACAGAGGGTACTGAAAATCTCAGAGCGATCCGTTCATCGGTTTGGAAGGAATACACAAAAACCTTAGGGGGGGTTGCACCCCCCCCCCTATACGGGCGAGGGTTAACTTTGATAAATCTTTTGCAGTGCCGACTGGATTTAGTCCATTTAACTTTCAGCTGGACTATAAAGGAACTTAGGGGAAGTTGAGGTAGGTTGTGCCAATTTTTACTTGATAGGGCCTTGAGAGCATGTGGTGAGACATATATATTATTTGTGCACATATTCTGAAAGAGCGGTCTTTTGGGCGTAAAAGAGCGGTCTGAATCACGTCTGAGCGGTCTTCTGAAAGAGCGGTCTGAGTCACGTAAATATTTTTCTCCAACAATTATAAATCGGTGATATTTGGAGTTGTTCTGACGTATCACCGTTGTCTCAACTTATCCCGGGCGTGGAAAAAGTTGATCCTGGTGGTGGGGGAAGTTGACCAGACACCATATTTACGTTGACAAATTCTGTGACGACTACTGGGGAGTGTTACTTTTAGTGTTGCAGGCATTTTGGGATCACTTTTTGCCATCTCACATGTTTTAGCGGGAAAACATGAAAGCTATCAGAAAATACCACGTAATATACTTCGACCAAGATTTCATCACCTTTTTGTCTGGTATTGTCACACCATAACCCATCACAGAACAATCTACTCAAGGGCAATAGGCTGAAATATAATTTTATGCCAATTTATGTCATGTTTCATAATAAAAACATCAGCAGCGCGCAACACATTAACAGGCCACTGCTCATCCACGGCTCATCTTGCCCCGGTCGCGATAACTCAACTAGCCCCATACAAACCTCACTTCAGACAAAATATGGCTGCCGATCTCCTGCCATCCCACACCAGTGGCTTTGGTTGATGTCAAGAGGAAACGCATACCTATACTTGTGTGATATGATCCGAAGCCTCCCTGTTACCAATTAAGGAACATACAAACATATCCAAGTCGAGGAAAAATTACTTCAGCCCTTAAAAAAGAAAATTTTTGTTCAGGGTTCACTAGATGTCTACCGCTCCCGGCCAGCCGCCCAACCAAAAATGAAGACATTATTCGAAGTGTCGGCAGCTGGCTTATAAGTTCTCATGACACCATAGGAGGTGAGATAATGGGGGTGGCTCAACCTACATGTATGCTCAACTAACCTTACTTTCCCCTATATCTCGGCTGCAACGGGTCGGTTTGTCTGGCTCTATACCTTGCTCCTTGAGGAAAGTGGAAATAGTCTGCACTGCGACTTGTTTCAGACCGCCACTCTGATAAATATACTCAAATGCTGCTTTTCTGGACATTACTGATTCAATATAGGGGAGATCGGGTCTAGTTGATATACGAAACGGTCCATACAACATTTTCTCCAAAAGTATGAAGCCGGGTGCCATCGTTACCACACATGTTGCAACTGGCATCCTCTTCTCCCGGCAAAAACAAGCGCAAGTCCTTTCGTCCCACGGCTGCCGAATGGTGACGATGTGGCAATTTTTTGTTTGGAGAAAGTAAAATTTAGGCTTGGCGTAGATGTAGCTATCTCCTCGCTGCCCTTCCGTAGTCAAGAGTTATCTTGAGTTTCGCTAAAATTGTATCAACTTGACCAGGTCTCCACTATCATAATAAAATAAGTACTTCGAAAATAAAACTGAAATAACTAATAAGGATGGTTAGGGTTATATACCAATGATACCTGAATGTTGCAATCATGACAGAAATCATTATTGGACAGATGAATACACTTAATGAAGGCTTGGTATGCCTTAACTATTAATCAAATAAATATTTATCGAACAATATAGATGGCGCTGTTCAGAACATCAATCTAGTTCAAGCCAGTTTATTCCTGTTAGCGCAAAATTCCGCAGAAGTATACAATCGAGACTTGTAGCCAAAGTATGTATCTACTCCATCAAATACAAATCAGAGTGTAGGTCAGTGAGGTTTTAAAAAATCCATAATATACTCATCGTGATATATTATCTGCATCGTATATTACTTTCCAACACTAGATTATCTACAGAAAGTTGCTGGATTGGTCAAATTGTTCATTTGTACCCATAATCTACTCATGATCTGAGCAATTCAATTATATGCAAAATGATTGGCTTCGAGCCTCAGAAGAAGAATGAGAATACTTAGAACCTGAGAATGGAATTGTGCGGTTGCAACGACACAGATAAACACGTCATAATAGTATGACTTGGTGCGTTATTTGTGGACACGGGTGCTGGTATATCGAAGACACAGCAATGTTTTAGAACACTGGGAACATGTTGCAGACGGTCTACGGTAAAACTGTCAAGTTTTAACAAACTTCGAAATTCGAGAAGTGTCACTTTTTAAGCCATTCTGGCCCATTGTGCGGTGGTGTGGTTCACTGGGGCAGAACACACACTGCGAGACCCTAACATCTGGCAAGGAAAGGTGAAATGTTGCTAGATTTACCAATCAACCAGTTGCCGAAAGGCTGGCATCCGATTTCTTCTCGGACACCATCGATTCTATATAATCTGTAATGGTCTCTGAGCTGATGTGCCGGGACAAGACGACTGGCATCCTCGCACTCGGCCAAGGTCGTCCAATAAGCCAAGGCGCCGTCAATTGTGTATGTGAAGGTCAAGGATCTGGCGGTATGGATGCGCAAAAAAATATGACCCTATCACAATACACATTTTGCTCACTGGGACAGACTAATTGCTCAGTGGGGTTGACTGTCGTCAACTAATCCAATGAAGCTTGAAACTGCTCGCATCTGTCTCTGAAAATGTATGACCAGTGGCACCGAAACTGTTCCATAGTCGAGAGGGGGTCGAGCTATTTCATACTCTCTTGTGTACTCCTGGGTATGGCATTAATGTTCACACATTTCGGGCGCCAGAAAGGCTGCCTTCCAGGACACGTCATCTTGAGTCACAGGTCGTACTTTGCACTTTATCTGCCGAGACATGCTCCTTGATAATCGGCATAGTCAGCTGCTGTTTGGTTCTGGGTCCGATCATGCCTGATTAGTCGGCACGGATCTAACGCAACCCCGCTGTAAAACAAAGTTTAATCTGCTTGTGCTAATCACAGCCATGGTAAAGATCAAACGAAGCACCAGACGCAGACGCGTCTGGGCTGCCAGTGCCATTGGCACCCATTGGTACACGTCATTGGTACACGTCGATTGGGCGGTGATGTCACAGTCTGGGCAACAAAGCCACCACCGGAAACAAGTGGCGGATTGTCAATGTGACACGTGTTGTGTGCATCACAGCCGACAGACGCAATGTGACTTCAAAGTATTTGGGGATGGGTTTGCGTCCCCCTGGGTTTATCAAGGTGAGAAGCTGGGCGAGGAGGGGAAAAGATGGCGATCCGAGTGTGTGGTGATTATTTGCCAGCTGAAACTGTGTCATATCAGGCCAATGCTTTGGCGATGCATCAGCTGGGCAGCGATTGACATCCTGTCGGTGCAGTGACTGTCTGTAAGCCGGACAGTGACGGTGGTCAGTGGGCCCCGTGACGGTGGTCAGTGGATCCAGTGACGGTGATCAGTTGGCCCAGTGACGGTGGTCAGTGGGCCCAGTGACGGTGGTCAGTGGGCCCAGTGACGGTGGTCAGTGGGCCCAGTGACGGTGGTCAGTGGGCCCAGTGACGGTGGTCAGTGGGCCCAGTGACGGTGGTCAGTGGGCCCAGTGACGGTGGTCAGTGGGCCCAATGACGGTGGTCAGTGGGCCCAGTGACGGTGGTCAGTGGGCCCAGTGACGGTGGTCAGTGGGCCCAGTGACGGTGGTCAGTGAGCCCAGTGACGGTGCGTCAGCCGGGTGAGCAGGCCGCTAACGGACAGCGGCAGCCGAGGGGGGCGCAAGCGGCAGCCGCCAACCACAACACCAGCGAGCTCGGACCTCGACGGCCGTGCGGACTCCGGCCCGGAGCAGACGCTGCCGGGCCGCCGCCGGGCCGCCGCCGCTCCACATCAGGTCACGGGCGCACCCTGCCACCAGCCGACTCGGCCAGTGGGCCGGGACAGGCGGCGGGCAGCCGCCGGTGACAGCCCGCCACCGGCTGCCAGAACGACGAGCCGCCGCCGCGCGCCACTCGTCGTCGGCCACTCGACGCGTCGATACCGACGGCCCGGCGCGGCGCCGCGTCCCAGTCCCGACGTCACGCGCGCAGACAGCAGTGATAGGCGGAAACCAGTGTTGTGCCCCGCGAGTGAAGCCGGTGTTGTGTTGACGTGCTGAGAGCAGGTGCGGCCGGCGCCAACTCTGACCCGCTGCGACGATCGGCTGCCACTGCCGCTGGCGACACGTCACTCGTCCAGTCAGTGAACAACATGGCTGGGAAGCGGTCCATTCTGAAGATCCAGCACGCAGACGGTGACGCAAAAGACGCGTCGTCGAAGTCGCCGTCCGAGGAGCGACCGGTGCGGCCCACACACGAGCACAAAGTGCGCTGGCGGTCGGCGGGGGAAGCCAAGACGCAGCTGGCCAGACGGGCCCACAGCATGCTGCACAAGTCGGCGGCGCGCGGCGATGTCGCAGCAGCTGTCGCCTCCGACCGCGCCGGCACACGGCCCGTGAAGCGCACCAGCAGTCTGCTGCACAGAACGCCGGCACGTGACGCCGCCACGGGAGCTTCTGCAGCAGGCTCTGCGGCAGACTCAACGGCAAGCCCTGCAGCAGGTTCTGTGGCAGGCTCTACAACACCACCGGAGTGTGCAGCGACAGCCACCACCAGTCTGAGCCAGGCTGCAGCGCCGAGCGCGGGTCCGACCGACCAGCAGCCACCGGAGACGCCACCACCGCCGGTTGGGCAGCTGGAGCTGGCTAGGCAGCTGGAGCCGGCGACGCAGGCGGCGTCGGCCGGACAGAACGCACCACAGCAGCAGCACTGCTGGATGTTCGCGCCGCTCTCGCCGCCCGTCGATACCGTCGGTGACACCGCCGCCGGGAAGCCGCCCTCGTTGGCGCACCGTCTGCGCCACCGCCGCCGGTGCACAGCGTGCGCAGGGCCGGCGCCGGCGGCCGAGCAGTGGCGCGCCGTGCGGGCCGAGCTGCGGCTGGCCGAGGGCGACGGCCCGTGTGCGGCCCAGCAGGAAAGCGCCGCTGCCGACGGTCCCGATACCTCCGAGCGGGCGCTGCGCGCCGGCTACGCGTGGCTGCCGCTCGGCCTGCCCGACGGCGCTGCCGGCGAGTACATGCAGCAGCTGCCCGAGCGGCAGCGGCCGTTGCTGCACTCGCCCGGCCAGCGCGAGCGCAGCCGCCGGCTGCTGCGTCAGCTGCCGGCACAGGACCTGGCGGCCGGCTGCTGCCGCCACCTGGCCGCCGCCCACCGGACCACCTTCGACGAGTTCGCGACGGCGCGGCGCGGACTGGCGCTGGAGGCGGCCACGGTGGCGCGGCTCGACTCGGCCACCAACTGCGCCGGCTGCGGACAGCCGCTGACCGCCGGCCGGCTGGTGGTCGCCGCGCGCCGCTTCGCCGGCCGCGCCTGGCACCCGGCCTGCTTCACGTGCGCCCAGTGCCGAGAGCCGCTGGCCGACCTGGTCTTCTGCGAGCTGACCGAGCAGCCGCTGTGCGCGCGCCACCACGCCGAGCGGCTGCAGCCGCGCTGCGCCGCCTGCGACGAGCTCGTCTGGGACGGCGAGTTCGTGCGCGCACTCGGCCTCAGCTGGCACCGCGAGCACCTGGTATGCGAGAGCTGCGAACTGCCGCTGTCGGGCCGGCAGTTCGTGCTGCGGCAGGGCGCGCCGTCCTGTCTGAGCTGCTACAGCGCCGTCGGCACGCCCGCCTGCCGCGCCTGCCGTCTGCCCATCCCGCTGGGCGTGCGTGAGCTCGCATACGCCGGTCACCACTGGCACGCCATGTGCTTCCGCTGCCGCACGTGTGGCGCGCCGCTCGAGGGCAGGCCGTTCGCGCTGCGGGACGGCCAGGCGCAGTGCGGCGGCTGTGGCGCCGACAGCGCCGCCGCCACGTGCGACCAGTGCGGCCGCGCCATTGCGGCCGACGAGCCGCAGATGGCCTACAAGGCACACCAGTGGCACCAGGCGTGCTTCGCCTGCTGCGAGTGCCGCGCGCCGCTGGGCGCTCGTACCTTCCTGCCGCAGGACGGCCGGCTCTACTGCGCGCGCTGCTATGAGGAGACGTTCGCGGCGCGCTGTCACCGTTGTCGTGGCACCATCACCAGCGTGGGCGTCACCTACCAGGGCGAGACGTGGCACCGCGAGTGCTTCACGTGCAACCAGTGCGACGCGCCGCTGGCCGGCCAGAAGTTCGGCAGCCACCAGCAGCGGCCCTATTGCAGCGACTGCTACACGCGTCTGTTCGCCAAGCGGTGCGACAGGTGCCGCGGCCCCATCTGCCGCGAGCCGGGCACCAAGTACAGCGTGTTCCGCGAGCGCAGCTGGCACAACGCCTGCTTCACATGCGCAGCCTGTGCCACCTCGCTCGTTGGCAAGGGCTTCATCGATGCCGACGGAGAATTACTCTGCGCCACGGCCGATTGCGCCCGCAGTCGGCTGGCGGCCGACGCCGCCAACTGAGACATCTAGCGGGACAGTGAGGAAGTTCTGTTTTACCCGTCGGTCGCGCCTGGTGTGATGTACACTGTCGGATCGCGATGATTGGTATGCAAATTGATGTGCTTAAATATACCAAGGGGATGAAAGCATTTTTTACATGTTAACTTCTTGGGAATTTCCCACCCAGCTCCTTGGCCCTCTCACTCAGCCGTTGTGCCCTTCTTGACCTGCCACCAGATCGTCTCATTGTTCATGGCAAAGGTGCTATTTTCTTCAGTGTAGGAGCCTCTTTTACTAGTTTGCCCACCCAGTGTTTATTGATTAAGCCTTGATTAGGGAATTATCATAAAGTGGCCACCGCAGAGAACACGACATCCGGCTTCACTGGCCTTCACGTGCCTTAAATGGGTTTGATCCATATGTTGCGCATAATCGAGAATCGATTGACAAAGTTGGCCTCATCGTGCCAGTTGCCAAATGGCCTTGGCCAGGGGCGGAATGCAAGAGCGCATAGCCACTAGACCTTATCTTGTCAGGACAGTGGAAACGAAGACGGGCCGACGTTCTAACGAAATATGCTACCGGGGAGACAAAGAATATTTCGATGACGTTAAATCTGGCGCAGGGTAGCCGAGCCCGCTGATTGTCCTCACTGATTGAGCTCGGAGCCAGCTGATTGCCCTCGCTGAGTGAGCTCGGAGCTCGCTGATTGTCACAAAGCCATCTTGTCGACGGCCGTTGTTGGGATATTGGGTTTCCCAGAAACCGCGGGACCTTCCGGACATTGTCTGGCCATCTGGTAGTGGCAGGCTGCCGCAGCCATCACAGACCTTGTGGCGGGCACAGGCTACCGCAACCATCACAGACCTTGTGACGGTTACAGGGTACCGCAACCATCACAGACCTCGTGGCGGGCACAGGCTGCCGCAGCCATCACAGACCTTGTGGCGGGCACAGGGTACCGCAAGCATCACAGACCTCGTGGCGGTCACAGGGTACCGCAACCATCAGACCTTGTGGCGGGCACAGGCTGCCGCAACCATCACAGACCTTGTGGCGGGCACAGGCTGCCGCAGCCATCACAGACCTTGTGGCGGTTACAGGCTGCCGCAACCATCACAGACCTTTTGATGGTCACAGGGTACCGCAGCCATCACAGATCTTGTGACTGATGCAGGAACAGCTGATTCTAATCTAATCCAATTCTCTTACAGCCCAAGGAGCCCCTGACTGCTGAGGCTTAACGTGTGCTTTGTGGCAAAACGGACTTCATCTTGGAGGTCTGATACTTCCGGCGCCTTGTGCACGCCAAGAAGGAACTCTCGCTCCTCGAGAGGGGAGGAAGGCTGCTCCAGCCACCTCGCCTTCAGCCGCATATCTGCTCGGCTGCAGAGTTTGAAAGTTACTGCCGCATTGAAAGTTCAGATTTCTTCGTAACATAAACGCATTCCCGCCTTTCCAGATATTATCATCATCCACGGTTAGAAAAGGAACTCAACTATGCTTATTTTTATGCGTGTCGAGCACGACTGTGCTACCCTCTATCAGGATTGTCCAACACTAAAGGTACCTGTGATGTCCACTGAGAACTACGCCTTCGCCACCCAAATTAATGAGGTTCTCATTTGTCGATGGCTGCAGAGTTATTCCGGCATCAATGCGAGTCTGGAGAGTCGCTGAAAGGCTATTACAGGCTGTCTGATGACATTTCCCTCGGCACTGCTGAGCATCATACCACCCGAACATGAGGCGAACATGATATGGGCGCAAAATGACCAATGCAGTCGACGCGCCCTAAAGCACAAATCCACCACCACCACCACTCGAACAAATCTCATGGCGGCGCCCGGAGAACGGCTCAACACTTCTGCTGTTGTTTCAACGATCACATTCCTGGTCCGCCTACCTTAGCATAAATAAGTTCGTGAAATTAGAGAGAAAAACGGTTGTTGTTTGTCGCTATTAATGTCACCTGGCAGCCGTGATGCAGACCGAGAACGCTCCCAGCAAATAACGAACAAACTTGGTCTCGTAAGTCCCAGCAAACTTGGTCTCGTACGCAAAAGGAATTGCTGAAGACATGGCAGGACAAGGTTTGATTGAAAAGTCGACAAGTCCTTAGTTATCTCCCCTCTTTCTGGTGAAGGAGGACGGCTCACTCAGATGTTGTGGTGAAGAAGGACGGCTCACTCAGATGTTGTGGTGAAGAAGGACGGCTCACTCAGATGTTGTGGTGAAGAAGGACGGCTCACTCAGATGTTGTGGTGAAGAAGGACGGCTCACTCAGATGTTGTGTGGTTAAGAAGAATGGCTCTCAGATGTTGTGTGGTGAAGGATGACGGCTCACTCAGATGTTGTGGTGAAGAAGGACGGCTCACTCAGAAGTTGTGGTGAAGGATGACGGCTCACCCAGATGTTGTGGTGAAGGAGGACGGCTGACTCAGATGTGGTGGAGGAGGACGGCTGACTCAGATGTTGTGTGGTGAAGGATGGCGGCTCACTAAGATGTTGTGCACTGAAGGATGACGGCTCACTCAGATATTGTGTGGCGAAGGAGGACGGCTCATTCAGATGTTGTGTGGTGAAGGAGGACGGCCCACTCAGATGTTGTGATGAATGATGACGGCTCACTCAGATGTTCTGGTGAAGGAGAACGGCTCATTCAGATGTCTTGTGAATGAGGACGGCTCACTCAGATGTTGTGGTGAAGGAGGATGGCTCATTCAGATGTTGTGTGGTGAAGGATGGCGGCTCACTCAGATGTTGTGTGGACTGCAGATAGTTGAATAACGTCACAGAAAAGAACTCGCACTCTTTCCCTAGGATCAACAGATAGTTATAAGAGTTTTGGGGCGTATCAACTGCATTGGCTGTACAACGCCCATAACGAACTCTAGAATCAACAAGTCTGATCATTGAGTTGGAACGCAGTGAGTTTGAACATTGTATTTGAAATCGGGACACCATCCGGTTAAGGTCACAGAAGACGACAACGAGAAAGCAAAACGCTATTTTCTAGTGGATTCGCACTGTGCAGTTCAAGGTCACGCCATTTGTTTTTTTTGTAAGGTACCCGCCACCCTTTCAGCAGTTCCGACAGGCAAACTTGATGCAGAATCCGAGGATATGTTATTTTCTAAGTCACCATGTGTCTACTATGTCATCAACATGTTTAAACCTTGACCACCAAGAATCACGGAGGGGTGCGACAACACACCCAGAGAAAGGTAGCATGGACGGGTGTGACAACTCATCCATAGAAAGTTAGAACGATTAGTGATTGGCCAGTTCCGATGAACAATACACAGCTCCGAATCTTTCTTGGGCTTTGCGAGTATTGCTGAAGACTATGGAAGAACCTCGGGTTCACTTATGACGCACTCGACTGCTTGGTCATATGGCGCCACCAACCTCTCACGCCGATTGGTCGCGGATGAACTCGGTAATCCCGCCGGTTGTGGGATTCCAAACCATGATATCACGATCAAGAGTCCAACGTCCTGCCGACTGAGCTACCACGACCCCGATATCTGCTGGGGGATTCATGCCTAGCGCTGGTCCGTTACACACCAGCAAGGACGGACAAGCTTTCCTCCGGGACGACGCCTGTCTAGAGGCATCTCAGATGCTTAAGAACAAGAACTTCAGCTCAGTTCTATCCGAATGCGACGAAGCCGTTCATTCTTCATACGGACGCCAGCAGCTGTGGACTCGGAAGCGCACTGTCTCACATGGTGGACGGAGTTGGTTGGTTGAATATTTGGGCTTGGTGGTGCATTGGACGGACTTGAGAATGGTAGCGAAGTATATCGGGATTGTGACAGATATCCTCCACGATCGCAGCAAGTTTTCGTTAGTTAGTTATTTGGGCTTTAGGGCGCGCCAGTTTTCCGCGAGCTCTAAAAGCTGAACGCTTAACTTCGAAATAGCATCGGGGGATATTGCTTCTTGCCCGAGTAATCACCAGGCGGTGACTTCGCTTACCTTAACAGCAGTTTCGGACCCAAGCTCGTGAAAATCCTTGTACTTCATCACCTCAGCCATGATGAAGCCCTTCTCGAAGTCGGTATGGATTCTGCCCGCCGCCTGAGGCGCCTTGGTGCCCGCCTGACAGCAAACAAAACACCAAGCTCATACTAACAACACCAAACTCACACCAACAACACCCAACACCAAACTCACACTAACAACCCCGAACACCAAACTCACACCAAAAACCACTCACGCCAACAACACCCAAAACCAAACCCATACCTACAACACCGAACACCAAACACCAAACTCACACCAGTAACATCAAACTCACACCAACAACATCAAACTCACACCAACAACACCAAGCTCACACCAACAACACCGAGCAGCAGTCAGCAACGTTGACAAGCATGAGCACTACTGCTGTGCTGGCGGGCGCCGCTGGTCATACATTACTCGAACAACGAAAACAAACACAAAACAAACCCAACAAAATTGGACACATGAATAGCTGTGGTTGACATAACATACCCCGGCACGTACTTTGATACCATTCGAGCACACGGCTGGCAAACTCAAGTACAAACAACAAACTGTTAACAACAAACTTCTGGGACAAACTGTTAGATAATCCAGGCAATATCAATAGCAATTGGTATTGGTGTTTCTTGAGAAATTAGGGTAGTAAGCATCATTTTTACGTTATTAATTGTATAGTTTGTCATTGTCAGAGATTGTAGTTCCAAGAAGACTTTTAGTCGCAGTCGGTTGCATCTGAAACTGAGCTACGTTCGACTGTACAAATAGTGAAGTCACTCGCGTATTTATACGTGCATTCATCACCCTGATTGAAAAATACCCATGATTTAAGTAATAATACTGGTGATGTAATTAAGACATATTTACATACGTTTACCACATATGTACTAACACATCCACCCTATGGTGGCTGTTATCGTACCATTACGATGTGTCCCCAAATCACAGCAAAAATTACACTTCCGGGAGCCAACGCGTCCACCAAAAGAAATGCTGCAGCAACTGCAGTACAATCCTACACTGCAGCCTGAAAATACTGACAAATAACATGCTGTACCAATTTTGTACCATTAGGAAATCCACACATAACCTCGGTTACCGTGAGATTACCCGACAATTCAGATGCAAATCCTTCCACCAAACCTGCGCAATGATGCTTCGCTGGTGAATGTGCCGAATTCTGGGGACATTACCAGGCAACACAAACTACCAACAGTCCCGGACGAAGCACAGTGCCTTCAAATACACTTAGGAAATAGGGTGCTGTCACATTCAAGTCACTGAACCATCACGCGAAGTCATTCACGTAGTTCAAGCTTACCTGCCCTGTTTAAACAAGCCTTGACTGTAGTGAACAGAGCGAATGTGATCGGTTTTATCCCTGGGGCACTTCACACGTGATTCACTTACAGCGAGCAGTAGTGATACAAATAGCAACGATTGTAGAGCAACATCCAGTCCTACACGAAAACGCCAACCAAAGCCTTGCCGATATTAATATAGCTCATATAATAATTAATAAATCATTATTAATAAAATAAAAATAATAACAATTCATTAACATAACCCGACGGTTGGAGATCAATATTTTGTTTAAAGGGAATTGTTATCGTCCATAAGATTGAAGAGATCATGGTCAGTGACGCACGCAGTTCGAAGAGGCAGCCTTATTTAAAAAAATACATAATACAATACATACACATACTAAAAAGTTGGCTACGCTATTCGGATAGTGAAGGGTGCGGGACGGGCTGTAAGGTCGTCGGATCCTGGATGCATTTCTAAACATCGGATTGGCTTAGTTACATGCACACTGCACAACCAGGATGGTCCACCAGATGGAGGGAAGGAGTTAGTAGCAAAGGAGGCACACTTGCCGGCACCGAACATCTCCAAATGACAAACGATAAATGCAAGGAGAGGGGAGGGACGAATTACCTCACAGGACTCCCCTCCATGTGTTCTACCGCATACAACCGGCCCAGTGTTCTACCGCATAAAGCCGGCCCAGTGTTTCAATACAGTCCGTTATGAAAGTCCTGGTGAAGCAGCCAAATCAGTGATGCGTTTGATAACATTACAGTATGTTCACTAAACTCGATACGACATTTTCAACCGGGCAAAACAACAACACAATCAGCAGATACAGAGCGAGATAAGATAAGACCTACGGCAATTGTATGCACTCATCTAGTGATCAGATCATTTGCCGATAGAGAATTTATCACATATTTGTGAAGGACGATCAGATAGTAAGGGCAGACGAGAGATACAGAGTTAGTGAGGACAAGACGCGCCTACATATAAAAAGTGAGGGCGAAGCCACCTCGGCGACCAGGTATTGTGGTCATTCCATGAACAAAACCGCAAAGTCTCTCTGTAGTTCTGCCAACATCAACCGTTAGCAAATCATGACCACAACCACCCTAGTTCTACACACCTATTAACCAAACACAATCACTAAATATGGGCGAGCCTCCAGGCACACAGGCGGGCGGCACTAAATTAAGCGGGGCGACCCGAGAACGGCGGTACGGCCTGGTCGGTTCGAGCACCCCTCCCCGGCTAAAATATAACGGCCGGCGTTCCGGGGACCCCCTGTCGGCGCGCGGTTCCCACGGCGGCGCCTCAGATCACCGGCACACTGTCCATACACTGAGGCGGCGGTACGACTCAGCGCGTGGGGCCGCATGCCGGCCGGCGCCAGCACGGGGCCACGTGACCGTGCACAAACGCGCCGCCGCCCCCTCGGCAGAGCGGCCGACCCATTTGTTGTCGGTGGGCGGGTCGGTGGGCGGGCCAGCGCCGTCGGTCGGCGCCGCGGCGGGACGCGGACGCCTCGCACTCCGGCACGGGCCGTTCGGTCTCCGCGCCACAACAACCGCACACTGCCTACTTACAGCCGGCGCAATTACAGGCGTTAGTTCAGAAATGACGCGGTTTAATTAAGAGTTGAAGTTCACCAGATAACTATGTACTTGGTTCGATTGAGATCAGTCAGATGAATAGCGTCCCACCGAAGCCCCAAGTGTCGGGTACAGGCGTCAGGTGGTAATTGTCGTTTTATGAGCCGAGAAAGGTTCGATAACTTGGCGGTGGTGCTTGAGTTCTTTTACGACGCATTCGACTGCTGGGTTATATAGCATCGCCAACCTCTCACGCCGGTTGATCGCGGGCGGACTCTGTAATCCCGCCGGTTGTGGGATTTGAACCTGCGATCTTACGATCAAGAGTACGACCCTCTACCGACCGAGCCACCGCGGCCCCGAGGAAACGCTACATACACACAGGATTAACAAGAAGACGTAATACCCGATATAAAACGTGTTCTAGGAGGTACGTGTCTTAAGGTCTTCGTGACTTACCACCCTGGAGCTCATGTAATTCGCATGCAAATTGGCTGAAACGCTGTCTGTTGAAATGGTGGATCCAACTATGTACACACGTAGGGAAAATATCGCCGCCCTGCAGACCGCCGGAGAGGCATGACCGGACTGCAGGAACACCCGAGACGAAGTACATCAGACAATAGCTGGACACTACAGACGGAGCAAAGACATATCGGGAGTCGACATGCTAAAATTACAACACACATCCCCACTCGCACAGGCCGCTCATGGATCACCATCGGCATTTACTATACAGACGGAACGACACAGCACGCACAGACAAGCCAGCGACTCAACCTCAGTAAGAAGCCTCCAACGTCAAAATGGCGCAGATTGACACGCAGTTTTTCTCAAACAAATGTCTGTGCCTGTCCAATACATTGTCGAGGTGTGCTTGACAGCCAAACTATCAGAGAAGCACATTCTCCCCTGGGAATTCCTCCTGAACATTTTTTTTTTGTGGGGCGGGTTAATGCACCTTCCCGTAGTATGAGTTAGCCTAATTAGCACAGCAATGGTGTATGGAGAGGTGAATATGAAGCGGTTGCCACCTCCGTGAAATCGACTTGCTTCCTAAGTTTAGTACCACAAGCTGTTCGGTACCAACACTTACTGCCAACATCTATGCTGGTGTGACCCTCGGGGTCTCCCTGGCTGCGCTTCTAAATTACCACATTTAATTACGAGGGTTCGACTGTTAAATCGATGTATGGAATATCTATAACATCTTTGTCGATTATTAATATTGATGGCCAGCAACATGCCACCGTTCACCACAGATAGTACCGGATGCGTTTTCGCATAGCCTAAAATATACTCTTCTTCAGCACACACACACGGATATGACGTCAAATTCACAACGCGAATAATATGGCAGCCTCACAAGTAGCCGAGTCCACTTAACTTCTTCAGGGGTGGCTTGAGGGTGCCACTGGTCGTTCATGGAGCAAACTTACACGTTTGCAACATCAAATTGAATCGCATATTAGAAAGAAAAAAGTGGCATGGGTGCTGGACGGCGCGCTAACATCTGATGGTTTATACATGGGAATGACGTCGGACATTTTCTACGCGTCCGGAAAGTTGACAGTACCAAATGAAGTATTAATCATACGCAAACAATTTGACCCTATGATTGAGAAACAATGCTTTACTACAGTCCGTGGCACACCATCTTGGCATCAAGGACGGACGCTCTTTCAAACAAACCAGAAAAAGCGTACTCGACTGAAAATATATTTTAAGTCGGAGAAGGGCGCACATGCGACAGGTGAGACAACGATTACCAGAATTAAAAATGTGACTGACGAACATCCACTCCACACTTTTTTGTGTGTGTGTGTGTGGGGGGGGTGACTGTAGAAAAGAATAGCCATGCATTCGAGAGCTGGGATACCACGATCATCGGAGGCTTTCAAACAATTGAATTTCCGTGGATAAAGTTCGTTTGCAGTCAAATAAGTATACACCAAATTCACCGTATCGACCATGGATTGCATGGGAATACCCATTGAAACTGGCAGTAGTATCGCTGAATAAACATGCACCCATAAAATGATTTTAACTGTTGAGTAATGAGCCATATATCATACAGGATTCAATTGCCAAGTAGCAGCCTGAATGATCTTCCGGCAATTCGGGAAGCGATCAAACCCCGTTCAAGTGATCGATTACCAGCACTTGGGATTCATACATGATATTTCTCGTCGTACTGGACATCTTCAGTAGCAGTTGTCCGATAGCTCCGCACGCCTCCGCTGTTCCTGGAGCTGTCAGTGCCACCGGCAAGCTTCCGCTGCCGGTGAAGACTTTCCGCTGCCGGTGAAGACTTTCCGCTATCGGACAGCACTGCACCACAATTCCGCCATTGCCGAGAGATTCCGCCACGTCCGGAGAATGTCCGCTGCCAACGCAGACCATCGTGACTCGTCTGAAAACTTCCGCTGCTGTGCCAGTGTTTCCATCGTCAGTCTCCGCTGCCAGAGCTGTTCGCGGCCGAGACGTTCCCACTGTCGGAGCTGTCCTCTGCTATAAGAGTGTTCCCGCCGTCAGAGTTTTCTGTTGTTACGGGTCTCCGCTGTCGGAGTGTTCCCGCTGTCCGAACGTCTCCAAAGTGAACTCTATGTCAGAGTTTCCCAGCGGCCGATTGCGGCAGCGGTGGACGCAGCAGGCTGACGAGGCCGTCCACGGAGCGGACTGGCGCAATTTCACGGCCGCCGCCGCTCAATGGCGGTCGGCCGACCGACCCCCGCCGCCACGCGCCGGCAACGTCAAATTGGCCTTCCCTGCGCCCGGCGCGCGCTTATGCTAATTCGGCGGCGGCGCTGGACGGGGTTTAAATTCATTAAGCCTTTGTCGCGCCGGCACGCCGGTCTCTCAAAACGCGATCAAAATGCGAAGAACTGCGTGCCGGACGGGGTGACAATCGGACGATTGCGGCGCGCATTCCGGCTCGATACGCCGCCCATCATCGCTTCATGCGGCTCATTACGTCATCGTGACGTCACTGGCGTCACCAGTCTCTGCCGGGACGGTGCTTGGCAGTTGCGAGATATCGCGGTCTGCAGCAGCATGGGCTGCGTACATCACAAGTCACAACAGACCGGCTTGACGCTGTTTGCTTGCCACTCCGACGGGTCAACAAACAGAGCTGCAGGGAAACACGACTCAAACAGCCGCCGCCATATGCCCGCAATCGTCCGGAAACGGCAGCGTGTTTTCCCTGAAAAGCTTCCAACTACTTGATAGGCATGCATTACGTGGACCGCATTTATTGTTGAAGAACTGCACTTAATAACATATAAAATGTGCTGCACACACTACTTGAAATAACACCGTTGCTATGACAGCGCTGAAACGATCTTAACCTTTTAATCATTAACTTGATTTTAAACTAAGGTTTACCTTTGACTTCGGCGCGCCGAAAATCCAGTTGTCTACTATGCCAAGTAAGGAGTGACGGGGCACAGAGGCAATGCGTCATTTTTCAACGACAGAAAAAAACCAAGATAAATCGTTATTTTTCTAATGATCACTAAATCCGAGGTCTTTTGCAGGTTTCGGTTAATCTTGTGGCTCTTTTACCTCAGAAAACAGAAGGAAAACATGTGAAAGCAATGTGGTTTGGTTGGCCAAGTCGGGTGCGGCAAAACGTCTCACTATACCGCGCTGCGCCTCAATCGCACATTGAGAACATCCGTGCGAATACTTAGCACAATACAAGCTGTAACCGCTTCGTAAGGAATGCATTGCATGCCATTTATTATGCTCGTTCCCTTTAAGCAGGGCTCTTTCGCGTGTCTCCCGAAACAGACTCAGCATTGTTAGATGTCAGGCTTGGGCCTGTCTAATTCACACTGGGCCAGGCCAGAAATTTCAGGCTTGGGCCTGTCTAATTCACACTGGGCCAGGCCAGAAATTTCAGGCTTGGGCCTGTCTAATTCACACTGGGCCAGGTCAGAGATGGTGACAGCGGGAGGCTCTGGTTCAGCCCTGCCCTTCGAGTGTAAAGCGGTGGCGCCCATTGTTTCAGCGACAGGTTGGGCCGGCCGTGGGTTTCCAGCCGGAGGTTGTGGTTACCGGTAATTCCAAGCCGATCCGTTAGAGGTGCCCGCCTGTGTTCGGCCGACGTGTGGCTGCCCCAGACCCACATCGGCTGCTGTTGACGTCCCGACCGCCACCCACCCGCGCCTCTGCCATCAATATCTACCAGCGAACTTAAGTCGGTGTCCCTGGTCACACAGGTAGCTTTGCCATGGTCTTCTTCTGTCAAATATGGACTGGGAAAACCGAACAGTAATTGTGCTTCAGTGATCAAAGCATCCATGATAGATGACCAGAGGCGCGGCCAAGAGAGGGGGCAGAGGTCGGTCCGAGCCCCTTGAAAAAAAAAAATATATAGTAGATGAAATAAGACGTTTTGATAATTGCATCACGCCAAATGGTTGGTTGGTTGGTTATTGGTTTTACGACACGTCGACCGTTGAGTCATATAGCGTCGCCAATCTCTCACGCCGATTGGTCGCGGGCGAAGAGTAGCGACAGGTGAGACTCGAACTCACAATCTTTCGATTGTGAGACGAGCATCTTACCCCTAGACCACTCGTCCATCATCATCACGCCAAATGGGAAATTATCGGTGTGCTTCGCGTGTTAAGGGCGGCCTCGATAAAATTAGATTTATTTAGGGTTCGGCCTCCTTACGAAAATCCTGGCTGCGACCGTGCAGGTGAAGGCCGAGATATTCTGGCCGTGGCGTGTCACGAGGTCACAGTTACAGCGGTACCGGCCGCCACCCACCTGGATGGCCCACGCCTTGACCTCGTCCGGGCCGCAGGTGAAGAAGTACTGCAGCTGCAGAGCCTTGTAGCCGGCTACGATGATCTTCTGCAGCTGACTGCGACAGGAACAGGCCATCACACACCGTGTACCCATCACATACACCGGCGTCGGCACCAGTATAGGGTCACGGTCACACATACCGTGTACCCATCACATACACCGACGTCGGCACCAGTATAGGGTCACGGTCACACACACCGTGCACCTACCACATACACCGGCATCGACACCAGTATCGGGTCACGGTCACACACACCGTGCACCTACCACATACACCGGCATCGACACCAGTATCGGGTCACGGTCACACACACCGTGTACTCATTACGTACACCGGCGTCGGCACCAGTATATGGTCACGGTCACACACACCGTGCACCTACCACATACACCGGCATCGATACCAGTATCGGGTCACGGTCACACACACCGTGTACCCATTACGTACACCGGCGTCGGCACCAGTATATGGTCACGGTCACACACACCGTGCACCTACCACATACACCGGCATCGACACCAGTATCGGGTCACGGTCACACACACCGTGTACCCATTACGTACACCGGCGTCGGCACCAGTATATGGTCACGGTCACACACACCGTGCACCTACCACATACACCGGCATCGACACCAGTATCGGGTCACGGTCACACACACCGTGTACCCATTACGTACACCGGCGTCGGCACCAGTATATGGTCGCGGTCACACACACCGTGCACCTACCACATACACCGGCATCGATACCAGTATCGGGTCACGGTCACACACACACCGTGTACCCATTACGTACACCGGCGTCGGCACCAGTATATGGTCACGGTCACACACACCGTGCACCTACCACATACACCGGCATCGATACCAGTATCGGGTCACGGTCACATACACCGTGTACCCATTACGTACACCGGCGTCGGCACCAGTATATGATCACGGTCACACACACCGTGCACCTTCCACATACACCGGCATCGATACCAGTATCGGGTCACGGTCACACACACCGTGTACCCATTACGTACACCGGCGTCGGCACCAGTATATGGTCACGGTCACACACACCGTGCACCTACCACATACACCGGCATCGACACCAGTATCGGGTCACGGTCACACACACCGTGTACCCATTACGTACACCGGCGTCGGCACCAGTATATGGTCACGGTCACACACACCGTGCACCTACCACATACACCGGCATCGATACCAGTATCGGGTCACGGTCACACACACCGTGTACCCATTACGTACACCGGCGTCGGCACCAGTATAGGGTCACGGTCACACACACCGTGCACCTAACACATACACCGGCATCGATACCAGTATCTGGTCACAGTCACCAGTACCGGATCACGGTCACCTGTGTCAGGCCAGGGTCCCCTGTATCAGGTCAGGGCTACATACACCGGGCCAGCATCACCTGTTCCATATCGGTCACATGCACCGCGTTAGCGGCAGTGTTTCTAGGTCAGCTGCACCACACCAGCCTCATCTGATTTGGGTCAGCGTGACATATGCCAGGTCAGGATCATCTGCATTGTGTTAGCATCACGTGCCACAAGTAAAGGTCACACAAAAATGTCAAAATTGAACGCATCACGTCATGGGTACCTGCAACGAACCAGTACAATCCATCCCACGTCAGTGCCAGACAGACCGAGCCCAAGCAGGATAATCGACGATATATACTTGGTCTGGTTGGTTGGTTATTTGGGTTTAGGGGCGCATAAGTACTTGGTCTGGATGACATATGCCAGGCCAGGGTGCGATACACCATGCCAGGATCACAAACACCGGGTGAAGGTGATATACTAAGCCAGAGCCACATGCGGAAAATCAGGATGATATACATCAGGTCAGGAACACATACAGTAGGTCAGACAGACCTTTGCCAACCTTATTTTACAAAGCTGGTGAAAGAAATGCATTTGCACCCATCACCAATTTCCAGCTTACGTATTTTTTCAAATGCAGAAGAAATATTACGTGTCGTCTTGATGAGATAAAATAAAGATGAATTCTTGACGTCTTAACTTTTCTTTCTTGACACAAGCCTATCTTCCTATACAATTATCTTTTTGATCTTTAGCTGCATTATTATGCTGAAGTTCGGGGCAATAACCGTGCAACAAGCAGTGGAAAATTGCAAAGCTACGAAAACGTGCTGTCAGAGCTGTTGATAATACATGCCCACAACCTTGGAATTATTTATTCATAAATCATCAACTTTCGAAGTTCCCTGATATTGAGCAGGCTATGCATATATTGAACTAAAACACCGCAATTAAACATTACTAATTATATATATATATATATATATATATATATATATATATATATATATATCAAATGTTATCTTGAACACCACCAATAGACAATTGTCATGAAGCAAAGACGCGCTAAAGTCCCAAATGGTCGCCACATACTATAGGTTATTTTCGCTGTCTTGTTCTTGCCTGAAAACACGGGATGATATTATATGCAAGCTATACCTTCAATCCCTGATGTACCAAAGAAGCTGGCATTCCAAAATGAATTCATTCATTAAAAAACATTACGCTTCATGAGGCCCAAAGTGCAGGAGGGTTATTTATTAGACACGTCTTTCTATTGCATTGACGTGGCTAATTCTTTCATCTTGTTATCTAGAACTAGGATAGCCGCTAACGTCACCGGCTCGCTGTCTGTCCTCGGTATTCCTGGTTGGACTTTTTATACTAGTTTCTGTTGGTTACCTAATAAGCACAGAAGAAATACAAAATGTGGAACATGAGGCGCGTCCCCGGGCCACCATCAGGTCTGCTGTTCAGCCCCATGAGGCGCGTCCCCGGGCCACCATCAGGTCTGCTGTCCAGCCCCATGAGGCGCGTCCACGGGCCACCATCAGGTCTGCTGTCCAGCCCCATGAGGCGCGTCCCCGGGCCACCATCAGGTCTGCTGTTCAGCCCCACGAGGCGCGTCCCCGGGCCACCATCAGGTCTGCTGTCCAGCCCCATGAGGCGCGTCCACGGGCCACCATCAGGTCTGCTGTCCAGCCCCATGAGGCGCGTCCCCGGGCCACCATCAGGTCTGCTGTCCAGCTCCATGAGGCGCGTCCCCGGGCCACCATCAGGTCTGCTGTCCAGCTCCATGAGGCGCGTCCCCGGGCCACCATCAGGTCTGCTGTCCAGCCCCATGAGGCGCGTCCCCGGGCCACCATCAGGTCTGCTGTCCAGCTCCATGAGGCGCGTCCCCGGGCCACCATCAGGTCTGCTGTCCAGCCCCATGAGGCGCGTCCCCGGGCCACCATCAGGTCTGCTGTCCAGCCCCATGAGGCGCATTCCCGGGCCACCATCAGGTCTGCTGTCCAGAACCATGAGGCGCGTCCCCGGGCCACCATTAGGTCTGCTGTCCAGCCCCAAGACAGCTGGCTGATGACAGCCCCACATTAAAGACGCTCTGATGTGGTACGGCGTCACTTATGCTGGCCGTTGTATGAAGGGGTGGTCGCCATATCAGAACAGTAACACACATGCCGCGTGAGGGCGACTTTCGCCATGTCAGAGTCGGACAATATCCGGCGCATTCAAAAGCCGACACGAAGAAGCAAAAAATCATGAGAAGCTATTTGGCTGTTTGGTAACATTAGGGAAGGCAATATCCGCACAGATTAGTCGGAAGCTGCACAATTTTGATACATTATATATTTATGACTTACTACATCTAATTATAGTGTGACTTTGTACCTTAACGGAATACAAGGGTAAGGTTATGTGAAGTGGTACTCAAGTCTGGTCGACTATTTATGGGACCTCGATTTGCCCTATTTTATGTTTGACTACAAGCTTCGTTTCATTGAAATTAGGTATTCCACGACCAGAACGTAAGTTCTCAGAACTTGAATTTTCCCGGTGTTCAAATGTAACCGCACCGGTGGCGATTGGCACGAACAGGGCTGTACAGGGTGCGGAAATGTAACCGCACCGGTGGCGATTGGCACGAACAGGGCTGTACAGGGTGTTCAAATGTAACCGCACCGGTGGCGATTGGCACGAACAGGGCTGTACAGGATGTTCAAATGTAACCGCACCAGTGGCGGTTGGTTCCAATGTTGGTACGGACATGTTGGTTCCAATGTTGGTACGGACATGTTGGTTCCAATGTTGGTACGGACATGTTGGTTACAATGTTGGTACGGACATGTTGGTTCCAATGTTGGTACGGACATGTTGGTTCCAATGTTGGCACGGACATGTTGGTTCCAATGTTGGTACGGACATGTTGGTTCCAATGTTGGCACGAACATGTTGGTTCCAATGTTGGTACGGACATGTTGGTTCCAATGTTGGCACGAACATGTTGGTTCCAATGTTGGTACGGACATGTTGGTTCCAATGTTGGCACGAACATGTTGGTTCCAATGTTGGTACGGAAATGTTGGTTCCAATGTTGGTACGGACATGTTGGTTCCAATGTTGGCACGAACATGTTGGTTCCAATGTTGGTACGCACATGTTGGTTCCAATGTTGGTTCCAATGTTGGCACGAACATGTTGGTTCCAATGTTGGTACGGACATGTTGGTTCCAATGTTGGCACGGACATGTTGGTTCCAATGTTGGTACGGACATGTTGGTTCCAATGTTGGCACGAACATGTTGGTTCCAATGTTGGTACGAACATGTTGGTTCCAATGTTGGTACGAACATGTTGGTTCCAATGTTGGCACGAACATGTTGGTTCCAATGTTGGTACGGACATGTTGGTTCCAATGTTGGCACGGACATGTTGGTTCCAATGTTGGCACGGACATTGTAATGTTGGTACGGACATGTTGGTTCCAATGTTGGCACGAACATGTTGGTTCCAATGTTGGTTCCAATGTTGGTACGGACATGTTAGTTCCAATGTTGGCACGGACATGTTGGTTCCAATGTTGGCACGGACATGTTGGTTCCAATGTTGGTACGGACATGTTGGTTCCAATGTTGGCACGGACATGTTGGTACGGACATGTTGGTTCCAATGTTGGCACGAACATGTTGGTTCCAATGTTGGTACGGACATGTTGGTTCCAATGTTGGACGATGTTGGTTCCAATGTTGGTACGGACATGTTGGTTCCAATGTTGGCACGAACATGTTGGTTCCAATGTTGGTACGGACATGTTGGTTCCAATGTTGGTACGGACATGTTGGTTCCAATGTTGGTACGAACATGTTGGTTCCAATGTTGGTACGGACATGTTGGTTCCAATGTTGGTACGGACATGTTGGTTCCAATGTTGGTACGGACATGTTGGTTCCAATGTTGGCACGAACATGTTGGTTCCAATGTTGCGTACGGACATGTTGGTTCCAATGTTGGCACGAACATGTTGGTTCCAATGTTGGTACGGACATGTTGGTTCCAATGTTGGCACGAACATGTTGGTTCCAATGTTGGTACGGACATGTTGGTTCCAATGTTGGTACGGACATGTTGGTTCCAATGTTGGTACGGACATGTTGGTTCCAATGTTGGTACGGACATGTTGGTTCCAATGTTGGTACGGACATGTTGGTTCCAATGTTGGTACGGACATGTTGGTTCCAATGTTGGTACGGACATGTTGGTTCCAATGTTGGCACGAACATGTTGGTTCCAATGTTGGTACGGACATGTTGGTTCCAATGTTGGCACGAACATGTTGGTTCCAATGTTGGTACGGACATGTTGGTTCCAATGTTGGCACGGACATGTTGGTTCCAATGTTGGTACGGACATGTTGGTTCCAATGTTGGCACGGACATGTTGGTTCCAATGTTGGTACGGACATGTTGGTTCCAATGTTGGTACGGACATGTTGGTTCCAATGTTGGTACGGACATGTTGGTTCCAATGTTGGTACGAACATGTTGGTTCCAATGTTGGCACGGACATGTTGGTTCCAATGTTGGTACGGACATGTTGGTTCCAATGTTGGCATTGACGGACATGTTGGTTCCAATGTTGGTACGGACATGTTGGTTCCAATGTTGGCACGAACATGTTGGTTCCAATGTTGGTACGGACATGTTGGTTCCAATGTTGGTACGGACATGTTGGTTCCAATGTTGGTACGGACATGTTGGTTCCAATGTTGGCACGGACATGTTGGTTCCAATGTTGGTACGGACATGTTGGTTCCAATGTTGGCACGGACATGTTGGTTCCAATGTTGGCACGGACATGTTGGTTCCAATGTTGGTACGGACATGTTGGTTCCAATGTTGGTACGGACATGTTGGTTCCAATGTTGGTACGGACATGTTGGTTCCAATGTTGGCACGAACATGTTGGTTCCAATGTTGGTACGGACATGTTGGTTCCAATGTTGGCACGAACATGTTGGTTCCAATGTTGGTACGGACATGTTGGTTCCAATGTTGGCACGAACATGTTGGTTCCAATGTTGGTACGGACATGTTGGTTCCAATGTTGGTACGGACATGTTGGTTCCAATGTTGGTTCCAATGTTGGTACGGACATGTTGGTTCCAATGTTGGCACGGACATGTTGGTTCCAATGTTGGCACGAACATGTTGGTTCCAATGTTGGTGCGGACATGTTGGTTCCAATGTTGGTACGAACATGTTGGTTCCAATGTTGGCACGGACATGTTGGTTCCAATGTTGGTACGGACATGTTGGTTCCAATGTTGGCACGAACATGTTGGTTCCAATGTTGGTACGGACATGTTGGTTCCAATGTTGGTACGTACATGCTGGTTCCAATGTTGGTACGGACATGTTGGTTCCAATGAGAAAAACGTTTTTCCCCGAAACGATGTATTTTAAATATCGAATGCTTCCCAAGACCATGTAGTCAAGCTATGAAAATCATTTCGTTCAAAGCTGCCTTGATCAGGTAAATTTCACTTTTGAAACGTCCTTAATCCAGTTGTCCATCAGCGGTTGCATGGCACCATGAATCAGACGCGCTTAAAAAATTGCCTTCTAATCGAAACATGCACTTTCCGTTCTCTGAATTATAGACATCGCCCAATGCGCACAAACACACTGGTACATTCCACGGTGGTACTTATTTTTCCTTACGCAACATGCGACTGGTGAAAGTTGTTATGTAAGTCGAACAACTGTGAAACCGCCATAGAACGGTCGAAGTCTGTTTTATTATGAAGCAATGAAGTCTCAGTCCGGTCAGTTGAACAAACCACAACACCCTCGGTACGCCTGCCTGGCCTCAGTGTGGTCAGTTGACCCAGCCACAACCTTTGGTGTCCTTAACGCGAGATATATTGTTATTGGTTCATTTCCGGGCTTCCGTGCGCTCAGTTGGCTACCTCCCATTCCCCTGCAAATAACGTGTTAGTGTGGGCCATTCCACTCACGGCATTTCAAAACCTCGCAAGGCTCACCGATACACGACAGCAGGACCAGCCGCCTCATTACAGGTAACAAGGCTGAGCAACCGGCCGTCACGCCGCAACCAGCACCAACAATACACAGTCAAACAAGCGGCACACAACAAATGGCGGCAACTGACGACGGGTGAGCGCGGGGCAGGCGGCGCCACGGACGGCCCCGGCCACACCACCACCATTCGTCACTATCAGCGTCACAGACGAACGCCAGCCACGCCAGGGAGGCGGTGTAGCCACTCCACGGCCATTATTAACACCACTGGGCTGGCCGGTCGGCCGGCCGCGAGCACGCGCACGCGCGCGCTGCCTCCGCCCCCGCCCCCGCCCGGCGCCCGCCATGCGGGCCGTCGGCGGCGGGCCGAAACCGCGCGTCGGCCATCATTGCATGCCGAACGCGGCGATAACGCGTACTTGCGCCGCTAACGCCGGCAAAAAACGTAATTGCACGCGGCGCGCCGGCCGGCGCGCACTTTTTTCTCGCCGGTATCTTGGACAGCGCCGCGGCGGCTAATTTTGTTTTCGATCTCATGGCTCTGATAATGATACATCGGGTAACAACACGGCCGTCATTTTGGCCGATTTGGCCGCCGCCGGGTGGACGCGGCGCGGCCAAATGACATTCTTTCCCAGTCGCAATGACAATGATTGAGCGCGCCGGCGTAATTGGCGCGCGGTCGACAATGGCCGGCGCGTAATGGCTGGGAGCGACTTCGAGCGGCCGGCTCCGGCTCCTCTCGGTCGCCGTGGCCGCGCCGCGTTCGCCGCCGGCCGCGCCGTGGCCGCCGCCGAGGAGGCCGTCGTCGTCGACGCCAATTTCGTCATTACGGCCGCATCACGCATGATTAATCGGACGGATGGTTTTGTCATTTGTCCCGACGCGTCGCCGGTGGGCGCCGAGAGCGCACCTGCGCCGACCAGCTCGAACATTCACAACCGCCCCCGGGCCGTGGAAGCCGTCTTTTGGCCGCCCTCCGTCAATTACGTAGCGGCATGTTTGCGGCCGACGGTGGAACACCCAAGACGGCAGAGCTGTGTTCAAGTGGTGATTATTATCAGTATATTCAGATAGTCACCTGGCCGTCGACGTACATTTTAGGACGTGACAGCTCCCCGGTGCTTTGCACTCATCTAACTCGGTGACCCTGGGTATCTGGACAAACATTCTGGCATCAAATGATTAGCTATTCAATTGTGAGAAGGCACACCAAATTTGAGCGCGATAGCGCTTCGCGTTCGGCAGCTATCCCCCGAAAGCATGAAGGAGGGGGCGAAATTTTCCCCTCATCGCTCGGTAGTTCCAGGATTAATAAACATAAGTAGCCCGACGCCCGGCTATGTTCTGTGGCCTGACCTGGCCACGGCTCACCAAGTTTGTTAAACCATCAGACTTTTCGAGGAGTGCTCCCCGGTGCTTTGCACTCATCTAACTCGGTGACCCTGGGTATCTGGACAAACATTCTGGCATCAAATGATTAGCTATTCAATTGTGAGAAGGCACACCAAATTTGAGCGCGATAGCCCTTCGCGTTCGGCAGCTATCCCCGGAAAGCATGAAGGAGGGGGCGAAATTTTCCCCTCATCGCTCGGTAGTTCCAGGATTAATAAACATAAGTAGCCCGACGCCCGGCTATGTTCTGTGGCCTGACCTGGCCACGGCTCACCAAGTTTGTTAAACCATCAGACTTTTCGGGGAGTTGAAAGTTAACTACGCGAGCAAGTCAGCTCACTCACCGAACTGACCTCGGATTCGACCAACCGAGCACATGTGGGGTATTTTGCAGCAAGGGGTGTATAAGGGCCAGATACCAGATACCAGTATATTCGAAAATGGTCCAACATGTTGCGGCTTTTCACATTTTCACGTCAGGTGTGTAAAACATTGTGGTATAAAATAAACACGGCTAAAAGTGGTCTAAAATAAGCACGGCTATACGTGGCAGTTCATTAGCATTCTCAATGGCACACATACACACATCAATCCATTGGACCAGCGCGCCCTTTCATTTCGTCGACGGCCGTCCATCCTACTATAGAAAAGCACACGACTGATCAGTATATAACAGTGCATCAGTACGTAGCTACATTTATCTACCATCGCTTTCCTACGATTTCCTATAACTGAGGTAAAAGCTCAATTGAAGAAATCACCGAAAATCACAGAAAATCACGCAAGACGCAATGAAATCACGTATCATCTACGGATCGTAACGCGTCCCGAAGCGCTGTCCTAAAAGTCGGGTCACAGGTTTCAACGCCTATTGAATTGAGCAGCGTAACGCCACGATAGCATAGTCGGCGACGGCCGGCTTCCGTGCGAATTTGCGGTAGCGTCCACTGGTCAGCCTGTCGCGTGCCGTAGCCGTGTATTCTGTTGGCGCGCGGTCCGATTGTCCCACTGATGTACACCGGCTCGCCAGTTATAATTGCACGTTGTACAGCAGTCACAGTGTGGAAATCAGTTAGTTGCTGTGCAGTATACCACCCGAGTAGTCTAATTGCATCGGAAACATGATCATACCGTCGCCGTCCGGTTACGACTCGAGCGCAGAAATTCACTATTTTCTGCACTCTATGCACTTGGGTGATTCCACATGAACCGTAAACAGATAAACAGTATCGAACAACGGAAAGCACGAGCGCCTCGACGATAACCTTCAGGACTGGAGCGGGTATCACGTGGCGGGCGTGACTGAGTGCAATCAGTATCCCAGTGCACTTCCGTGTGATGGTGTCTATGTGAGGCTGGTAGTTTAAATGTCTGTCCAGAGGCGTAGAAACGTCTCAAAATGCGTGCGTGTAGGGGGGGGGGGCACAACCCCTTTTGAAGTTGATTCTTACCATGCATAGCCATAACAATCACGGTTAACTTTCATAAAAAGTGGATGGGGTGGGGGCATGCCCCCTGTTCCTACACCCATGACAATGACGACTGGCAGACGAAGCTTGAGCAACAACTGATCTCGCGGATACCGAGCGTCATCAGATCTCCGGATCCGGAGGTGCCACGAAGAACGATGATCACATTCCCCGCACGTGTTCGTCTTCCCGACCGCAGGGGTGCTTCAGCAGCAGCGCACTAAAGGGCAGACAAATACATTATAGTGTCTAAACTTCAAAATATTATTCTTTCTCCATCCATCTCCCAGCCTTACACAAAATCTCGCTGCTTTTAAGTTTGTCTGGATTTCAAGTAATCACCCGTTGCCACGTATTTTCTCCAACATCTATACTTGGGCTAATACCGTTGCATTAGGCTTGGCCACATTCGTATTTCAACTTTTGATCTACGGTTGTCGGACTGGTTATTTCAGCTTCTTCTACTCAGTTTGACCAGGCCTTACCGTCGGTCCACCAGAGCTTACTCCGGTGCACCACGTTTTGCTCTCGATACACTAGACCTTACTCCCGGTACATCAGATCGTACTCCCGGTACACCAGATGTTGCTCCCGGTACACCATATCTTAATCCCAGTACACCAAACGTTACTCCCGGAACACCAGATCTTACTCCCGGTGCACCAGGCTTCACTCCGGCGCACCAGACCATAATCCCGGTGTACCAGACCTGACTCCGGCGCACCAGACCTGACTCCGGTGCACTAGGCTTGATTCCGGTGCTCCAGGTCGTGCACGGCTGCGCCCAGGCGCGGTGCCTGTCCGGCCTGCTGCGGCCATTTTGTCCCAGTGCTGGCTGGGCAGGATAATCGGCGTCTGATACCGCATTAATAGCGGCGCGGCCATACTGGCGGCCCGCGGCGCGCCACTCATTGGCGCACCGCCTCCCACCGGCCGCCGACACCCCTGCAGCGGGCCCGCTCCTACCACTACTGTAGCGGGCCCGCTGCTACCACCCCTGTAGCGTGTCCGCCCCTCTCGCCACTGTAGCGTACCAGCTGCTACCACCCCTGTAGCGTGTCCGCCTCTCTCGCCACTGTAGCGGACCCGCTCCTACCACCACTGTAGCGAACCCGCTCCTACCACTACTGTAGCGGGCCCGCTGCTACCACCCCTGTAGCGTGTCCGCCCCTCTCGCCACTGTAGCGGACCCGCTCCTACCACCACTATAGTGAGTCCGCTCCTATTACTGCAACGTGTTCGCTTCTGCGCCTGAGGCCACCAACCCTTCGGCGCAATAGTGCACTTGACGGCAGGCAATGGCCTGAAGACGACCGACTTTGGTGCTGTATAGCCATTGCAGTTCACTCGTTATAAATCCCAATTAATCATCTGAAGACTGCATCCGGCAGCCGCCTCATCTGAAAACTGCAGCCGGCAGCCGCTCCATCTGAAAACTGCAGCCGGCAGCCGCTCCATCTGAAAACTGCAGCCGGCAGCCGCTCCATCTGAAAACTGCAGCCGGCAGCCGCCCCATCTGAAAACAATTGCCGGCAGACGCCCCGGAATACCACCGCAGTTATGTCTACTGCCTCCCAGCAGCGGAAGAAGATTGGCACACCCGGAATACAAGTACAGAGCCTGTCTTTAGCCGGTAGAAGCCTGAATTCGGCCAATTTCGCACGCCTTAGTTATCACTTGACAGAAGTGAGAATCAGGTGGCATACACTGCGGTAGGTATATAGAACATCCTCCTAGCATCATATTTTGGCATACCATCGCTATACTCTTCATGCTCTTGCTTTTCTTGTTCATTTGTTCACGTCCATGTTCCATCCATCTTCTTGTTTTAATATTCTGGAGTAGTTAGCAGTCAAACTTGGATCGGACGACACGGGAGCAATGGAAATGTGACTAATGGAGGCGGCGATGGTTGGAGGACCCCACTACCCACACCACACCCTGAAGACCCGGTGATGGTGGTCCAGTCGCGGTGGTGCTGCCCCGACATGACTACAGAGCTCCCTGCTTTACTGGTTAGTGAGCCAGTGATGGATGGGTCACATCTTTGGCATTCCAAAGATCGAGGTGTATCCATACGCACAGCAGTGATCGGCGGCAGGGCGATGGCATGAGGTGATAATTATCCAGTGTGACCTATGGATACGCTCAGAAAAGATCGACCTTAAGGGCCATACCCGATACCACCGAATAACCTAGAAGTAGAACTCTAGAAGAGGACTTGCACGGCACCCGAATGGCAACGCGAGAGAGGAATGGTCAAGATGTGCCAGAGGCTACCGAGCACGGACATCATTATATGGGTACGCAATATGGTCGACAAGGCTACTGGAGATGTCCAAGTGGCGCTGTGCATGGTGCACGCATCCCTGTATATGACTGTACAGGTTTAAGACAGTGATATGCTAAGGGTGCCAGGGGAAAGACGATGATTAAGGGAATCCCGAGTTTGACGAAGAAATATTTAGAGACAAGTATGCGATGTCTTGTGCAAGAGGCTTCCAGAGACAATGAGAGGCGTTGGGGTAGATAGGACACTGAAGATGAACAAAACTGCAGATAACGCACTGTGAGGCATGATATAGAAAACAGGTCAAGGTCAATTAAGTACTAAAAAGGCAAATCAATCCAACGACTTATCCAAATCATTCCTGCGTCGTGCAAATCATAAAGGCACATGACGGAGCTCTGTTTTGAAGAGGGTGGAAGGCTACAAGATGGGGCTCTGTTTTGAAGAGGCAGGAAATGTGTGCATACAAGTCCAGGTTGGATTAAAAACCCACAGATAACTAGTAATACAGTCCAGGTCGCATTAGAAACTCGTTCAGATCTAGTGACGATACCGCGAATTCGTTGCACTCATGTCGCATAGAAACCCGTCGAGATCTCATGGGCCCGTGGTCCGGATCAGGAGCCAACGATGGTGGCCGGCCGCCACCAGATGTATGCATGTCACGCGCAGCTTCATAACGGACTGGCCGGCCCCGAGACAGACGAGCTCGGGGTAGCTCTGCGGGCTCGGGAACAGACGAGCCCGGGGGTAGCTCTTCGGGCTCGGGAACAGACGAGCCCGGGGGTCGCTGTGCACAAGCCGACTGGAATACCTGCGGAGTGGTTTAGCGGTACGGGAGGTAATGCCAGCCCGGCAAACGAAGGGAACAGGAATAATTCCAGACAGGCCATTCACATCAGTGAATATGTCCCGGGACGACAGAAGATACCATTGGTGCTCAGAATGATTGAACTACCCACAGTGACGACTGGAACGGTTCCACAGTTGGTGGAGAGGGGTCAGGGCGCAAGTAGAGGATGTCCATTGGCAGGTTTTATGAGTGTCCACAGATTTGCTCAGATCATAACCTGAACTTGAGATCACTTTGCTGATATAAACATAGGCAATGGTTGGGTCTGGGATGTGAATAAGCCGTCAGTCTTCATACTTCAAGTGATATGTATCTTTCAGCAACGGTATGTACATGACAGCCATTTCAATGCAAGTGTTCCCTGGCTCTTGGTTTTGCGACGCGTCAACTGTTCGGCCATACAGAGTCGCTAATCTCTGGCACCGATCGGTCGCGGGCGAAGAGCAGGAACAGGTGGGCCGCGAACCCATAGCATTTCGGTTTGGAGATGGGCACTTTACCCCTGGATTACTCGCCCCCCCCCCCTCAGTGTTTCTTGTCTGTCACAGTGCAGGCAAAGCTATATTCGTCGTCTGAACGTGCTATGATACTAATTAAAGACATTAAACGCATACTAAAACAAACCAGTGCACCCTGACTGCTCTGGGTTGTATCTATGTCACGTAGTTGCCAGAGCGGTGGGGATTGTCCCACATGATCTACCGTCTACCAACTACTCGGCTCCGCCTGTCTACCACGTGACATCGGTGGGAGGGGGGTACCGTAACACGCGGTCTCGGGCCGGGCGGGAGTTCGACACGTAACCTCGGGCGGGGCGGGGCAGAGGCGTGGCACATGACCTCTGGTGGGGCGGGAACGTAACTCATGACCCTGGGCGGGGCGGAAGCCTAACACGTGGCCTAGGGCAGGGTGAGAACGTAACTCGTGACTCGTCGAAGCGGGAGCGTGACACACGTCGGTACACGCAGCGATCTCGCGCCGCTTCGGTCGACCTCAGGTGACCTATTCAAGCGGCCAAAACAGCGTCATCTGTCACCATCAGCGGCCGCCTGTCACTGCCGGACCAGCCTGGTGCCCAACACACCGACACTCGACAGCGGTGGCGCCCGTCTGGCTCCCCGTCCGTGCTGAACTGGACACATCAACGGAAAACATCAGGCTCACTGGGCGAACTGCACCACTTTTCGTTGAAGAGTGGCACTTACGCTTAAGGAAAAACGATGTCGCACAGGAATGCCACCAGCACCTATGGCTCACGCTAAATGCATTTCTACGATACACGACAGCATGAGCGTGGCAAGGGAAGCAAGCATACACATGTGGAAGGTGCGGCTACGCACCTGAAAAGTAAAATTGTATAATTTTATGGAAGTTCAGATGGCTCTGACTTCCAATTCAACATTTTACGAAGAGCTCGAAGAAACTCACTGAATTGGGAACGTTAAATCTCCTTAGAACACGTTATCGTCTCTATGATATAAAATCAACGATACATTCCCCAAGTCTCAAAGACATATTAAATACTAAACAAATATGACATAACTACTTCTACATAACCACCACTTACAGCACGTTCTTTAGACACGACGAAATGGTTTTTATTCGTTTCTATAGCGTACATATATTTCTAGGGTTAGTACACCAGCACTATATCGTCGCAGTCACACCATTTACTTCCAGTACGGACGTCATTATCAGACATGCACCCTCGAAGTACATAGCTCACGAACTTATTGACATCACGTACTGAAACACGTCCATGCGTTCGATGAGTTTGAAGGTGTCAAGACTTCCACCACATGCGGCATTCCAACCATGAAGTACGCTCTCCAGAGAGGCGTGACACCCCCACCCCTGCCTTCGGACTCGGCGACAAAACCCAACAGGACACGACGTCCGGCAGCAGCAGTCACGGCCCGACACGATCACCATAATGAGGCCGAACAATGACGCCACCCAATCACAGCTGACAATTAGCAAATAGCTCACCGGCACGTGAAACGTAATCGGGGACGGACGGACGGACGCTGCTGCTAAGTGGAGGGGCAAGCGGCATTGTGTCACGTGCAGCTAAGGGCTAAAATCACGAACAAATGTGATCTTTAGTGAAAATGATAAGTGGATGAACCTCCGCCCCCACATTCCTACGCCTACGGGCATAACCATCAAATTGCGGCTTTCCATTGTCGTTACGAGAACAGCGCACCTGGACCGGTACGTCAGGACGGTTGACATTCGACACCTCGCATGGGGTCCGGTATACCGAACCTTCAGACCTTGAACCGCTCGTGGTCAGCCGGAACCTACGGTGTCCCAAAATTGATGTTGCATCAGGACGTCGGAGTGGAACATTATTCCTCAAAGGGCAGACCAGGGTAAATAATTTGAGCGAAATATCGTGAAAATCAAGAGGGCGTACATGACAATTTCACCCAGTGCCGGAGTCAATTCACAAAGCATGAACATTTCAAATTGAGTCTGCATTAATACTGATAACGAAAGTCAGTAATATCTTCTTTTTGCATTGAAGTTTGTTACAGAACGGAGCGGAGTGCTCGGTTGTTGATAAAACAGTGAGTACGAGTAGAGCAGTATTTCTTTTTGGGTTATCTCGAACCCAAATCGGGCCAAGTTAGGACATCGCGGATCTCGACGCGCATGGCCGTCTGATCGAATGCTAGTGATATATTATCCCTGGTGGCTCACCGTCTCTCCTCGGCTTCATTTTTCCATCCTCCGTGAAGCCAAATTCAGCGGCTCGACGATCTCATTGGGCGTGCCACTCAAATCAGAACACTTACTAATCGCTTCAATGCGTGATTAGTGTTGTGTCTCTACAATAGGATGGAAATACAATGTGGTATTGTACTGACTTAGACAACAGCATTGCATATGGCTACTGTGCAATACCATCAACATACGCAATACTAACGATTGCATATTATTGTAGGGTCGCCGCTGCTTGGATGCTCATCGATTAAAATTAGAATAGGATGACTTTTATTCCCTTTTTGCCCCTGAAGAAGGCACAATACGGAAACGTTCGGCATTTTTGTTCTTAAATTATTTTATAATCATAAGATTAAAACTAATGCAGTTAAAGGATATCTTCTGCCACTTTGAACTGTGTGCCATTCGATACTCATCTACGTCCAACGACACACCTATGCAACTATTCACTCCGCATCAATGGAAGTCGGCTCACGGTACATCTGATGACACCCTGGACTGACTATTTAAATACTATTTGGGACGGTGCACATGCAGTCGGTGCGTCCATCCACATGAGCCTTGCCCAAGGCTTGTGTTACAGTGTCTCTGCTAGACATGTGTCATGGAGGTAAACAAAAGGGGCACGGATACTTTCTGGATGCTTGTCACGCAACAGTGAAGCGGGTGAGATCCGACAGGAAGTTTGAATATCTGCGTGTTCAACGTCTATTAAATTATAGTAAGAGAACCTCCATACTTAGGATGGGTTCATCACTCAGGATATACCAATTGTTTCTTGTTGGGCCCTGGACCCTTTATGTGTTAGATAATGCTTATAACTGTAGAATGATCCTGGTAACATGTACACAAAGCAACGGATTCGGTATCGGTCTTCCGGTATATGATGCTGTGAAGAGGTTGGCCATGCGAACACAATAGGGTGGGATATATATATATATATATATATATATATATATATATATATATATATATATATATATATATATATATATATATATATATATCTCTCTCTCTTCTGGTATCTTCCCTTTGTAGGTTTAACCTAGATGGGCTACTGAGGCTTATTCTATTCCTCAAGCCTTTATGTCCTTTAGTGTGGTATTGTATGACTCACGGAACAGTGCTTTTTACAGACAATCCGAAGTGTCGATTGTATTAGTTTCGTGCGGCCTGTACCAGACTTAGTGCGGATGACTCGACGACGATTGCTCCCCGTGTCCCGTGCATCACACGCTGATATAGCACCATACATGGGGCCTGAGTGGTGCTGCTTCCAGATGTTTTGGTGACACCTACGAAGGTTTTGCAATCGTCCCGGAGCAGGTGGGGCACATTGCGGCGGATCTGGCGCGGCAGACCCAGCATATCCCGGCCGATCGGGCACATCCGATGGAGCAAATCGCGGCGGATCTGGCGCGGCAGATGGGGCACCTCGCGGCGGACCTGGCGCGGCAGATGGGGCACCTCGCGGCGGACCTGGCGCGGCAGATGGGGCACCTCGCAGCAGACCTGGCGCGGCAGATGGGGCACCTCGCGGCGGACCTGGCGCGGCAGATGGGGCACCTCGCGGCGGACCTGGCGCGGCAGATGGGGCACCTCGTGGCGGACCTGGCGCGGCAGATGGGGCACCTCGTGGCGGACCTGGCGCGGCAGATGGGGCACCTCGTGGCGGACCTGGCGCGGCAGATGGGGCACCTCGTGGCGGACCTGGCGCGGCAGATGGGGCACCTCGTGGCGGACCTGGCGCGGCAGATGGGGCGTGACGTGGCGGCAGTGACCGTCGGCAGGCTAACGAGCGGCTGTGTGTCGCGCTCATTAGGGCGTCACGGCGGCGACACGGGCGCGACAGGGCCGGACCGTTGTTTGTGCACGGCCCGCCGGCCCACGTGACCCCGCACACGGCCGGCTGTTGGAGCGAGCTGGTCGATGTGCTGCTTCTCAGGCAGGAAACGGCGTCGAGGGACATCGGTGGCCATGCCGCTCGTGGCGCCACGGCGGTGGAGGTTCCAACTATAAGTTTGAATGTGAGTGTATGGCGGGCTGTGAGTCGTGGAGCTTGATTTTGGATATAATATTTATATCAGAGAGGGTTATTACAGCTACTGAATTTGCCGCCATCATCCCACATACTCTCAACTTAGCTATTTCATTTGATGTTAGTATTACCTGCATGCCGGCCCTGGCAGTTAGGCGCCAAGGGGTGGGTGGCGCTTGAACATGGTGGAGGGCCTCCTCCGATCAGATGAAGGCGCCCCTGTACAGCTCTACGGACGTCTTACACTCCAGTCCGTGTGGTGCAAGCACCCTCATTACGACTCCAGTGATGTGGGATGTTCGCGGAGTCGAAAACCGCATATCACATGGCATGGCAAAATACAATAAAGCAATAAAATGTCCCACAAAAATCTATAAAAATGTACCTTGCATAGATCCCTAAAATATATGTAACATATCTAGTCGATTTAATTAATATAATCTATGTAATGAAATGAATATAATCTGTGTAATCTAATGCATGTAAAACGGGTTAAGAACATTAATCAATAAACAATGAAAATCATTATAATAATCCTGGTTATCCCAGCATCAGACTAGCCATCCCCGAAACAAGACCAGGCTGACAAGACGTCGGCGTGTGGCCAGTAGCCGTGTCTAAGGTGCGCCACGGCCCAGACCAGGCTGACAAGACGTCGGCGTGTGGCCAGTAGCCGTGTCTAAGGTGCGCCACGGCCCAGACCAGGCTGACAAGGGGTCGGCGTGTGGCCAGTAGCCGTGTCTAAGGTGCGCCACGGCCCAGACCAGGCTGACAAGGGGTCGGCGTGTGGCCAGTAGCCGTGTCTAAGGTGTGCCACGGCCCACACCAGGCTGACAAGGGGTCGGCGTGTGGCCAGTAGCCGTGTCTAAGGTGCGCCACGGCCCAGACCAGGCTGACAAGGGGTCGGCGTGTGGCCAGTAGCCGTGTCTAAGGTGTGCCACGGCCCAGACCAGGCTGACAAGGGGTCGGCGTGTGGCCAGTAGCCGTGTCTAAGGTGTGCCACGGCCCAGACCAGGCTGACAAGACGTCGGCGTGTGATCAGTACCCGTTTCATCTCATATTCTTATGATTGATGTACTGCTTTACATACTCTGCATCCCAACCGTTTTATCTGTCTGTCCTCGGCTCTTAGCTATGTGCTGCTATCATTGAAAGCTATTTGCTGAACTTCTGATCGTTGTGATTGCTGTTATTATTTCGATAGCTATGGATATTAGTGACGATTAGAACAGTAGTACGTCAGGTAAACTGTTACCTGTGGTTACATCAGACGTAGGTAGGTCCATATGCACTTGCAAAAGACCTTACTAATCACTACACAACAATTAAAGTGGATGCCTAACCCTTACCCTATGCTACAATTTCCTTGAGGATGATAGGACAAATTAGGAAGTAATCTTGGGTGCCGGAACATGGTCTACTGTTCTGCAGCCATAGCATACAGACTATGGAGAAGACAACGTAATACAAGGGTGAAAGTAAAAATGTCATGATAAAAACCCTCTAGACGTATCAGGAGATTACTTACCACTTACCTTACCTCTCCCCATAGTTATCGAACTACGGGACCTTACCTCGCTGACGCACAGAAACATGAATTAACGTAATGATTCCTACATGGGGCTGTAACACCACATCCTCACTCGGTCATCACACTGACACACCACCAGGGCTGGATTTGCACTTTGCAATCCTGGATGTGGAGAGGATAATTTTTGATTCATTGACTATTGAGAGGGTACCTTTCTTCAAACCTGTGACACAAGAATCTCAGGTTGCATTTACCAGTGAATCTTGAGCACTTTACACAGACCAGTTCATTGTCAAACAGCACTGTTTAAAATCCAAATGAGAAAAAATGAGATAACAATTGACGGCTTGTTTATTTTTAACCTTGCACACTAAACATCCACAACGCACGGCTACGCGTTTCTAATGATCAAACATTCACTCACCGCATACAGTACACCGTACAGCCAACCTGCCGTTCATTTCTCCCCTGTTCCGGCTACCATTTGCCCCCTCTTCTCCTGGCACGTCCAACCCGACTCACATTTTAGCGACCACTTTCATATTCACGTCACGCTTGAACGCTCAGCTCAGTCTAATGACTATTACTTTCTACCTTGCTGGAACGTTCGTAAAGCGAACTGGCCGTATTTCACCCAGGAAATCGATAATGTCTACCCTCCCCAATCCCACCCTCCAATTTCAACCTACCTCAATACTATTTTACTTTCGACAGAATGCCACTTACTCAGCACTCGTCGTTCTGCCAGTCGTAAACACGTGCCGTGGTGGAACGACCAGTGTCGACGCGCCATCGCCCTGCGGCGGCCGGCTGAGCAGAGATTCACACAAAATCGTACTCCACCAAATTAAGTACACGCCTGCGATGCCAAAAATACTTACCGGCAAGTTCTGCATGCAAAAAAGCTGGGAACAGTACTCCAACTCTTTCAATAGATTTAATCCCACCGGCCAAATTTGAGGGAACGTTGCATTCTTCTTCAGTGGCAAAATCACCGTACAATAGTTACAGTCAATATGAAAGCACACGGCATTATGCTCATGACAGCTAAAACAAAGTAAATATACCCCATAAACACAGTATTTTTTCGGCTCCAAGCCTGTCAACTGTGACAACTTTGAGGCCACAAAAACATCCAAGACACAACTGCACGTGACATATAGCAAGCCGTTTCATACCCTTAAATACAGTTCCGATTCTTGTAGCATATTACACAATGACGGAACAAAAGTCTAACCATACATCTCGACATCGAAAGGGTACACTGGTCTCGCTAAACAAACATCAAAAGAAACGTATCATTGGCCAACATGTATCTCACGAAAAACGATGAATTGGCCTAAAACAATGCATTGTCCCTGTATACACACTGGCAGTGGTATCACCGCAGGGTTAAAATAATGGTTTTTCGTTAGGTGTGAGATGTCGAAACGAGCCCAGCGCAATGTCGAAATTTGCCATGGAATTAGTGCCATTTAAAATGCTTTTGATGTCTTTCAGACTAAAATTTGAGTCAACAGTGCAGGTACTTATGACTGGACCTTTATCATTTGTTTTGAGATTCATAATTTAATAAATAATTTAAGAATTTATATTCGGGATAGGGAGAATAATAACTATGCTATAAACTGATATTGTATGCCATATCACATTATAGGCCATACCTTTACCAGAAATTGCATTGGAAAAAATTCGTATATCACCATTCATTATCGAGAGCATGCACATGCTATTTATAAACGAGATACTGTTAGAAAGTAGACATGAAGACTTGATAAGCATTCATCAAGGAGCAGGATGCCGATACTTCTTGGAGAAGGATGTGGATTGAGTGTTCATGAAGTGGCCTATTCCACCCTATTTCACGAATAATTTATCACTGTATCACCGCCAGCTTCACCCCCCCCCCGCCACTGAACATGCACATACAGATACCGACAAGTAGACCCACATCACCAACACCATTTGCACACCTTCTCCCCCACTGAACATGCACATACAGATACCAACAAGTAGACCCACATCACCAACACCATCTGCACACCCTCCCCCACTGAACATGCACATACAGATACCAACAAGTAGACTCACATCTTCGCACGCATATAATCTACGTTCGACACAAATTCAATACATCAGTTAAGGTAGGGTGTTCTACTGTGTCGGTGCCACGCTGTCTACTTCATTGATTTTGCGCCTGTGGCTCTGCGACTGTTCTGAGTTAAGCCTAAAGTTGGCCCCTGTGGCTGCTTCATGCCTGGCTGCTGACCAGCCCAGGCGGACCCTGATGACTGACCAGAAGCTACTCAACTGGCTGGGTCCGCTCCTGGTGGATTCCCTATAACTGGGTAGGTTCGCCACAACTCGGCGAGTTCGCTACAACTGGGTGGGTTCGCTACAACTGGGTGGGTTCGCTACACCTGGGCGAGTTCGCTACAACTGGGCGGGTTCGCTACACCTGGGTGGGTTCGCTACAACTGGGTGGGTTCGCTACACCTGGGTGGGTTCGCTACAACTGGGTGGGTTCGCTACACCTGGGTGGGTTCGCTACAACTGGGTGGGTTCGCTACACCTGGGTGGGTTCGCTACAACTGGGTGGGTTCGCTACAACTGGGTGGGTTCGCTACAACTGGGCGAGTTCGCTACAACTGGGTGGGTTCGCTACACATGGGTGGGTTCGCTACAACTGGGTGGGTTCGCTACACCTGGGTGGGTTCGCTACAACTGGGTGGGTTCGCTACACCTGGGTGGGTTCGCTACAACTGGGCGAGTTCGCTACAACTGGGCGAGTTCGCTACACCTGGGCGGGTTCGCTACACCTGGGCGGGTTCGCTACAACTGGGCGGGTTCGCTACAATTGGGTGGGTTCGCTACAACTGGGCGAGTTCGCTACAACTGGGCGGGTTCGCTACAACTGGGCGGGTTCGCTACACCTGGGCGGGTTCGCTACAACTGGGCGGGTTCGCTACATTGGGTGGGTTCGCTCAACTGGGCGGGTTCGCTCAACTGGGCGAGTTCGCTCAACTGGGCGGGTTCGCTACAACTGGGCGGGTTCGCTACAACTGGGCGGGTTCGCTACATTGGGTGGGTTCGCTACACCTGGGTGGGTTCGCTACAACTGGGCGGGTTCGCTACAACTGGGCGAGTTCGCTACAACTGGGCGGGTTCGCTACAACTGGGCGGGTTCGCTACACCTGGGTGGGTTCGCTACAACTGGGTTGGTTCGCTACAACTGGGCGGGTTCGCTACACCTGGGTGGGTTCGCTACAACTGGGCGGGTTCGCTACAACTGGGCGGGTTCGCTAATTGGGTGGGTTCGCTACACCTGGGCGGGTTCGCTACAACTGGGCGGGTTCGCTACACCTGGGTGGGTTCGCTACAGCCGGCTGACAATTGCCATGACTGAGGGGCAGGTAAGCCCGGAGTGACACCGAGAGTCACAACCAACAGGTGGCCAGCCTGACTGACCGGGCCAGTGTGATGTGGGTCAGGCGGCCGGACCAGCCACGCGCGGGTGTGGCGCGCCATGCCGCCCGACCCCCGCTGAGAACAACCGCCCGGCACAGCCGCCGCGACGCCGGCAGTCGCACGGCGCGCCACTCTCGCCGCATCGGTCTCGGTCGGCGGCCCGACGACGGGCGCGCTCTCATCATTTCGGCGACATTTTCGCCGGCCATAAATAGCGGTGGTGCGGCGCGGACGGCGCGGCGCGGTCGTCGCGTAAAGGCGCCGCGCGCGCAACGCTTTGTCGGCCGATTGTAATGCCCCAGTCAAGGCTGCGCGCCGTCGGCCGGCGTCCGTCAAAATCAGCCGCTCGGCAGCCGAGCAATCGGCCGCCGCCGACCGCCCGAAAAAAAATGGCCCCGGTATATTACAACCCGTTCGGCGGGGGAGCGACGGCGCAGCACAGAAGAGAAGAAAAAAACCGAGCGCCGCGGGAGAAATATGATCGGCCGTACGGGGACCGCCGCCGAGCCCGTCCAGAGCCATAGAGCCAAATCGGCCACACTGTATTTACGACGACGTGGACCTTTGCGCTGCCCGGCCTCTTGCCGTTCCCACAATAGCGTGTTCATTTTTTTTAGGCGCAACCCTTTAAAATGAAATAATGAAGAGCCGTCCTCAGATTCCCCAATTGAGCGTCTACACATTTCTGGGTACATCACTGGCGTGAGAGGAACTAATGCTCGTGTACCCATCTCCCTATAAAACGCCATCTGGCCATATCTATAAACACACTAAAAAGCATACGACAAACGCCACAGCCAGCTGAAGAGGCGCCCCCTATGGTTCGCCCCTTGTTCCCAAGTCGTTCACGACTGTCGATCGTTTGTGAGGACAGTTCCCACGCCCTGCTGGTCGGCGAAGAGGTCACCGGGGCAGATCTGGACAGAGGTCAGCCAGACAGATATGTCGCACACGGCAGCTGACGTCATCGGTCTGCTGACGTCACCTCACCCAGCCTGACACTGTTGTGAGCTGGTAGTTCGCCCGGTTCCGGCTCTACCTGAGGCAGCACCAGCTCACGCCACGGCTAACATTGTGGGCTACTTCTTCGGGCTTTACGGGCGCGACTGTGCCCGCCTGAAGTTTGAGTATACACCTATTTGGACGTCCAAGTGAGTTCGCTCTCTCGGCGGCCCCGGACGCCGCCACCAGTGGCTCAACACTCCCAGGGTGTGACCGCCGGCTCAGCATCCCCGGGGCCTCGCCACAGCGGGCCCAGGGAAGAGCTCACCTGGTGGCTTTGTTCTCCTCCTCGAACGCCTTCTTCTCCTCGGCCGACATGTCGATCACCAATAGCTCGAAGGCCGCCGAGAAAGGCACGATGAGCGCACCAGGGTCGCTCGCCTCCACTGCCTCCTTGATCTTGACCAGCCTGCCGGCGACCAACACAGGTCAGTCGCAATGCTACGACCACACAGTCAGCGGCTGCACTTCGTCAACTTTAACACCATCACTGTCGTTTTCTGAATGTGCTGAAGGCTGGCCAAGCCGCAGCGTTAGGCTATGGTTTGGACCTTACCACAGGAAGAAAAGAACATCGATATATTATGAGCCACTGGAAAAGTGTCGGCTACACATATAAAGCCGTGTTCGACAGTGTCAGCGCCATGACAACCCCCGCGAGGAATAAAATACCAGAACAATATAACAATATACAAAGATGATATGACTGCATCACTATCATTCAACCAAACACTTCGTTGCAGCACACCGAAGGTTTTGCTGCATGACAATGATAATACAAACGACGAAATGCGATGTGGAATTAAAGTTAATATATGACATGTTCATGATCCGCTTTCTTAACAGCATAGGATGTTTGTTCTGTTCTGCTATCTTACTGTGATCTTGCAAAATACCGGTCAAGAGCCCGGTATATATGTCAAAGACCGGTGAAACAGAATGTCAGCCATCGACGGGCTTTCGGTTTTTATAATTGCCACCTCTATTCTCATTCCTAGCCGCGCATATTGCGGCTACTCCCTCCCAAGCTATACTGGGGAACCTCAGCACCGACCTACTGTGGGTCTCGTACCATTTACGTACGGATTATTTATTGAAATAGCCTCCGTCTCAATCTTCTCGGAAGCACAAAGTTAGCAGCGCAAGTGCTCCGTTAACCTCTGTGCCTGTATGGTCGATGTGGCGTACGAGAGGTACCTTTGCCCGAATGCTCTGTTAACCCCTGTGACTGTATGGTCGATGTGTGGTCGATGTGGGGTCCGAGAGGTACCTTCCGGCCTAAATTGACATGCCGATTACTCCTGGACGGACGTGCTCCAGGGCCATGTCTTGGACAAAATGAGCGGTTTGTGTAATCTGCTGGGTGCTATTAGTGCCAGTTGAAACGATTTGCGCATCGAATGGTTCAGATTCAGCCTCCTAACTGGAGACCACCCACAGAGGTGATGCACGTCGCTTTGAAAGATCATTCATACACACAAATAACAGAGGAAATAGTAACCGATCCCCTGGGGTGTCAGAAGACACCGTGGTCCAGTCCAAATATTTCAGATTCACCATCGGACGCTAACATCTATGTTCGGTTATGCTATGCTATGCTACACAAGTTACAATGTATACCAACCTAGTGCTGACTGAGATATACGGAACATGGGAACTTGTGTAATAACAAACAGTGGTTCGCGTTTTGCCAAGCCGCGGTACAATCAGCGTACATAGCCAATTTGTACCCCAGAGGATCATGAATTTGCGTTGCGTTCAGAGAAGTGTTGTCAGACTTGATTACGCGAGACGTCCGCGCCATCAAAGTATGCTGAACAGGAGACATGATGGGCCCTGGGTGCCTTAGCAAGCAAACGCACATAAGTTTTTTTTTTAGCAAGCACAGCACTTTTCCTATAACACTCTTCCAAAACAGCTGAGTCAACGCCAATGGTTGGTAATGCGCAGGTTAGTAACGCCAGCTCTTCATGGACGCAGACTACGTTTGTCAGCTGCCAACCTTCCGGACGGTCCTGCGCCAGTGACATACGGAACAATCGCCATCAGCATACATAAGCAGCATAGGGAACATCTTCGTGGTGCGATGTTTGCGTGGAGAGTGGGCGTTTGCGCTGCATTAAAACGGCCGTCATGAAACTAGCCGACATGCGTCGTCAATTGTTCACACTTGTGAACAATTTAACATTAACACTCACTTTGCCAACCTAGCGGTGCACTGTAAGCAACTTGCACTATCACACTAAGCAATTCGCACACTATGTTTACTGTGTACTTGTAAGTAGTTTTGTTTTTGTATTTGCATTGGTGAGAACTACGAGGCGACTTTTCCAGTGCTCTTCACGATGGATTCAGATGTTCTCAGCGTTATTGGGACGGACGTCGGCGTCCAGTCTCCCGAGCTGGACACTTGGCACAGACAGAGCGACAGAGCTGGACACTTGGCACAGACAGAGCGACAGAGCTGGACACTTGGCACAGACAGAGCGACAGAGCTGGACACTTGGAACAGACAGAGCGACAGAGCTGGACACTTGGCACAGACAGAGCGACAGAGCTGGACACTTGGCACAGACAGAGCGACAGAGCTGGACACTTGGAACAGACAGAGCGACAGAGCTGGACACTTGGCACCGACAGAGCGACAGAGCTGGACACTTGGCACATACAGAGCGACAGAGCGGCTGTGCCGCGCCGCTCGTGCATCGTCCGCGCGATACACATGCAATGCTTCAATCTGCCCTAAAATCACATTCGGGTGGGGAATGGCGCGGAGGTGACAATGTCAAGAGCTACTGATGTAGAATTGGAACTGGTGAATGAAACGAGATCGAAGTGGATGGGTTGATGGCTCACCACATGTCGGATTTGACATCTCGCCCGCGATCAGTGCTGTTCTCGATGTAACAAAACAGAGCTGAGTGAAGCCCACAGATCGGGGGCGAGTCGCATGTCACGGTACCCGTCTGATTGACAGCATCCGGCTCAGGCACCGGGCTCAGCAGGAGGGCCCACTTTAGCAGCGAATCATCTTTCTCTCTCTTCACTTTCATGGAACACCATTTCGACAATGACTGATATTATTGGCACGAACAACAGTATCGCGACACGCAGGGCCGACAAAAACCAACAAAGCAAACAAAAACGGTGACCTCGAGATCCGCCCGAAAGACGAGTATCGATCGATGAATGATGAAGCACACAATGAGACGCGTGCATGCAGCGACACCGCAGACCCTAAGTATTCGGTATGCAGCGACACTGCCAGCTGCGGCGGTGACCGGGACCGCTGATATCCTGGACCACCGTAGGCCGTAAGTATTCGGTATGCAGCGACACTGCCAGCTGCGGCGGTGACCGGGACCGCTGATATCCTGGACCACCGTAGGCCGTAAGTATTCGGTATGCGGCGGCACTACCAGCTGCGGCGACCGAGACCGACCGCTGATGATATCCCGCCGACCACGGCAGACCGTAAGTATTTGGTATGCGGCGGCACTACCAGCTGCGGCGACCGAGAACGACCGCTGATGATAACCTGGACTACGGCAGACCGTAAGTATTCGGTATGCGGCGACACTGCCAGCTGCGGCGGTGGCCGGGACCGACCGTGGGCAGACGGGTGGTGATACCTCAGACAGGGACGGATATCTGGCCGTCGGCGGCCGGCGCGGCCCGCCAGCCGGCCACTTTAGCCGTCAGCGGTGACATGACCCCTGGCCCGAGGAGCGACGCCGGGCCGCCATTAGATGGCGCCAGTGGCGTCTGATTGGCTCTGATGAAGTGGCAGTTACGGTGATAGCTGGCCCATCTGGTGAGATTGCCGCGGCGCAATGTGACTGTCCCCGCCGGACGGCAGACGTGTTTGCCGTCCGGCCAGCAAGATGACGTGATATATAGATGTACTCGCGTAAGGTCTACTGCAATGGTGTTTTTTTTTTCACTCATGCACGTCATGATAGATAACAAATGTAACAACTTAAGCGCTATCGCAACACACAACAATGGTGATCAGGTACCGCACAGGCTCATGTCAAGCCGACTACTGCGACTCAACAACACTTCTCAGATTGGTTCGGAAACCCGGTGATAGTGGATCGATCGCGAGCCTATCGCAGACACCGGCCACGTCACGTGCTGCAGAGGACACGTGGCAGAGCAGACGCCGGCCACGTCACGTGCTGCAGAGGACACGCGGCAGAGCAGACGCCGGCCACGTCACGTGCTTCACAGGACACGCGGCAGAGCAGACGCCGGCCACGTCACGTGCTGCAGAGGACACGCGGCAGAGCAGACGCCGGCCACGTCACGTGCTTCACAGGACACGCGGCAGAGCAGACGCCGGCCACGTCACGTGCTGTAGAGTGACCGGCGGCTGGCGATCTGCGACTTGGCCGTGGCACATTGCAAGATGGCACGCCTGTGGCACGCCTGCGGGCGCCACGTCTACATGCTGCACGCGTCAGGTGCCCAGGACAAGGAGACCACTGCATCCGTGGGCAAATGCCGCATACGTCATATACAGGGCTGGATTTGTACCTCGTAGTCCTGGATGTGGGGAGGGAAATTTTGGGGCTATCAAATATGTAGAGGTAGTTTTTCTTCAGCTCTGTGACATCAAAATCTGCTTGGGCTTTCCAGTGAATTTTTAGCGATTTATCACAGAGCATTCAGTTGTCAAAAACACTATTTAACCTGCAAATGAGAAAAATGATGACATAATGTGCTGGAGAGAATAATGTTTTGGATGCCAAAAATCCAGAAACAGCCCGTTTGTCCAACCCTGGACTCATATATCTACCCCTCAAAAGGGCACGGCCGATTCCGAACAGTCGCTGAGGAACTGCTAACATCAGAGACAGCCAGCGCGTCTCGAGCTCACTGTGCGGACAGTGGGCGTCGCCCCAGGACGGCAGCACACAGTCAGAACAGTGCCGCCAGTCAGCCCGGGGCCGGCACCGTGTCCAGCAGTCGTCAGCGGGGCCGGCCCCCTGTCCAACGCCCCCGTTTGCCCCGGGCCGGGCCCCCTTTCGTACCGCCAGTCAGCCCGGGGCCGGGCACCGTGTCCAGCAGTGCCGCGAGTTAGCCCGGGGCCGGGCGCCGTGTCCAACAGTGCCGCCAGTTAGCCCGGGGACGGGCACCGTGTCCAGCAGTGCCGCCAGTCAGCCCGCAGCCGGGCAGCACCGTGTCCAGCAGTGCTGCCAGTCAGCCCGGGGCCGGCACCGTGTCCAGCAGTGCCGCCAGTTAGCCCGGGGACGGGCACCGTGTCCAGCAGTACCGCCAGTCAGCCCGGGGCCGGGCACCGTGTCCAGCAGTGCCGCGAGTTAGCCCGGGGCCGGGCACCGTGTCCAGCAGTGCTGCCAGTCAGCCCGCAGCCGGGCACCGTGTCCGGCAGTACCGCCAGTCAGCCCGCAGCCGGGCACTGTGTCCAGCAGTACCGCCAGTCAGCCCGGGGCCGGGCACCGTGTCCAGCAGTGCCGCCAGTCACCGCGTGTAGCAGTCCCCAGCGCCCGGGGCCAGGCACCGTGTCCAGCAGTGCCGCCAGTTAGCCCGGGGACGGGCACCGTGTCCAGCAGTGCCGCCAGTCAGCCCGGGGCCGGGCACCGTGTCCAGCAGTGCCGCCATTAGCCCGGGGCCGGGCCCCTTTTCAAGAGAGTACCGCCAGTCAGCCCGGGGCCGGGCACCGTGTCCAGCAGTGCCGCCAGTCAGCCCGGGGCCGGGCACCGTGTCCAGCAGTGCCGCCAGTCAGCCCGGGGCCGGGCACCGTGTCCAGCAGTGCCGCCAGTCAGCCCGGGGCCGGGCACCGTGTCCAGCAGTGCCGCCAGTCAGTCCGGGGCCGGGCACCGTGTCCAGCAGTGCCGCCAGTCAGCCCGGGGCCGGGCACTGTGTCCAGCAGTACCGCCAGTCAGCCCGGGGCCGGGCACCGTGTTGCCGGCAGTCAGCCCGGGCATGTCAGCAGTCCGCCAGTCAGCCCGGGGCCGGGCACCGTGTCCAGCAGTGCCGCCAGTCAGCCCGGAGCCGGGCACCGTGTCCAGATCGGCAGCGGGGCCGGCGCCGCTGGCCGTAACATAGGCTGACCGTCGTCTGTCTATCTCACTGCACGACGGTCATTTGCAGAAATTACTTAGTTCAAATATGGAACAGATCAGCCACTGACAAGACATCAGATGGAAGACAGTTGAAACTGAAGAGGAATTTACTTTGTGGTGTACCCTGATGCTCGTTGGTGTTGCTTTGCTTACTTTTGAGGGGGAAAGTGTCCCATGAATGTTGGCTTTTCTCCATCCCAACAAGTTCAACTTTTAACATGGGACCCTATAGTGTGCCCCCTAATCCATTTCGGTCCTCTCATTGCCTCCATGTATTGTGTTCCCCAAATCATTTTCAGAAACTAACGCCCCTACTAATGCTACTTTCATTACTACAACCTCAGCCATCCTAATTGACGAGACATCCATGACCTCATTGAGCATGCTTACCACAAGGTCCATTTGTGGACTTACATCAAAGCTGCCTGTTGTCAGCCTGCTTCGTACGTGACTTTGAGACGCTACACTACCCCCATACAGCCACAAGCCACCAGGCAAGCCGACTAACAGACCGCACGACGCCTGCCATCTCAAAGGCGGGGCGGCGCGTCCTATCTGCCGCCGCATCTGCCGCCGTCGTGTAATTGGCGCTCCGTACTGCGACGATCGTATCTGTGGCGCACTGTGGTGGCCACAACCTCTCACAGGGGCTACTGCCGGCACAAATGGTTCAGCCTCTGTCCGGGTCAAGCCGTGCTTCAAGACCATCAAATCGCACTTTTGCAGATGAAGATGAGAGGGGTGGAATAAGCATAAATGGATGTATTAATTGAGAGCAGGGGAGGCGGATTAGGGGGCCGGGGTGAACAGTTGACCCCCTGCAAAAACTACGAGTATCAAGACTATCTTTTTGACTCCCCCAGTTCTGAGTTCGTCTATTAGACGGGCTGGTGGCTGAGCGCACCTCCGTAGATGCGTTTCACGGCAACAAAACATTTATTTTTCCCAAATCTCAAACTTCAAATCAATCCGGCGCAATATGAGCATGTTTAATGGCCTATCAGAAAATATGTACCAAGGTAGAAAAGCATTGCACTCAACATCAATCTGGTAGCAATATATTGCATTAACCAACGTCAACAAGCGTGCGTTCAAGGCCGTCCGGCAAAAACATAATCCACAGTCTGTAGTCTATATATAATGTATAGTCCGATACAATCTTCATCCCGCGTTCGGAGCGTCAGCTATATTCCATCCGTGCGTCAGCTTAAGTGTCGGTGCGTCATATTCACGGCAAGGATAAACGTGCATATCAATTATGTAACTGCACAACGCTTGGAAGACTCATTTTTAACAATGGCTTTTCGCCACAGTATCATTTGTAGCCTCGAGACTGATCGAATACCATGTGAGGGGACGAGTGTTCTAGGGGTAAGATGGTCGTCTCACAATCGAAAGATTGTGGGTTCGCGTCTCACCTGTCGCTACTCTTCGCCCGCGACCAATCGGCGTGAGAGATTGGCGACGCTATATGACTCAACGGTCGACGTGTCGTAAAACCAATAGCCAACCGAATGCCATGTGACGCTTTCGTGATGCATGCACCTCATAAAAACAACAGCGTAAGGATCGTAACCACCGACCAAGTATCCGCAGAATATGATACGTGTTCGGGATAGAATCTACGAGTGTCCGATAGATTCTTAGTCGTTCGAACGACCTCGATCGGCAAGCTGGATATAATTATTCGGGCGGGGGGGATAGATTCTCGGATTATCGTAAATTCTTTCCGTTCCTGGTGGCTCCGAACGCACACTAAATCAAATGTTACATGTCTTGCGAATACTTAGTTACGATAACATGATATTAAAAACTATGCATAAGGGCATTGTATAGCCCTACACTAGCGACGAAGCTGAGGAAAACAACGCAATCAACTTTCGATTACTTCCTTTTAGAAAAACAAATGCTTTGCTGGTACGGAAAGTAGGTGGGTAATTCCGTACCTACCTACGCAGCAGGGGCGCAAAGTCGCATCTAGTTGACGGGATGTTTAACCCTTTAACTTGCAGATTCCTTCAGACGTGGGCAGTGCTCACCCGCCCTCTTCCAACTTTGGCTAATGCTAAGTATGACTATATTACTAATTGGAGATGAGGAGATAAGCATACCTAATTTCTGAGGTCAATGGTTCAGGCGGCAATGGCGTGCCTATAATTTGCGTCAGGGAGGGGGGGGGGGGGCAAGCGATATTCATTGGCCCTAGCCCGATCTGTTGGGACCCTATCGTGATATTCAAGGGCCAGATCCGTCTTGAAACCCACAGCGTCATTTTCAGGATCCCAGGTCACACTTTTTGAAGACCTCACTGTCATCTGTAGGGCTCACGGAACGAACTTTCGGCCCCAATGCGATTTTCATGGGCCTGTGTGCAGTTGTGGGTCCCAGTGTCATTTTCAGGGACCCCGCGTTACTTTTTGGGGTCCCAATGTGATTTGTAGGAGCCCCGGTGCGATTGTTGGGGCCCCAGCGGAATTTCTAGGGGGCCCGGTACAACTTTTCCGTATCCCGGCGCGATTCTTGGGGGTCACAACCTCTCAGGGGAGGGCAACTTCCCCCTTTACCCCTCCAATTCGGCACGCCACTGCCAGTAGCACAAACATGACTCCTAAACACAATCACTAATGAAGAACACAATCATTCGTGCAACAAATCAGTGCACCTCCTTTTCCACATTCATACATAGGCCGTCAAGACCGTGGTAAAAGGCTGCAGCAAAAGTCCACAATCAATAGATTGTATTCCAATGCACGGTCTCAAGTGGTGTCGATAGGACATATCTGGACGTGAGCAGTTTTATGTTCTGTGTTCCTCCGTTAGCATCATAAACGCAAAATGTACCGCGGCAGCACGTCACGTTTCTCACCGCAAGATCGCGACTGATGAGGCGAAACCCCTTCGCCACACACCACCCATCGACTCCGTTGAGCATGCATCATGCACTGGAAAACCAACGACCCCTCACCACCCCATCGTAGTTATCCACATTATACAACCGTCACATACAATAGCATCCACGTCTGCACTTCCCCAGTGCTATTCAGTCACGTGCGTGTCACAAAACAAACTTAACCACTTTAATTTACTGGTGTCCCTGCACCACTTCAAGCTCATTGAAGGTCATTAATCTAAGTTGAAATCCAATGACTTGTGTGGGTTTGACAGAAAATCTAGGCTATATTTTAAGTCCTGAACTGGATTTCACGGTCTTTTTTACCTTGGAGTAGGTGGAGGCAGTGGCTTAAACCAAAATTATACCAAGTTTTCCAATGCGGGGTCGACCCTTCACCCGATCTGACCGGTGACCTATGCTTTAAATGGAGCTTAAAACACGTCATTACATCCACAAAGCACCGACGAACACCCTGCTAATAACTAGAAGTGTATATATGTTGGAAGTTAGAAAGAGTTTGCATTCCAATTGTGAAATGCCTTGATTTTTGCGAACATTTTACCTTTGATCTGACCTGGAGGGCCACCCATCGCCCGCAGGTACAACAATCGAGTGTCAATCGCGAATTCATTAACTATTCAGTCCATATCCTACGAGTTAAAAATTTGTCCCGAAGCCATCTCCGATATGAAATTGGAAAAAATGGGAAAAGCGGCACGTACAAGCCACAAAATACTACCATCTCATGTGCAAACAAAAATTGGAAAGGGCATGACATGGCGAAGAGGAAAAGTGGTATGAATGTCACAAGAGCGCATCAGTGTACCATTATCACCGTACCGCTTTGGCACATTGGAATCCGTCTCCACTGATAGAGGGTACAATAATTCGCTCTTTTATTCATACGCTGCGGAAGAACCACAGCATCACATCAGACCAACTCAGACCGCTTGTCACGCCGCAATCTCATACTACCTCGTTCAGCCACTTCATGCAGACTTCACTCTCTTCTTCGGTGAAGTGGTTCTTCCAGTCGCCGACCAGGCCCTTGCGCATGAAGGTGCCTTCCTGATCCTTCGTGACTATTCCCGAGTCCTCCCACTGGCGGAAGTTTGTGCTGGGGTTGTCCCTCATCACGCTGAAGCTGGTGTGCCGGACAATGGCCTCGACATCCGCCTCCGACAGCGTCTTCCCCAGGAAGGCGGCCACCTTCTTCACCACGGCGGGACGGTCGCCGTGCATCTGCTCATAGGTGACGCAGAGCACCGTGTCTGAATGCGCCAGGTAGCCTCGCACGTGCTCCCGGTACGGGCCGTACAACACCTCGTCGCGCATGGACGACTCCTTGAACTGCCGGAACGTACCGCGGTACTGGAAAAAGTTGAGCATGCGGCTGTAGTGGTAGTAAGACACGCAGACGTCGCGCGCATCTCGAGATATGTAGAGCAGGTTGGCACCGCTGCTCAGAAGGCCGCCAGGCAGCAAGCTGCACGGCAAGTGTGTCTTCAACAGTCGCGGCGCCCCATATCGTGCACAGACCGATACAGCATTTCGGACGTTGACGGGGCGTCGACCATGGGCATTCTGTACTCGAGGGGTTGCAGTCATCGCCGCTGGCGCCCGTCTGGCCGTGTGTGACCCTCCACACCATCTCCTCCAGCCAGGTGGTGCCCGACTTGGGAAAGCTAGCCACAACCACATCAGACGACCGCGCGCGGAACTTGGCCCAGAACTGCACACAGCCAACCGCCAGAAAGCCACTGGTGAGCACGACGTCTCCGCGCCGGTACAGCCGCATGTGCGTCGGCGGTAGTTGGCGTCGGCGGCCAGCGGCGTCCAGTCGCTCGGGGCCACCCAGCCGACCAACATCTCTGTCCCCCTTGGTTGCTTCTCAGGCCGGGACTGTGGTTGTGCCCCGCTGGAGCCGGCGTCGGCACTCTGAGCCGGCGGCGGCAGGGTGAGGTGGGACGACTCGACTGACATGTCGACACTGGGAGCCGGCGGCGGCAGGGTGAGGTGGGACGACTCGACTGACATGTCGACACTGGGAGCCGGCGGCGGCAGGGTGAGGTGGGACGACTCGACTGACATGTCGACACTGGGAGACGGCGGCGGCAGGGTAGGGTGGGACGACTCGACTGACATGTCGACACTGGGAGCCGGCGGCGGCGGGTAGGGTGGGACGACTCGACTGACATATCGACACTGGGAGACGGCGGCGGCAGGGTAGGGTGGGACGACTCGACTGACATATCGACACTGGGAGCCGGCGGCGGCAGGGTGAGGTGGGACGACTCGACTGACATGTCGACACTCTGAGCCGGTGGCGGCAGGGGCGGGTGGGACGACTCGACTGACATGTCGACACTGGGAGACGGCGGCGGGGGTGGTGGGACGACTCGACTGACATATCGACACTGGGAGCCGGCGGCGGCAGGGTGAGGTGGGACGACTCGACTGACATGTCGACACTGGGAGCCGGCGGCGGCAGGGGGGGGTGGGACGACTCGACTGACATGTCGACACTGGGAGCCGGCGGCGGCAGGGTGAGGTGGGACGACTCAGTTGACATGTCGACACTGGGAGCCGGCGGCGGCAGGGTGAGCTGGGACGACTCGACTGACATGTCGACACTGGGAGCCGGCGGCGGCAGGGTGAGGTGGGACGACTCGACTGACATGTCGACACTGGGAGCCGGCGGCGGCAGGGTGAGGTGGGACGACTCGACTGACATGTCGACACTGGGAGCCGGCGGCGGCAGGGTGAGCTGGGACGACTCGACTGACATGTCGACACTGGGAGCCGGTGGCGGCAGGGTGAGGTGGGACGACTCGACTGACATGTCGACACTGGGGGCCGGCGGCGGCAGGGTGAGGTGGGACGACTCGACTGACATGTCGACACTGGGAGCGGCGGCGGCAGGGTGAGGTGGGACGACTCAGTTGACATGTCGACACTGGGAGCCGGCGGCGGCAGGGGCGGGTGGGACGACTCGACTGACATGTCGACACTGGGAGCCGGTGGCGGCAGGGGCGGGTGGGACGACTCGACTGACATGTCGACACTGGGAGCCGGCGGCGGCAGGGGCGGGTGGGACGACTCGACTGACATGTCGACACTGGGAGCCGGCGGCGGCAGGGGCGGGTGGGACGACTCGACTGACATGTCGACACTGGGAGCCGGCGGCGGCAGGGTGAGGTGGGACGACTCGACTGACATGTCGACACTGGGAGCCGGTGGCGGCAGGGGCGGGTGGGACGACTCGACTGACATGTCGACACTGGGAGCCGGTGGCGGCAGGGGCGGGTGGGACGACTCGACTGACATGTCGACACTGGGAGCCGGCGGCGGCAGGGTGAGGTGGGACGACTCGACTGACATGTCGACACTGGGGCCGGTGGCGGCAGGGGCGGGTGGGACGACTCGACTGACATATCGACACTGGGAGCCGGTGGTGGCAGGGGCGGGTGGGACGACTCGACTGACATGTCGACACTGGGAGCCGGCGGCGGCAGGGTGAGGTGGGACGACTCGACTGACATGTCGACACTGGGAGCCGGTGGCGGCAGGGGCGGGTGGGACGACTCGACTGACATGTCGACACTGGGAGCCGGCGGCGGCAGGGTGAGGTGGGACGACTCGACTGACATGTCGACACTGGGAGCCGGTGGCGGCAGGGGCGGGTGGGACGACTCGACTGACATGTCGACACTGGGAGCCGGTGGCGGCAGGGGCGGGTGGGACGACTCGACTGACATGTCGACACTGGGAGCCGGCGGCGAGTTGGCGCTGCGACCCAGCCGACGTCCCCACTCCACCCCGGTGCACCGAACACTCGCGTGCACGGTGAACGGGTCGCTCGTAAACACATGACAACCAGGCTCCAGCTGGCTTTCATACACACCCAATGCGACGGCGGCGGAGCACGCAGGATCTGTCAAGTCAGCAGACATGGCGAGCAGGGGCGCGCTTTTTTTTCGAGCCACACAATATGTGTCGAGAGGTGAGAGGTAAAGGAAATAACTTTTACAAGAGACGGAGAGGAGAGCAAACATTGGAACAAATCCCAGTTCTGAGTCAGAATATGGAATTCAATCCAACCGTTTTTGTCGCCAGTGACAGAGATAAAATGACCCCAATGGCTAGCTGTACTAGATTTCATTAGCACTTCAAACCGGAAGCCTTAAACTGAACTGAAGGCAACGTCAGGCTAGCATTATTAATAGTTGTAACCAGGAAAAGTTCTGGTCCAGTGTCGTATCACATGTTGCTAAACACCGTACGGCAACAAGATCTTCAGGTTAAAGGGTGAAATGGTCAAGGACACGGAAGGGAAAAGCAGTAGCTCATCAAGGACTTAAAACACGACCAAAATTATTTAAATTAAGGGTAATCAGCAGACCCCCATGATGACAGTCGCTGTGTTCGGCGCAATAATCCCGTTGACCCGAGTATTGCACCGGAGATAAAAACGACGGGAGGGAGCATTCCGACTTGTCTTTTTAATATTATATTTACCGTTTCGGTTCGTATATGTTCCTTTCAATGAGCTATTTTTACCCTGCTTACCCTTCGGTCACTCGAATTGTTCAGAGGTTCCCACCACCAGCGTTACACTAAATGTTAATACGCTGAAGTATTCAATCAAATCAGTTAGACCGCCGAAGCAGTCGTAACACCATCAACTAGGACCTGGGATCATCCCACTAGGCTGAGTTGAAGGTCCCGGGAACCCTTACTAATCCTCTCGCGTGCCACGCGTCGCTCTTGCTGCATCCTATTTATGGTAATATATGAAATCCGAAACAAGAAGAAGTGCATTTTCAACTTGTTACAATTCGTTTCACTTCGGCATCCATCCATGTTTGTAAACTTACTATGGCATAAACCTGAGTCATGGAAAAACAACATGAAAACATATTTCGAACATATTACAATTGTGTTTGATACTTGTCGCATATAATTACATAAGAGACATACAAGATTACATGTATGGACACTGGTGCTGTACGAGGAAGAAGTAACAGCCGGAACTCATGCAAAGAGGAGAGCATAGCTGTCGGGGCTAGTCTACTGTTGTGGCACCGAGGAGAGCATCACGCTAGAGAACTACTGCAGAGGGGAGAACCATTGCGAACTATTCCAAAGCATTGCAGAGGCACCACTAGCGCACTACTGCAGAGAGGAGAGCGTCACCGCGAGAACCAGGTGCGTCACTTTATGAGAAACATTGGACGACATATTTCGTTAACCTCAGACAAATTGAGGCTGAGTCAGGGTATTGAAAAACCTTGATTGTGCTATTCGAGGATAACATATGTTCAAGTGTGTGTGTGTGGGGGGGGGGGAGTGCGAGCTGTGAAGATTGTCAGGCTCAACACGGAATGGACACAATTCAGCATGGGACGGACACGATTCAGAATTGGACGGACACATGTCCCTCCAAAAGCACAAAACGACGAACGTGGGCGGAATTATTAAAGAGGTATTGCCAACTACTACAGAGAGGAAAACGTAACCGCCGGAACTAATGCAAACCATCTGTAGCCTGTTCATATACACTTTACTACTTACAACTGGCTACTGATTTCATACTGATCAGGATACTGACGTCATTCAGGTACTGCAGACACAGCCCCAGCAATGGCTCTTTCCTGCCACTGACGTCATTCAGGTATTGCAGACACAGCCCCAGCAATGGCTCTTTTCCTGCCGCTCAATTTTCAAGGACGATTCCTCGACACTGGGGCCAACATAAGCTCTCTACTGCTGCATTTCTCAATCTTTCAGCTGTTCGTCCGTAGCATGTCCATGGTTGGATGCTAAAATCGGCCTAAACCATGCTACGTTACGGTTACATGCGATTGGGGAGGTGTAGTTGCATCTGATTAACATAGTGGAAGGTAACAGGAGGCACACTTAAATCAAATTGGCCTTCCCCACACACAGTGACAGCTGTGATTCCATGCCGCCAGATAGTCACGAACGAGTGAATGCCAACAGACTCTCGCTTCAACCGCCAGACAACAATCGGATGCAGCGATCCGTTCCGGCCATGGCGCTTCTGAGAGGCGTATTGCTTCATAATAGTGACGTATCCTGGAATCACGCAATATACACACATATGTAGCCTCGTTCTTCATGGGCTGCACACTACAATTTCTGATGTTCTGGCTCAAATTCATATTCTAGATCATATAAGGAGTAATGTTTTGCGCCTTTAACACCCAGTCGTTGTTGAACAGCAGGTTTTCGAACAGCACGTGCATTTTTAGCAGCACGTGATAATTTATTTATATTTCTGTGATAAGACGCCACATGATAGCATGGCACTGACCACTGAGTTTGGAGGCAAGCGCTGTGCCGTGCCATGGGGCGTATTACTCCGATACTGGAAGCATTGTAGAGCGTGTATTGAGTTGCGAAATGCTCCAAGGTCAAGGTCAACTCGCTAAGAACATCTCAAAACACTTAAAAGATAGGAAGAGATGACATTTACTGGGCCTCGGTGGTGATCCGCTCGACAACGATAGGAAGAGATGACATTCACTGGGCCTCAGTGGTGATCCGCTCGACAATGATAGGAAGAGATGACATTCACTGGGCCTCAGTGGTGATCCGCTCGACAATGATAGGAAGAGATGACATTCACTGGGCCTCGGTGGTGATCCGCTCGACAATGATAGGAAGAGATGACATTCACTGGGCCTCGGTGGTGATCCGCTCGACAATGATATGAGGAGATGACATTCACTGGGCCTCGGTGGTGATCCGCTCGACAATGATATGAGATGACATTCACTGGGCCTCGGTGGTGATCCGCTCGACAATGATATGAGGAGATGACATTCACTGGGCCTCGGTGGTGATCCGCTCGACAATGATATGAGGAGATGACATTCACTGGGCCTCGGTGGTGATCCGCTCGACAATGATAGGAAGAGATGACATTCACTGGGCCTCGGTGGTGGTCCGCTCGACAATGATAGGAGGAGATGACATTCACTGGGCCTCGGTGGTAATCCGCTCGACAATGATAGGAAGAAATGACATTCACTGGGCCTCGGTGGTGGTCCGCTCGACAATGATAGGAAGAGATGACATTCAATGGGCCTCGGTGGTGGTCCGCTCGACAATGCGTCTTGCAATGCGCTGTGAACCTATCGTGCGCTCAGAGTCCAGTGAACGGCATAACGATTGGGAAGTGCGGTAGAGGACTGGCTCAGAGTCCAGTGACGTGGACATCATAACGAGTTGGGAAGTGCGGAAGAACGCCCCCTTCATCCCCTGTATATTATAATTATTGACTTATAATTATTTTGACTGACTTATAATTATTTTGTATGCAAAAAGTTCCTAATGTGCTCAGATTTAATCAGCCACAAGGACCTATCCAGTAAGGTTAAGTCTGCAAAGGGAAGATACCATAAGCCTGGACAAAACGGCACTCATCACTCCAACCGATATAACATGCCAAATTCCAAAGAAATCACCCAACATCCCACACACCCATCAATATCTAACTACCTTACTTATCCAAACCGATTCATTATATCATGTGTAACACACGCGTCGATCAAGTGCCCCACCAATAAACTCCAAACTCCATTTATGCCCGCTCGAAGGGGCCTGCACAGTGCATGCCCACTTAGCACAAATCTCACCCCATCCACCATCAACTAGAACTAAAAAAAGGATAATCCAGCTTTAAACAAATGTGCCCACCCTATTTTTTAATACATTAAATGAGGAACTCCCCGCAATATCAGCAGACAGCCTATTCCATTGATCGGTCACCCTTTGACTGAAGACCCGTTGTCACTGAACTGTCGTACACCTTGATTTGTCGAAACTGAATTCATGACCCATATGTGATGGTCTAAATAGAAGGGTATCATTTAAATCTGATCTAGCCCTTTAATGATTTTATACATTTTAATCATATCGCCCCTTAATATCTTATACTTCAGTGAGAACATATCTAATGTCATAAGCCTTTCTCCATTTTCTAGGCCACCTACTCCACTGATGAGTCAGGTGGCTTTTCACTGCACTCTTTCTATCATATCTATACATATTTCTATGTAAGGGCTCCATGCTGTACAGAATATTCCAAGTGGGGTCGCACACAGGCTAAGTACAATTTTTTCGTGACTTCCTTGTTCTTATACATCACTTTCCTGTTAATGATTTACAGCATTCTGATTGACTTGTTCCTAGCTGAGATACATTGCTTTTCTGCTTTAAGGTGATTTGAAACTAACACATCTAAGCCTCTTTCCTCTTCAATAACATCCAGTTCCCTACCTCCCATTGTATATCTGACAGTTTCACCTCCAGACCCCAGATGCATAACCTCACACTTTTCATAGATGAAAGACATCTGCCATTGATCAGCCCACTTTTTTAGGTCCTCCAGGTCTAGTTGAATATAACTAGACTGATCACTACTGTTAGCCACTGCCGCCGGCTTGATGTCATCAGCAAATTTGAACACCCTATTCCTCAGCCCTACCTCAATGTTATTCACAAAGATGATAAAATAAGTGGCCCTAGGGCAGAGCCCTGTGGCACTCCACTCAAAATATCCCTCCATACAGATTTGCATCATTTAGCACAACCATTTGCTTCCGTCCACTTAATCTTGGTTCAATCCAACCAATAACTTTTCCATCAACCCAATGCTACTCTAGCTGATGAATTAGACGCCTGTGTCGAACTTTATCAAAAGCTTTGCTAAAGTCAAAGTACATACATCCATTCTGCTTTCATTGTCTCCTTGTCTAGCTACATGCTCCATGAACTTACAAAGGTTAGCTAAACAAGATCTTCGAGATCGAAATCCATGTTATTTGGGCTTTAGGGCGCTTCGACCAGAATTGATCATTCGCGGAAATCCATCTTGAATATCCCTTAAAAAGGCTGTGCCTATCTAGATGAGTCTGAACATCCTAGTTGACCAGTTTTTCTAGTACCTTGCAAATTATTGAGGTCAAAATGATTGGCCCGTAGTTTCCCACACACTTCATACTTCCTCTTTGAAAATTCGTACTACATTTGCATTTCGCCAATCTTCAGGTACTTCAGAATACTCCATAGACCACCTGAAAATGATACATAGGGTAACTGCTAAAGCTTGAGCACACTTTACTAAGATCCTGGCATATATATCATCTGGCCCAGAAGCTTTATTAGGTTTTATGTTCTGCAACTGTTTCTCTACATCTGCTGTAGTTATTGCAAGATCTTCTAACCTATCACCTAACATGGTATAACCTTCAGTTGTTTCCAATGCACCATAATTTTCTTTAGTAAAAACTGATGAGAATTGCTTGCCTATAGACTCCACTATATCACTATCATCAACCACTATTTCCCATCTACCTCCAGTGGCGCTACACTACACTTTTTAGACCTAAATTTGTAGAAGCTATAGCACCTCTTAGCATTGCCTGCTGAACATTCTTCAGCTAATTGAATTTCAGCAGGTCTTTTAGATGCCCTGACGCACCTCCTAACTTTATTTCTAGCTATTCTACATTCTTACAGCCCCGGTGTCACACGACTCCCGTGTCTCGGCAGCTCCGGTGCGGGGACACGGCGAGCGGGCGACTCCCGTGTCTCGGCAGCTCCGGTGCGGGGACACGGCGAGCGGGCGACTCCCGTGTCTCGGCAGCTCCGGTGCGGGGACACGGCGAGCGGGCGACTCCCGTGTCTCGGCAGCTCCGGTGCGGGGACACGGCGAGCGGGCGACTCCCGTGTCTCGCCAGCACCAGTGCGGGGACACGGCGAGCGGGCGACTCCCGTGTTTCGGCAGCTCCGGTGTCAGACGACTCCCGTGTCTCGGCAGCTCCGGGTGCGGGGACACGGCGAGCGGGCGACTCCGTGTCTCGGCAGCTCCGGTGCGGGGACACGGCGAGCGGGCGACTCACGTGTCTCGGCAGCACCAGTGCGGGGACACGGCGAGCGGCGACTCCCGTGTCTCGGCAGCTCCGGTGCGGGGACACGGCGAGCGGGCGACTCCCGTGTCTCGGCAGCTCCGGTGCGGGGACACGGCGAGCGGGCGACTCCCGTGTCGGCGCAGATTGGCGTCCCGCCGGGCGGCCGGGCACACCGGAGATGGATGGCGTCGACGGGCCGGCGCGGCTACCACATTACCCGTGCCGGCGGGTGGTCAGTCGTGGGCCATAGTGGTCCGGCCTGGCTCGGCCCGGTCCCAGAGGCACCGCTGTCCGGCGACACCTGGCGACGGCCGAACGAGCCGGGCGGCAGCACGAGCACCCGGCACCGACGCCGTGTTTGATTCGGACATTTGTGTGCACCTTGACTGAGTCGCTAGTCCGTATTTATTATACTCGGACCTACTAGGCTCGATGTGAACTTCCCATATGCCTGAAGCCCGGAAGGAAAAATCGTTCCCTAGCCTCCTGTATCGGTTAGGTAAGTGTGGTTCTTGCTCCACGGCAAAACGCTGTTCGGCTGACAGCTCGATGCCCCGATTGTCTGCAAAATATTGGCGAAAATCTCCCCAAAACACTCCATAATGGAAAACGGTATCCTGACAATGAATAGTTAGTTAGTTGGGTTTTAGGGCGCGAACGAGAATGAGGTGCACATAGCGCAGTTGTAAAATAATGGTACCTCTTTAGGTGTGAGATGTCGAAACGAGTAAAGCAAGATGTCGAAACTCGACATGGAAATAATGTCACCTTACTACTTCCTTATTCCTTACTTCCTTACTCACCCGTACTTCCTAATTCCTCCAAGCTCAGCTCTGAGCTAATAGCGTATATATCACTGTACCCGTTCTACGTGTTTTGAGAGGTATCTCATTTGCGGACACCTATATCAACGATAACTATGCAAATACCTATGCTATAAACTGGTATTGTATAACATAACACATCATAGGTAATACCATTACCTGGTATTGCGGCACAGGATGTTCGTGTATCACGATCCCGGATCCGTTATGTTGAGCATAAACATAATACTTATAAACGAGGTACTGCTAGAAACGAGGCATGCATACTTCACAAACACGCATCAAGAAGCACGATGTCGATACTTCTTTGAGAAGGAGTCGATTCAATGTTCGGGAAGTGACATATTCCATCCTATTTCACGAATAATTCATCACTGATGTGGCGCCAAAACATCACGAAAAAAGGAAATCGAGGTTGCTAACTCACCATTTATTTTTCTTGCGGATGAAGTCTTTCTGAGACAGGTTGACCAGATAGATGACTGGCTTTGCCGTCAGGAACAGATGCTTGTTTAACACCTCAATCTGCCCGGGAACAGACGAGACATATGTTGTCATCAACTCTCCAAAACGCGAGGATATCCCACATCACACAAGGCGTATTAACAGCATATCATAACACCGATTCGATTAACCGTAAATATTTCAAACTGTGCTATATTTAAATCCTGATATCCATGGAATGGACAGAACAAACCTAGAATGAATGGTTCGAAAATCTTAGTCCGATTAAATTACATATTACTCTAGAAGCGAAACAGAATGATCGAAAGGCTTACATTTTCTTCAGAAAGTAGCATTGTTCTATGTTAAAAAAGAGAAACAAAATGAGGACGAGATTGTTGACAAATCATAATCATTACCGCCGAGTCGAGTGTGTAGCAGGCTTGGATCACTTCAGGCAGCGAATTGCGGAAACAAGCATGCAGCAAGGCAAAACGAAAAAATGTAACTTGAGCAGCAGAAGCATTGTTGTATTTTATTCACTTTTAATTGAACACAAACTGATGATGCATCGAACTTCCTACTATTCATGACAATGTCACGAACGACTGTGGACATTTGGTACGACATGCAATTAACTTTTCCTAGCAAATATTGTATCACGTGAGAAGTGCCTTTACCATACAGTTTCTAGTCAGACGTAAGAAAAATGGCCACGTTTTTGTTTTTAAATACAAATTTAGTTATAATTCTTACTGTTGTGGTGGCTTCATGGGCCCGTGTCCAATGCTAAGCAGAGCTTGTTGCGTGAGCCCTGGCCCCATCACCCGATCAAGAAATTCTAGTTCAACGGCATGATTATCACCGAGAGTAAACTCTCGGTCAATGCGTATCGTCAATGCACCGGCACGGCCGCCCCGGCTGAGTGTCCCGACCCTATCGGGCCATTTGCCAGTTAATCCTCCCAACCGGGGGCAATGCAAGCGCGTGAAGCGGCTCGAACGCTGTCTCGCCAGGACGGGGAGAGCAATATAGGCCGGCGCTCTAACCAACTTGAACTACCGGGTGATAGCTCACGGAAATTATCACGGCTTTTCCAATATTACCTCACACACACGTGCACCATGCCTACCGAACGTCGCATCTCAAATCACTTACTGTCACACCACACCTACCGTCATTCACCTTTCATCATTTACCTCAAACATAGCCTGCATTAGCCTATTATTATGCACCGTACCGTTCATTATGAACCCCGAGCGTGGATTGCCCATCCCTTTCAGAACCCACATCGAGCGCTCCCCCCCCCCCAGACCTCTAGCACCTCAGCCGCCCTCCCAGCGGCGCAGCCCATGTGCCCGCAACATCCATTACATACCTCGAGCGCTGTCCAGTCATGAAACCGAATATGCCGCTTATCCTCGCATAGGACGGACTTGATCTTGAGAAGAGCATCCTGCAACAGGAAGACGCGCGAATCGGACGATGGCCAGCTGAATAGATGAGGCATGAGGCGAGTGACGAAGTACCGTCAACATTCAGACGAGAGGAGCTTGATCACCCGCATATCTACAGGCGGTGATCCCAGCCAATTCATTCGCCTATGGGAACACAACCGACCGAACCAGTATGGGAACATAACTAACTCAACAAGTCATATAACTAACTCAACAAGTCAATGGAGACATAGTGAGTCGTGCCCATGGACTCCATTGGCTCCACTGGCATCGGCACCAGTCATGACGAGTTAGTTAGTTATTTGGGCTTTCGGGCGCTCCGACTGCTTAGTCATGGCGAGTCCATTGCGGGTGCTTAACGAGCCTTTGACAGTCATCCTTCGACAGCAATGTACCACCGAACCGTCAGCGAAACAGCATTCGCGACCGGCACTGACGTATTCGGGCTTGGCCTTCTTGTCGACCCGAAGCACGTTGCGCTCGAACTTCTCGATGTATGGCAGCAGGTAGGCCTCGTCCTTGAGCCGCAGCTCCTCGTTGATGATGGCCAGGTCACGCACTGGGTCCACCTCGCCCTCCACGTGCGTCACGTCCTCGTCATCGAACGCACCTGCCGCAGGGCGTGCCGGCGGCCGTCAGCAGCCGGCCGCGCTCTCCCAGCTCGCTGCCACCGCAGCTCATCCACTGAGAACGGTCAAACTGCCAAACTGTACAGATACGCATGACGACTTGACAACATGACATGACGACATGACGACTCGCACAGCTTCCTTACTGCCAGGTGCAGATAAGCATGCCGACTCGCACAGCTTCCTTACTGCCAGGTGCAAATAAGCATGCTGACTCGCACAGCTTCCTTACTGCCAGGTACAAACAAGCATGCTGACTCGCACAGCTTTCTTACTGCCAGGTGCAAATAAGCATGCCGACTCGCATAGCTTTCTTACTGCCAGGTGCAAATAAGCATGCCGACTCGCACAGCTTTCTTACTGCCAGGTGCAAATAAGCATGCCGACTCGCATAGCTTTCTTACTGCGAGGTGCAGGTAAGCATGCTGACTCGCACAGCTTCCTTACTGCGAGGTGCAGGCACGCATGCCGATTCGCACAGTTTTATTCTCTTCTTCGTCGTTCTGATATCAGCAGCGATGAATGGCCAGACATGCCGCTTATAACAGCTGTCTTCACTTCTTCCTTGTTTTCGTTGATTGGTAATTTGGGATTTAGGAATAAAACACTGTTATGATTAGACAGCGCCCGTTCCGAACTGACGCATGAAAGAAGTGAGCAGTGAGGAGCCACGGATACTAACAGCCACACCCACACAAAATGACACGAATGCATTCGCCTGATACATACTCGGCGTTAACCAACTCGCAATGACGGAGGTCCAAGCTGTCCCCCTGGTATTTCCTGAGTTAACTTCTGAACCGCAACGCTATCGCTTTCAAAATTTGCACCCCTTCCGTTACGTCACTTGCGCACATTGTGTTCAAAATTGGCACCCCTTCCGTTACGTCACTTGCGCACATTGTGTTCAGAATTGCATACTTGGCTCGTACAATACTGGAAGTACTGGAAGTACAGCGGATGTACAATACTGGAAGGTCAGGATACAATACAGCGGATCAGTCAGGTTATAGCCTCGCCTCAAGGTCATAGCCTCGCCCTGGAATTACAGCAGATCAGTCAGGTCATAGCCTCGCCTCAAAACGGTTTTTATACGCACATTGAAGCATTTTTGTCCCAAAGAAACCGTGCATGATAGTCAGAAGTGAGACCATTCTAATATACAAATTTCTGGATAATATATACAGACTTAAAATTATAGAAATGAACTTAACACATCTATTCCTTTGCAGATACCTGCATTATATTCAGAGTTTTGAAGTGACGTTTCAATTCCAGCTTCTGAGAGAGTAGAGTAGAGACTCTCCAGTCTCTACCCATCTCTCTTTACTACATACCAAATATATTAAATTGTAAGCAAGTCTCAGTTTGCCTGACAGTGATAGTCTAGCGTTCGTCCTGTTTCGCGGTACTGGTTCTAGATCCACGAACTTCTCTCCATCAATAGCTTCCCAAATGCAACAGCCGTTAACGCCCTTATATCGTTGGGGCTGGTTAGTTAGCCAAGCGGTGACACTTGTGCACCAGTTTCAACAGTTTCTTCAAAACCAACAAAAGCCAACGTCAGCGCATCCCTTATTAAGTTCATACCTCCACATCAACAGGCACCAGCAAGTCAATCGCTTAACATCTGCCCTTCTGCTTGTTTGTTTGTTTATTGGGTGGTTCACGACGCACTTTATGCACGATCACGGCTAATGGCGCCGCCCACAATGTTTCGCCGGTGGGCCGCGGGTTTGGGAAATGTCCCGAGCGGTGCAGGTGTTGAGCCTGGGACCTTTGGTACCCAGAGCTCAACACCTTAATCACTCGGCCATCCCCACCCCTCTGCCCTTCTGCTTACCTCTGCCTCTCGCCCACGTCCGACCTCCTCGACTACCCTGTGACGACCCACTGGCCAGGGGCCATCGCGCGCGCGGAAGGGGTACAGGTCGCTCATGGGGAGGGGGCAACGCTCCCGGTCTGGCCGACCGACGACAGCTATTGCACCACATCGCGAAGGGAGTAGTCCGGTCGTCGCACTCCAACCAGACCCCTTTCCTACATGTGCCACATGGTATAATGGTGAGATGGGTGTCACAATCATGACACCCGACTGTGCCATGTCGCGATGACACAGCCCCGGCCGATCGGTCGTCAGCGCGCTGTGTGAGAACGGATGTTTGTTGACCTAATCACATGTCCCCACTGCCGCCCGTCGCGTCAAAACATCTGATGTCAACGCTGGGAGATACTCGCACATCGGCGGCGGCCTCCGCTCCCAGCGTTCCTGACCAGACTCGACGTGTCCCAGCACCCGTCTAGTCTGGACACGTCGGCGCCAAACGCATTCAAAAGAAGGGTTCAGATACTAAATTCGCTACAAAATACTCGACACCATTTGAGAAAATGAAGTTCACTGAGAGTTGTGAAAAGGTCAACTGCCGTTACTGATCTGCCCTGTCGCGAAGCCAGTGGAAGCGGCCATGTGTCGCACGTGAAGCTCACCGTCAGGACATGAGGTCATCGCACACCTCAGATATCGGTCTGCATCACACCCGTCGGGTGTGCCCTCGTCCAGAACGCAGCCCGCCGGCGGGCCCCTGTCGTAACCCAGACCAACCCTGCCACCATGAGCACGTTGCTCTCAAGTTTCGCCGTGTGTATGCAGCTGGCCGGAGGTGCCACCCTGCGCTGCATCACGTGTCAGTTTATAGAAAACAGTCATGGCTGACTGGCTGGCATGGCTGATTTAATTCAACATAGTTGGCGGTCAGATTATTTATACGTTTTGACCTCTGGACGTAGTGGCGGCCAGATTGTTCATGCGTCTTGACCCCGGACGTAGATATATACGTCCAAAGCCCAGATCCCAGGTCCCGTCTAGATCCCATGGTGTTAGTTCTGTGTTCGAGGGCGGGCCGACTTTGTGATCACTTCGCGCCCTAATCTTTCCTCACGAATAATATCAAAATTGACCTGTTCACAGAACACGAGTATCTCTCCAGATACAGTGACCTCCGGGCCACCCGCCAGCACCTCACGCAGCGGAGTTGAACACCGCCAGGCCCAAAATGTCAACGACGAAATGGCTTAAAGGGAATGCATGATCGTTTCCCCTCAACAAAAATGTCAGGTTACATGGTATTATTATGAATCACACACGTCACACACGTGGTTGGTACCAAATATTTTGTAGATACTCAGAAAAAGAGTACAAAACAGCATATTTACACTTCCTCGCACTGTGGCCAACCGAGGAGCCATCGTATGGTACTGCTCAATATTAGCACTTGGTCTTGGGCGATGCCATAGACAGTCTTGAGAATCATCATTTTCCAGAATTTGGCGCACCTGTGACATCACCAAACGATGCTTGGCGTTCAGATTGGACGGTTCATACTTGACTCATGTCATTATGTATGCTGTGTGTTGTGTTAGTGTGAGCAATAAGTGTTGCGTGTTTGTGTATGAATGTATGTGCGCATGTGTTTGCATCAACTCAAACACAGGTGTGCGAGCGCACAAACAACCCTGTCCTGCCAACCCGTTAGCTTAGCTGGTTAGAACGCTGGCTTGAGTTAGTCTCCCCTGTCCTGGCAAGGCGGGGTTCGAGTCTTTTCGCGCACTCGCATGTAGCCCTCGGCTCGAAGTGTCAGTTGCATGTTAACCCGCCCCGTCCCGGGGAGGTGGTCTTTTTACGCCTTCCCGCTAAGGTTTGTACACGCAAGGGGAAACGGCAGCGCGCAGCGCCGACAAACTTTCAGCATATTTTCCGTGATCATTTTTTCGTCTGAAGTGAAAATTTCAGCCTGAAGTCATGTAAGGTTATCGACCTGGCTCAGGCCAAACAGGACCATCTCCAAAAGTGGTGAGGGTCGATAACCCATACGCATGAAGATATCTAACTGAAACTTGCTACTTGAGTGCAGTTGGGTATTGTCTCCAAGACATATATACTGGATATTTGTTTGAGGTCAGGTCAACGACCTGAGGTCACGGCCAATTTTGGCCAATAGTCCTACTTTTGTAATATGCATGCTGTTCTAACATCACTTTTACCTTGACATGCACGCAGAAGCATTAGGAGAAGTTTCTTATCAATTTGTGTGACCTCCGTCAAGTGGCCTGAAGTCAGGTCACGATAAAGTGCGCAATGTGGGTAAAGCGTATTTAGATACTGCCGTTTATATGGTCTATTTCGAGTTTTACTGGCCTCATTGTAAATAAATAAGCACGATCTAGACCCCCCCCCCTCCCCAGTTAGTTAGTTATTTGGACTTTAGGGCGCATCGAGTTCATTAGTCATGTAACGGCCCCCCCCCCCTTCCCCAATATGCCGACTTAGAATGCTTTTTTTTAAACATCGATTGTATTTTTTTAAAATCCGACATCTTCATTTTCAAAATTATGGAAACACAAAAAAAACACATCGTCGGATCCTATTCATCGAGGGCTTTCCGATGGTACCCTGTTCGCTTTCGTGCAATGCCTGATTCGGAAGCTAGACGGGGGTCTTTAAGGACCCCATCCCAAGACATGGTGTGAGGATCTGACCGGAGAGACGGGCGCGTTAAGCTTTCGGTGAAAATTCGGCCGTCGAACTTGGAATTCACAGACCAGGTCGTGGGGCCAGGGTTTATGCTACAAGCTCCGCTTTGCAAAAGGACCTTGGTCAATAAAGCCACTCCAGCAATAATTCGGACTAAGTTTCTTTTTAAAAAGGCACGCAAACGTGTTTGTGTTTGTGTGTATACTTTGACTTGCACTTGACATGACATGTGCACTATACACTCCATAATGGCATTGGCCAAAGCATAGCCATCATTTTGTGGAGCAACCTGATCACGAGTAATAAATCAATTAACATTACGAAGATATGCTGGCATTTGAAGCTATTTCTGAACCGAACAATTGCCCCTTTCTTTGGTTTGCTGGCTTGGAGAATCGCCTCTCGGCTGTTTCTTAACTCTTTGAAAAAGGTAATCAATTATCTGTAAGAGCAGGACGACCAAACAAGCGCATGATCCACGGGTGCTGCAAATGAGGTGGAACAGCGTGCGCAAGGTTGAAAGCAATTTCTTGTACAAATAATAGCCAAGTGTCGCCAGTGCATGACCAATCCTAAAACGACCCACACACTTCCCATAGTCGCCGTGCATGCAAGATGGCCACGCGATGGCACGACGGCGTCACCATTTTGTACTTGCTGGGCTCTGTGGTCCAGACTGGGCTCTGTGGTCCAGACTGGCTATGTGGTCCAGACTGGGCTATGTGGTCCAGACTGGGCTCTGTCTTCCAGACTGGATTATGTGCTCCAGACTGAGCTCTGTGGTCCAGACTGGGCTCTGTCTTCCAGACTGGATTCTGTGCTCCAGACTGAGCTCTGTGGTCCAGACTGGGCTCTGTGGTCCAGACTGGGCTATGTGGTCCAGACTGGGCTCTGTGGTCAAGATTGGGCTCTGTGTCCCAGACTGGGCTCTGTGTCCCAGACTGGGCTCTGTGTCCCAGACTGGGCTCTGTGTCCCAGACTGAGCTCTGTGTCCCAGACTGGGCTCTGTGGTCCAGACTGGACTCTGTGTTCCAGACTTGCTGCCACTCTCGATGCGTGCGAAGGAGGAAACAGCTGTGCTGAAGCCTACAGCAGGAAGAGACAGTGGCGAGTTGTGACAGTGCTGTGCCGAAGCCTACAGCAGGAGGAGACAGTTACCCCGTTTACATGAGCAGCAAAACTCCCGAATAATATGCGATTAGGAAAACTTGCGCAAATAATGCTCTTGTAAACGGGCATTTGCTAAGCAAAACATGCGAAAAGCTTAACGCAAATTTACGCTTCGGTAGGTGGAATGTTGCGATTAGCGCCAATCATGAACAATTAACGGTACGGCTGCAAGGGTCATAACACTTCTTGGAGCTATTCTCTGCTAAGGTTTGAGTAAATTTAGGGTAATGATGACAAATAAACATTTTTGGATTCATGAAGAAAGGGATATGTTGTCATCAACAACGTGTCATCGGCTACGTGATTCCTTCGAATTCACAGATTCCCTATATCTCTGCCCAACAACCTCTAACTAGGTGGATCACTGATGATACCTTGTGCTTGTGTACGCCGTTGCTCGAAGCAGGTGCGTCAGAAGCGCAAAAATGAGCCAAATGAGCCAAATATTCCGCACTTTTCACCACATTGCGTCAGTCGTCAAATCGCAAAAATCCGATTAGATGGCTGCCTTGCTCTTGTAAACGGGCCGCGCGATCAGGACTTTTGCGAATCGATCGGATCGGAAATTTCCGTTTACGGCTGACCTGCTCATGTAAACGGGGTAAATGCGAGTTGTGACAGTGCAGGTGACAGCCAGTCAAATGTTCCACATGGGGCGGTGTAGAGCAGCCCTCGTGCAGCGGGACCACGTGTAAAGGCGCCACAGTGGCAGCATACCACTCGGTCGCGTCCGTCGGCTCCGGGAACACTTCATCCAGCATGGAATGCTGTTACCATGCGCGAGCGGAACACTTGGGCTACGTGCCGACAGCATCTCCGCCGGCGGCAGCACACCCTCTCCGCAGCCCGATCGGCCGGAGATGTCTTCTGTGAATCCGTGTATCGTGACGGCGCGGCAACAGCGCCGACACAGGCTGACCCGGTGATGGTTGGTTTTGACCACCACCCCGACACACGCCGACCCGGTGATGGGACCACCACGCCGATGTCACAGGCTGACCCGGTAATGGGACCACCAACCCGACCACAGGCTACCCGGTGATGGGACCACCACCCGACCACAGGCTGACCCGGTGATGGGACCACCACCCCGACACAGGCTGACCCGGTGATGGGACCACCACCCCGACACAGGCTGACCCGGTGATGGGACCACCACCCCGACACAGGCTGACCCGGTGATGGGACCACCACCCCGACACAGGCTGACCCAGTGATGGGACCACCACCCCGACACAGGCTGACCCGGTGATGGGACCACCACCCCGACACAGGCTGACCCGGTGATGGGACCACCACCCCGACACAGGCTGACCCGGTGATGGGACCACCACCCGACACAGGCTGACCCGGTGATGGGACCACCACCCCGACACAGGTTGACCCGGTGATGGGACCACCACCCCGACACAGGCTGACCCGGTGATGGAACCACCACCCCGACACAGGCTGACCCGGCGGTGGGATCACCACCCCGACACAGGCTAACCTGGTGATGGGACCAGCACCCCACCCCCACACAGGCTGACCTGGTGCTGGGACCACCACCCCGACACAGGCTGACCCGGTGATGGGACCACCACCCGACACAGACTGACCCGGTGATGGGACCACCACCCCGACACAGGCTGACCCGGTGGTGGGATCACCACCCCGACACAGGCTGACCCAGTGATGGGACCACCACCCCGACACAGGCTGACCCGGTGATGGGATCACCACCCCGACACAGGTTGACCCAGTGATAGGATCACCACCCCGACACAGATTGACCCGGTGATGGGACCACCACCCCGACACAGGCTGACCCGGTGATGGTTGGTTGGTTGGCTATTGGTTTTACGACACGTCGACCGTTGAGTCATATAGCGTCGCCAACCTCTCACGCCGATTGGTCGCGGGCGAAGAGTAGCGACAGGAGAGACTCGAACCCACAATCTTTCGATTGTGAGACGAGCATCTTACCCCTAGACCACTCGTCCCCGTGACCCGGTGATGGGACCACCACCCCGACACAGGCTGACCCGCTGATGGGAACACCACCCCGACACAGGCTGACCCAGTGATGGGACCACCACCCCGACACAGGCTGACCCAGTGATGGGACCACCACCCCGACACAGGCTGACCCGGTGATGGGACCACCACCCCGACACAGGCTGACCCGGTGATGGGACCACCACCCCGACACAGGCTGACCCGGTGATGGGACCACCACCCCGACACAGGCTGACCCGGTGATGGGACCACCACCCCGACACAGGCTGACCCAGTGATGGGATCACCACCCCGACACAGATTGACCAGGTGATGGGACCACCACCCCGACACAGGCTGACCTGGTGCTGGGACCGCCACCCTGACACAGGCTGACCCAGTGATGGGACCACCACCCCGACACAGGCTGACCCGGTGATGGTACCATCACCCCGACACAGCGACCTGGTGCTGGGACCAGCACCTCACCTCGACACAGGCTGACCCGGTGATGGGACCGGGTCAGCCAGCTGACCCGGTCGCATCACATGCTGACCTGGTGCTGGGACCGCCACCCCGACACAGGCTGACCCAGTGATGGGACCACCACCCCGACACAGGCTGACACCTGGTGCTGGGACCGCCACCCCGACACAGGCTGACCCAGTGATGGGACTACTACCCCGACACAGGCTGACCCGGTGATGGTACCATCACCCCGACACAGGCTGACCTGGAGCTGGGACCAGCACCTCACCCCGACACAGGCTGACCCAGTGATGGGGCCACCACCCAGACACAGGCTGACCCTGGTGTTAGGACCACACCCCACTCCGACACAGGCTGACCCGGTGATGGGACCACCACCCCGACACAGGCTGAACTGGTGATGGGACCGCCACCCCCACACAAGCTGACCTGGTGCTGGGACCACCACCCCGACACAGGCTGACCCAGTGATGGGACCACCACCCCGACACAGGCT